>CM045769.1:151796272-152331426 GCA_025200525.1 Camellia lanceoleosa | reverse complement strand
AATATATTTGTAAACACAGTAACATTGCCATACAAAATAACACAGCAATTTTAAAATATATTTGTCAATGACATATATACAATCTGTAAACACAGCATTGCAATATATACAATCTGTCTAGCGACATCTGTACATGTTTAAAAATCCTATCACACACAACTTTCATCCTATACTTAAAAATTCAACATAATCGCCAATATATACAATCGTCATTGACCTACACACACAAGAAAATTCAACAAGTAGCAAAGATAATAATTAATCCCAAGCACAACCCGCAAGGGATAGGTTACTCAAAAATTGAAATTAAAAATGAAAAAAATATATCCATTACAACATAAAAATCAAATCCACTTTGTACAGGATCCACCTCAGAGAGAGAGAGAAAAAAAGGATTTTAAATAACTTATTTGCACAATTGACAATTCACAAGCTATGATTAGAAGAAAGAGGAATGAAGTCTGCTAAAACATGTCACACACTTACGACTTATGGTTGTCACCAACAATAAGAAGCCGTTGATTTACACCTAAGAAGAATACACACGACAATTTGCAATACAAATTCGTTTTGCTGCTACAATGACATGAACCCGGTCACAATGTTCAACTCTTACAGCTTGTAGAGAAGGAAAAAAACATATATAGAATACACATTTAGAGCCCAACAACATGTACTTTAAGCTCCCCTAAAAGAATTGACATAATAATGGAAATATCATATATATTTCAACACAACACAAAACCTAGAACTCAACAATATTTAGACACACTTCAGCGCAAACATCCCATTCTATATCAAGTAAATTTGTTATTACCATGATACACAAGTTGTCCAAGTATCATAAATATAAAATGTCAAAACCATATATGTGACACCCGAATGTTTTAAATTTAACATTACGATAAAATAAATAATAATAATAATAATAATAATAATAATAATAATAATAATAATAATAATAATAAAATAAGTATATATACACATAGTGATAATAATAATAAATGATAATAAATAAATACATAATTTAGAAATTTGGAAATTTTATGGTTAAAGTAATACGTTATGAAACACTACACATTAAATATTTTAATAAGTGGTAAATGGTGATTTATAGTAGGGTAGTGAGGTTTTTAGACATGAACCTAACTTATTATTATACGTAAATCTTAGGAGTCATCTTGAATTACCAAAGAAGGCAATAACTCTTAAATTAAAAAATGGTCAAATGGTCAACAAGTCCACGGTCAAAAAAAAAAAGGATAAAAGATTAGGAGATAAAGGTGGACCGCGTCAATGTCAATAGCTTATTACCCAAGACTGTTTGTCCTATAAATAGAGGTGATTTGTATGTTAAGGCAATGGGAAACAAGTAATTAGAGAGTAGAAAGGAGAACGGCGAGTGAAATTTTGAGTGGTGGTGGAAAGAAAGGATAAAGGAATTAATTTAAGGTGAGTTATATTATACCTTGAGTCTCCAAAATATATTTTATGCATGTTTTGACTTACCAAAATCTATTTTATAAAAGTTATATTTTATTAGTATATTAATAAAAGTTATGTTTTATAAAAGTTTCAGTTACGTGGCTTATTTTCTGAACCCTATTTGTTTAAAAGGAAACCCATGGATATGTTTGTTTTACTTTTAAAGAATATTTAGCTATGACCTTATATGAAAATAAGTTTTGTGAATATTACCACGGGAGTCCCATACCTTGGGGGACTTAAATAACCATTGGCTAGTGTTTGACCACTTTGTGGTCCGGTTTGTCGTGGATCCATTGACCCAGTAGTGCTTGTCACTTAGTGATGTCTTAGTGGTTATAGTGATTATTTGATTTCGGCATAATTAATTTGTGTATTCAACTCAACTCAATTTATAATGTTTAGCTTAAATAAATATCCATGGCCATTTTATGCCCCTTATAGTATAATATTTCTCACTCTGCTATGTGCTTATAAGCATTACCCCTTTCGTGACGAGGTTTAAGCGGGATCAAGATGGAAAAAGAATAAGCTATGTTATTTTATTTTTTTCTTTAAGATTTCTATCTTTTATTATTAAACTCTTATATCTGTGAAACTCAAATGACTATGTTTTATTTCTTTATAAATAAACTTGAGTTGGTACCCGTTATTTATTTTAATTTATTTAATTTATCGCTTTACTGTGACTCTGAAATTATCCGAATTTTTTAATTTTTATCTTGTTACAATGCTAAGCCTTTAGGTACCGGGTTTTGGGTCGTGACAGTATATTCATTACCGCATATGGGAGAATAGAGGATAATTGCATGGCCAAAAAGTTGCCTCACAGAACCAAGTAAGCTAATGTCAAAACAGAGTGATATTAAGAATGCATAATGAAATGTAAAACGTAAAATAATTCAGCATACCCGTTCTCATTCTGCAGACATGATCATGGCCAAAACTGAAAGTACATCTGCTAGTAAATACTGTGTTAAAAGGAAAATGTGTACTCATCTTATCAATGGATTTTTTTTATACTAGGAAAAAAGGTTTTAGAATTAAATTTATCGATTTATCTTTTAAATTAGTCTTATTTGATCAACTTAATTGCCAAAAGAGGATAGAATGTCACATAAGGGTAAAACTGAATCAATTTCAGAAGTTAGAGAAGTATTTGAATGAAATTAACAAATTAACAAATTTCAACTTTGAAATTTATTTCTTAAAAGAAGTGAATGATGTAAATTTAAAATTGATAAAAAATGTGAGTCAGGTTAGAATAACTATGGTCCTACATATCATTTTCTTAGTAATTTTTCTACTATTAGGATTGTTGTTCTCTTGATAAGTAATATATAATCAAAATAACATCATCAAAATAATAATCACAACAGGTTATGACTAACACATTAATCTTCAAAATTAACAAATTAACAAATTTCAACAAATTAATCTTAAAAATTATGACTAACAGGTTATGACTAACAAATTAATTTCAACAAATGACTAACAGGTTATGACTAACAAATTAACACCATCATCTTCAACATCAGAAATATATAAAATAATTCCTACACACATAAAAATTTGTTGAAATTTGTTAACATCATCAAATTAGCAGATATCTTCAACATCATCATCTTCAATAATGAACAATGAACAATAATTAGGGGAGATCTATATACTCATATTTAGATAAATTTAGAACAATGAACAATAATTAGGGGAGATCTATATACTCATATTCAGAGATCTATATATTCATCTTCAATAATGAACAATGAACAATGAACATCATCATCTACACAGAATAAATAAATTTAGAAAAAAAGACAGATCTATATACTCATATTCAGATATATATATATATAATCAGATATATTTATATATATATAATAAATAAATTTAGAAAAAAAAACACACACACAGAGGTTGAAGAAACAGATCCATACACTCAGTCTCAGATATACAGATCTAAAATAAACAGATCTATATACTCATATATATATATGTAAACCCTAGATCCAAATCCCTAGAAAGAAAGAGATACCCGGACGGATGGCGTCGGGCCGTCAGTGAGGAGGATCGAGATCGCCGGTGGTGAGGAGGCGTGGCGGTGACGGATGAAAGAGAGAGCCTTGAGACCGATGGCGAGAGAGAGAGTCAGAGTGTGTGAGTGAGAGGCTCGGTGGTGACGGAGGATCGCCGGTGAGGAGGAAGCCATGGCCAGATGAAAGAGAGATGGAGACCAATGGCGATGGCGAGAAAGAGAGAGGAGTCTGCAGTAAGTGAGAGGCGAGATTTGTATGTGTTTGTTAACGTGTGTGTGAAACCCTAAACAAATATATATATATATATATATATCCAGGGACAAAACTGTAATTTCACCTCGGGGATTGAGCGGGCGGGCCGGGGCTGGGTCTGAAACACCTATCCCCGTCCCTGGCCCGGATATCATCGGGATGATTTTTTGAATACCATCCACGGCCGTGGGGATATTTTTGGTGAATAACCACTAAATTGGTCGAGGTCGGATCACCGTCAGGCCGATTTTAGATTGCCATCTCTATTTAAGAAGACCCAATAATTTCTTTCACCTTTTCTTGTTGCACTTCAACCTCTCTTCATTTGAATTGCTACTCATTACTGTTTGTTTCAATAGAAAAAATTACACCTCAACAAACAAAGCATTGCAATTATTATAATGTACTATTCAATTATTATAATGCCTTGGCCCCATTTGGTAGAATTGTGAAAAAATGATTATAAATTATAACTTAGTGGTGTTTTGAAAAGTTGATAAAAAGTTGATTTTTGACTTTTTTTAGCAAAAAAAACTAACTTTTTGGATAGTGCCTTGGGTAAAAAAGCCAAAGTTGGCTTTTTACTAACTTAAAGCAAGCCTAACAGATTATGACTTATAAGCTGTGAACATAAGTACATTAACTGTTTGGTGTATTTGTGAGATTATGGATTTAAGCGGTGAGTAGTGTTTGGTTAATAAACTGTAAAATAACTTTTTATGTATAATTGTCATTTTTACCCTTATATGATATAAAAATGATTATTTTGTCATTTTTTTTCAGTTTTAATTTTAAAAAATTATTTCATTAATAAAAGTTAATATAATTAGTATTACAAAAATTATCATTTTATTAATAGTATCAATTAGTATAATTTTTTTCATTTTTTCATTATAATAATTAGTGTCAATTAATGGCTTAATTAGTATCAATTAATACTAAAATTATTAAATAGTACTAATTAGTATAAATTTTTTTTTTCATTTTTTCATTATAAATTAATTAGTGTCAATTAATGGTTTAATTAGTATCAATTAATACTAAAATTATTAAATAGTTCCAATTAGTATAATTTTTTTTTTCATTTTTTCATTATAAATTAAGTAGTGTCAATTAATGGCTTAATTAGCATCAATTAATACTAAAATTATTAATATTACCACTTAGTATAATTTTTTTCATTATATATTAATTAGTCTCAATTAATGGCTTAATTAGCAGCAATTAATACTAAAATTATTAATATTATCAATTAGTATAATTTTTTTTTCATTTTTTCATTATAAATTAATTAGTCTCAATTTATGGCTTAATTAGCATCAATTAATACTAAAATTATTAATATTATCAATTAGAATAAATTTTGTTTTATTTTGTCATTATAAATTAATTAGTCTCAATTAATGGCTTCATTAGCATCAATTATTATTTTTATTCATTAATTATTATTATTTTTATTAAAAAAAACACTGAACATCCACACACACACACACACACACAAATGAAAACCCTAGCCGGTGACGGCAAGCGACGAACCGAACTAGGGTTTGATTGATCGAGAGAGAGAATCCACGCCGATAGCCCCTCCTCCTTTTCCTCCTCCTCATCTCACCGCCGGCGTCGATCGCGAAAAAGGAGAGAGAGCTAGGGTTCACGCTGTCGATTGCGATGGTTCAGACCGTAATGGTTCACATTGGGATGGTTCAGATCGCGATGGAGGGCGATCGAAGAACACCAGAGGGAGATATAAGAGACAACTTTGGTCGCCTGATTCGACATGTTCGCCGAAAATCGCCTATCTCATTTGTGTGAGAGAGAAAAAATTAGTGTTCTTGGTTTTTATACATGGCACACTTGTAATTAGCATCAATTGGGAATGGCATTTAAGTCATTTTACGCCCCTCATTTCAGCTTCCCGCATAAGCTCAAATCAGAAGCACCCCTGGGACTGCTTATAAATTTAAGCTCAAAATAGTTTAATGAAAGCTATAATCTATCTCTTTTAGTTTTAACAAACACACCAAAATAATTTAATTTAAGCTAAAAGTTGATTTAAGTTGCTTTTAAGTGCTACCAAATAGGCCCCTTGTTTGGTTTTTTTTGAGAGAGTAGTTTTGGAGAAAATTTTTTAAAATTTTGTTTGGTTTAGTGATTTTAGAAAAAAAAAATTCAAAATTACTTTATCTCTCATACACATTAATCAATCACTTTTTCTCTCTCATCTCCGTCCCAATTACTATTTCTCTTACACACATCTACTCAACTATAATAAATGGTTGTTTTGGGAAGATGGTAAAAAGTGACTTTTTGACTTTTAACCAAGCTTGGCTTTTTTAGACAAATGATTTGGGAAGTTGGTAAAAAGTGACTTTTTGACTTTTTTAGTTAATAATTTTATGTTGTCATATGATCATGGCATAGTGTAAAATGACCAAAACACCTCCTTCTCATTTGCAAATTACATAATTTCACATGCTCTAGCTCCTTAAGTGAATAAAATGGCTTGTGCATTTGGAAAACTTATACACTGTGACATACTCATCTCATGGATATGCAACCTTTTTTTTTTTTTTTTTAAATAAAATAAAATAAAATTTTCAAAATATTTCATTTTTACCTCCAAATGTCTTCCTAAAAAATAAAAATACAAATTGTATAAAAATTCACCAAGGATAAAAAAAAAAAAAAAACTATTGTCTTATGATATTTAGCTTCCAGCTTCCCAAATTGGTTTCAAAACAAAAGTAACTCCTCATATGTAAATTAAAAATAAATAAATAAATAATTTTAAAAAATAAAAATTGTATATATAAATCATCATAAAAATAATAAGAAAAATAAAAATAAAGCTTCACTAGGCCAAAATAACTCCTCATAAGTAACCATATATATTATTCGTAAAGATTGATTACAGCCGTAGCTCACGGTGATTTTGCACCAACACATTTCTAATAGATTTTTTAAATTCGTTCATTTCTATATCATCATCACCTGCTGGGTCAAGCTCATCATCATCACCAACACCCGCTGCATTGGGCATGTCGCTAAAAATAAAATGTTCCGCATTAGCAACCATGTTGAATGCTTCATCTTCGTTTGAGTTGCGGCGTATGAAATTATGTAGTGCTATTGAAGCCCCAACCAATGGCACTTGCACTTTCCCGAAATCATACCGAGGCATGTTATGTAGAAAACCCCAGCGCGCTTTCCACACTCCGAATGTACGTTCAATTGCACTCCTTAATGAGGAGTGCACTGTGTTAAAAACTTCGTTCGCGTTGCGTGCTCATCGATCCTGCAGGCTGTTCTTGGTGATACTGACATCCTTTAAGCGGTGCAAAGCCTTTCTGATTCTTGTACCCTGCATCAACAAGGTAATACTTTCCTGCGTGTGTCCAAATAATTTTAATTAGTAACCTTAGTCAATAAAAAGACAATAAATCAGTCATGATATTGAACAGTGCCACTTCATTTCACCTTCTACTGGGTGTGGGAATTTTTTCGTCGGATCTTGGGTAACTTCGTTAAATACTCTACTGTCATGCATACTACCCTCGGCCAGGAGATAAACGTAAAACACAAGTCAAAATCGCAAACTGTAAGGATATTTTGCGCGTGTCGTCCTTTACGACCAAAATGTAGCGGTGCCTCACGCGGATTCAAATTTGCCTCCACGTGCGTCCCATCCAACTCCCCAATACAGTCCTGCATGCTCATATAATGCAAACATGGCATAAGTGACTAGTAAAATTACATTTTGGACATACACAACTATTTTGACACATGGAAAATTAACGAACGTTTTACTCCTCACCCTGAATGGCAAATATTTTGGTTGTGACTCCAAGTATGGATGTCTACTATTTTGAGGCCTTGTCGGTCGACAGTGGCCTCGTGTAAATTCCTTCATTGCTCTAAGAACACGCTTAAAATGACGCCACACTGTCTCCCCTGAGTGTTGGAAGCGGTCTTCAATATCCCAACTTGGGAAGCCTCGCAACACGTATATAAACATCCCCACACTCTCAACTACATCAATACCATGCGGAATGACTCAGGAGTTCGAGACCAAAATCGGCTACTAATGTGTTACACAATTTTATGAACACATCCCTTGGCATCCTAAAATTACTGCAAACGCTTCTTTTACCGTGTAAGCATCTCTTGCATCCATAATCTCCGGTCAGCGAGATGTGTGAAGCGAGTCTGTCAACATATGAGTACTCATTGGCCACGCGTGCAATTTCTAGCCATATCAGATGTTGTCATTTCCATCTCTCCGATTGTCTCGCGTATCCACGTATTAATTTGGCCATTGCATACAACACCTGCGCTACTACCCTCTTGCGGATCCATTGATGCTGTATAACAAATTCAACCAAGACCACACAAAAAAAAAAAAGAAAAAAGAAAAAAAAAAAAGAAGAGGTGATTCAAATGCGTAACGTATGTTACTCTTGCAACCATGCAAGCCTATTGGAATCAAATTTGAATAACAAGAACACACCTTTACTAGGGGAACGTCAGCTGAAGTGTGAATATCTTAACTGCTACTGAAATTGCTTACCCTTGTGATGCGTATGTATTGGACACCCTTGTGTACAAATAAATAGGTAGGCTTCCCCAACTACAAATTCATTCCTGTGGGCACGTGAATACCTTGGCCAAGTATTTGTACACCATCACATGGGCAAGTGTATCCCTCTTTAGCAAAAATATCAATTCACATAACTTTTACAAAAGGTATAAGATTCCAATTGCAGTGAGCATGTACAAATAGGTTTCACTTTTTGGATTTATATTAGTTGTTTAATTGAGAACATGTCTTTTTTTTTACTAGTGAGCATGTACAAATAGCTCTACTTTTACTAGTCTATAGAGTTATTACAGGAAGGGTTCATAGGCCACTGAGGAATATACAAAAAATGGTACAAGATTATGCAGGTACATGTATGAAGGTATAAGATTCCACCTGCATTCAATATGAATGTCTACCATAACAGTTGGGTTTCACACTATTATCCAAAAAAAAAAAAAAAAAATTAATTACACAAAAAAAAAAAAAAATCATATACACTAAACCAGGAAAAAAAAAATAGTAACTAAAAGTGAATAATCATACTGTACTGTCATGCATAATCCCCTATTATTTGGAATAGTCACACAACTACCATTCAAAGTTGTTTAACATTTAAGACACCATAACAACTGGGTTTCACACAACATAATAGGAAACAAAAAAAAAAGAGAAAAAAATCATATAAATAAAAACATCCCAAGGTCAGAAGCATAAGTAAATAAGCCAAAAAATAAAAATAAAAAAAAATAAAAAATTTGTAACTAAAAAAAAAGTATCATACTCTATTGTCATGCATAAGCTCCTAATATTTGGAATGGTCACACACCTACCATTCAAACGTGTTTAATGTTCAACCGCATATGACTAGGTTTTACACAATATAATAGGAAACACAAAAATAAAGAAAATAAATAAACATATCCCAAGTTCACAGACAGAAGTAAATAAGAACAGCAAAAAAAAAAAAGAAAGCACGAAGTAGTTAACATTGCACTTGTTCCTTCCAATCTTTAATTAAGGTCAAGCACCCCATCCCGCCCAAATAGAGATACACCGCGGGTTCCACTGACAACAGTTGGATGACATATGGCACGCTTCTCTTTTAACCACGCAACAATGCAATCAAAGGGGAGGCCCATCATGAGGTCGCGGTTATCCGGTGAATCCATTGGCGAGCATGCAAACGAAAATAACGGACCACCCAGCTCCAATCCTGGTATGTTCATAAGCCTCGCAAGACAATCCCCAACAGTGTTCTCGCCCCTTTCTGTGACAACATATTGGGTGATTTTCAGCTCCCTGCTTTGTTTGCTAACAGCCTCCACAAGGTTGTCCATGCTACTGGCCACTGTACCAGGGGCTGCCCTCTTTCGACGCTTTGCGTTGGCTGATCCATCTGCAGTGGACTGTGGGGGAGCATCATCAAATAGCGAAGAATCAACCACGTTTTCGTCGCCTCTATCAGGCACAGTAGTAGGTGGTGTGCCATCACTAAGAGGTGCCATGCCACTGTCAGCGTCTGCATCATTGGCGACCACATCATCATCACGGATTTCAGTTGGGGTCCATGCATGTTTTTCTGTTGCAGAAGCACCCGAGTACACCATTTCCATAAGCTCCAAGTGCTCCAAGGGCTTTGTCTTGAACTTTGCACATCGCTGGTTCATTTGACAGAGTAAAAAAAAAAATGTCAAGCAACCCAACAACAATTACTTTGTAAACATTAAAATGAAGAAGGTAGCTGTTATTTGGAAAAGTAAAGTACATCATACCGCTTGCATTTTCGCTCACCAATGCTTTCAGTCTTTGTGAACAAACCCGTGGCTGGTCATATCCTATTCTTGTGAAGCCTTGACTAGCATCTTGCAACTTTTTCCGAACAACCCAATCTTTCTTGATTGTCATATTTGTTTTTATTTGTTTGGCGAATGTCGCATTAGGTTTTCTCATAGAACTTTTTGGCAATATTCTTACACCGATTGCTAGATAAGGCACATAGTTGTCGGTTACCTTCCTTCATTTCACCAAGGACAAGTTGTAGGTACAGCTTAGTGTTGTCACTATCCCAAGTGCATTTGTGGACAGGTGAGTTTTGGCTTGATGTCACACCATTGCCATGTGTTTTCGAAGGGGTATGGGGTGAAGTACGAGTGGTTGCCATCACACTACGAGTGGGTCATAAGTGTAGTTCATAAGAAAATGAGCATACAGTGCAAAACAATTAATTACATGTATAGAAGTAGCAATACAACAACGCATGCAATGCAATTAGTTAATTTGTTTCTGATTACAACAACGTAGCGATGGTTGTAGACAACAAAAATAAGCTTTCTTGAATATAAAATACATACATTCATACAAAAGTTCGAATGCATTACATCGACATGTCTAATATTGAAAGAGGCATAATATGCAAGTTACACATATAACTACGTCGGCGTCGAGGTGTCCGGTCTTGAAAATAATAGAAAAACCCACAAAATGAGCATGAATCACATACGAAACAACAAGGCAATCACTATGGCGCTCAGCGCCGGCGGCATCCAAAGCAAGCGTGGGCTCGATCTATGCGATCACGCGTCACTCGTAACCCCGGATCGGCGTCGTTCGGAGGAGGTCATTAGCAACCCTTTCTCTGCGAAACTTCGTCGCCACACCTACCCATGAAACACATTCTTTGGCATACACAAGTTCGATGGTTAGAGTCATTTATTTATGACATAACCGTAAATGACAAATGCGAGTACATGCATTGAATAAGCGATATCGCACCGTTGGACTAGGGCAAACATAGTATGCATGACACGGGTTTTGTTAGATCTAGAAATCTTTACAAAGCGGTCCAAAGCCACATGCACACATCCTTAAGTGGCCATGAAGAAGTGGCGATTGACATCGAGGAAGCCATTTACGTGGTGTGTAGTGGAATAAGAAATGTTAACATGTCTACTTATAGTGGTGTGGAACAAGAAATGTCAATGGATGTGTTTCTTAAACCCTAGATGCACTGTGTCATCATATAGGTGTCGGAAAAATGTAACCCATGGACAACTTGTGACTTATTACATGTAGAGAACACCTAATTTACATAGATAATCTTAAAATGAAATTTGTGGCTTTTTTGGTACATTAAACCATTTCCTCAATTCATGTGAAAAATGGAAACATCAAGCCATCTTTGCACTTCCCAACATGCTACCACATCCATAGGACAAAAAATTGAAAGAACTAGTTGGGAGCATAAGGACCAATTTCAACATCGACTTTTCTAAAAAAATAAAAAGGGAATGGAGGATAAGATTTTTAAACTATGTTGAAGCAATTGTTTTCTAATCAATGTGAATAACTATCATAACATTCTGTTAATCCAAGTTGCAATTGTACAGAGACACAAAAGAAGCAAGTCATTAGTTCAGTGGTTAAAAATCAGTCCATCAATATTGAGATCATGTGTTCGAATCTGAGTGTAATTATACTTTGTTTAAATAAGGTAATTCAATTTGCACACCACCATTTCTCTTAAGTTCACAAAAGTAACTCCTAATTTTTTTTAATTACTATTGTGTACCTCCACTGAATTACCTTTTTAGACAAATCTCTAAAATCCAATCTCTGTTTGTGTTTAAGAATGGAGAAGATAAGAGTATTTTGTGTTTTTTTTTTTTTTTTGAAAATAGATGGTGCATTGAGAAAAAATCAAAAAATTCAAATTGAATGTGAACTGAGAGAATGATATGTATTGGGATAATAATGACAAAGGTTAAGTCTGTATGCAATCTATCCTCCCAGACCCATCAAATTTGGACTAAATTGGACCTACTATTAAATAAAAAAAAACAGAAAAAGAAGCAAGATCAAACATCCAAAGCAAGATTTCCCATAATATATCTACTGGAATACTTTAAAAAGATGTCGATAAAAGGGGATTCTTCAATATCAATGTGTGCCTAAATCATTTTCTTTAAATTAGGGTTTTAAACTTTCTCACAGAATGGCATTAAAGTAACATTACAGAAACTAATTAAACACCATAACTGAGTTCTTGAATGAAACAAGATCAGATTTCAATCATCATACAAAGAAAATAACAGAGAGTTGTGAATCTAATCAATGTGAAATTAATAAAGAAGAATATAAAATTTGTTTTGCACAATCTATAAAAATAATATAAAAATAATTTTAAAAAAATCTTTATTCATCAACTCTGTTTTTCTGTGGTTGGAGATGCGATTAATGGCTATAAATATCAATAGGCCATTTTTTTTTTTTTTTTTTTTTTGGTGTAGTCGATAGATCTGACCATGTACACAAGCAAAATGAGTCATTGGTTTTGTACAAAAGCAGTACATAAGCGAGAATGAGTCGTTGTAAGCTTCTGACTCATTGTTTTGTTGTTCAAAAGCAAAATAAGCGAGGAAGGCGACTTGTAATGTCATCGGACAAGTGTTTACCCAAAAATTCCAAAAACAAAAAGAGTAGCGGATGGTAGTCGAAAGCCAAATAACACTTGTAATGCCATCAGCAAACCGAAAATTAAGATCTATTTGTAATTTAATAGTTTCTACACAATTGGTTGCAAATCACGGTGTGATTTCCAACAGAGGAAAAGGCTTACATGATTGTGTAGATCAACCGAGGAAGACTGACTTGGTAGAGGAATTCGGTGGCGATGTCGATGGTAGACGCTAGGAACAAGTCTTCTGTGGCGTCAAAGTGCAAATGAGCGAAGACGATCTGAGAAGGAGAGAAGAACAAGAGGCGTGAGATGCAAAATGGTGAAATGTTTTGAGGAAACAAACCCTAAAGTGTATGGAGGGTATATTCGTAAATACCCCTCTCTGCGTTTTCGACTTCCCAAATGAGTTTTCGAACAAAAAAGCCACGTTCAGCGTTTTCATCGAACGCCCAAACGCGGCTTTTAACCACGTTGCCAAAACAAGCCAAAATATCAAATCATCCTAAACTCCCATACTCCAAAACTATTTCCAAAATATATAACTAAACAAACAAAAAAAATTTCTAATCTCTCTCCTCAATTTTTTTTAAAAAATTTATCTCCCAAAATCAAACCAAACACACCCAAAATATTTTTTTGTTAAAAACTTTTCATTATGTTTGATTATGTCATCAAAGATTAATGGGCCAATAGTTGTATTAATGGTAGGAGAGTGATGCGAGTAGGGCTGAGGCAAAAGTTGAGGTGGCCGTGGCGAAGTGGAAGTAGTGGTGGTGGCGCAAGGGTGGAATAGTGATGGTTGTATATGGCAATAATTGTAGTTAGTGTCGTAGTCAGAAATTCAGTGAAGAGGGGTATAAATTAAAGACAATATTTTTTTTTTCTCATAATAAACAATAATGACATATTACTAAACTTAAATATTAAGAGTTCATTCGGATAAATGTGAATTTTAAATTAAATGATTTGAGATTAAATTTTATACAAATATTAGGGAGTAGCTATTTTATAGGTGCATTGAAAAATTAAAAAGAAGATAAGTTGAGATATAAATGATATATTTTAGTAGATAAATTCTATAAAACACATCGCAAAAAAAATATTTCTATCATATGTTGTAATTATGATTTTCGTAGTCTTTAGTTATAACACATTATAGTGTTAGATATAATTTAGTTATAACTTTTTATGGTTGTTATTTTGGTTATGATTATATATCGAATAATAGTTAGTTATGACTCATTTTGATATTAGTTATGACCTATTGTAATTTATTTATTTATTTTTTTTTTATAATTGAAGATGTGTTACTTGATTATAATTTATGTAGTGGTCATTTTAGTTATAAATGGAAAAAAACACATAGAGGATAAACTCCACATGCCAAATGTAGCTAGCAATTTAATAAATTTCATATCTTCATTGAAATTAATTATGTTTGCATGTCAATAATGATAGATATCACTATTTTATTAAATTTTTCATAAATAATAATATGACTTATTATAGTCTCTTTATTTTCAATCACATTAACCATTATTATTTTCATAATTTAAAAAATGTCATTACATTTCATTTTAAATAATTTTTTATAAATTTTTTTTGTTTAAAATATTTTCTTTATGTTTATAAAAAAAAAAAAATCCCAAAACCGGGGCACGTGACCCCTGGCCCTACGTGCCTCTGCCATTGATTGTAGTAATAGTGATGATGACTATAGCTATGGAGGTGGCGTTGTGGTTGTGGAGGTAATGAAAAATAATTTATGTCAAAATAAATTTATTTTTAATAGATCACAAAAATATTTTACTATTAACTTTCTTTTTTCGTTATATGATACGCGAGAAAAAATATATATATATATATATTTATTTTTGTCAGATTAAGTTCCCATTTGAAAAATTACTTTTTAATTTAAAAATCAAAAATTATTTAAAAGTTAAAAATTTAATAAGTTATACAAAAAAGTCAAAAATTTTGTTTTATCTTTACTTTTTGCACATTTTTTTCGTAAAAAATCGAAAAGTAATCACAAACGTATTAATTTTTTTACCTTATATTTTAACTAAAAATTACTAAAATAATATGTTCTTAAACGAGACTTAAATGAAAAAAAGGCCTAACCATATAGGGTAATCTCTAGAAATTTAGACCTTAAGGAGCCAAGGCTCAGAGGTTACCACTATATGGTTGCTACATAGAACCACTCAATTATATAGCGATGAAGTCACACCGAGTACCATTCGTCAAAGTCTGAAAATTTATCTTTTTGAACTTATACTCATGACATTAAGTACGATTCGTCAAAGTTTGAAAAATTTGTCCAACCAACCATATATCTTGTCGCTTTGGTGGTCGCCTCGAAAACTCAAAAAAAGTGAAACTTCAGACCTCAAAACTTATGTTCTAAGATCTTGCCAGGATGCAACAATCCCACGAGGCTCAAATGAAACTTTAAGAATATGACTCTTCTCGCGAAATTACAACCGATTTACAAAGTATCCCAACCTGATTAGAAAGAATAATGTTATATATATCAATTAATATATTAATTAGTGTATCAATTGATTATGTGATATAATTTAAGAGGTTTTTTATATTTGTAATGTGATTGATAAGTGAAACCAATAATAATATCATAATTAATATTAGGGTGATGCACCAATAAATCCCAATTTACTAACTTATACACTGAACAGTCCCAAATGTTTTCTTGTAAACCGAATAGTCCCATTAAATGTAAAATGACAAATTAGGCCGTAAACGTTGTGTACGCTACTTGCAAGAGTGATGGGCAATTTTAGTAATGCAGTAATGTAGAATTACGGTTATAGGCAATCATTAAAAAAATAAAAATAAAAAAAAATAACAGAAAAAGAACATCAAACATCAGAAAAAAAACATAAAAATATCACTAAAAACCAAACAACAACATCACCAACATCACTAAAAAACATCATCGAAAATCACCATCAACAACAACATCAACAACATCACCATCAACAACATCACTAAAAAAACATCATCGAAAATCATCAATATCATAAAAATATCATCAAACATCATCAACTACATCACCAACATCACAAAAAAAACCTTCATCAAAAAACATCATAAAAAAATTATCAAACATCAACAAAACATCATAAAAAAAATCAACAACATCAAACTTTAAAAAATATCATCAAACATCAAACATCACCAACATTAATAATCAATATGTGAATATCAAACATTAGATTTATCAAATTTTATAGGGTTTTTATGTAATATAATCATCAACATGTGAACCCTAAAATCATCAACATGTGAACCTCATACCTCATCACGAAGACTATCGCACCCTCATCCGCTCCTCCAACCGCGAGATCTAGATCCACCACCACCGCCAGAATCGAGTTTCATCTCCGTCGAAGTCACCGGCGTCGGCGGCCAAGATGAAGAATTGCGATCTCTACGCAATCGTCCCAAGATCGGCGGCGTCTGGATATCTCTCTCTCTCTGCCGCTCCTCCGCCATTCTCTGTTCCAATCGCACCCTCATCCGCTCCTCCAACCGCGAGATCCAGATCCACAACATAAATCTTCTATCCACAACTCACCTTTCCACAAAACCCTTTTGCAGAGTTCTTGGTCTAAAAACAGAGAAGAAGAGCAATTATAATGGTGACAAAGATCGGCTTATTTGCAGAACAGTGTGATGGATTAGTGGGTGTGTTGCATATATAGAGAGAGAGAGAGAGAAAGAGAGAGTAATGTTCTACTCTACAAAGACGCAAATCTCCATAAAAATATATGTTGATGTTTGATGTGTATGTTTGTGGAATGTTTGTTTGTTTAGTGATGTATAATGTATATATTGATGTTTGATGTATATTTTTTTTAGTGGTGTTTGATGTATATGTTTATATGATGTTGCAGATTCTTAGGAAACAAACATTCTATAAAAAGGGTATTACTGTAATCTGCAAAATAGTCAAAATTAATTAAATAAATAACATTACCAAAATAAATGGGACTAAATGGTGCATAAGAAAACTTTTAGGATTAAATGGTTCAACTTTTCAAAAAATAGAATTTATGGGTAAATTTTCCTTAATATATTAACACATTAATTAATAGATTAATTAATTGGTACAGGTAGTATCGCTGGAACAGGAAACGTGCGTAGACCCCATCCATCGCCAGTTTCACTATCTTTTGCGGTTTTAACGGCTGAAATATCGGTATTTGTTTAAACCTCTCGAGTCCCTCCCAAACTTCCCGAAAATTAAAAAAAAAAAAAAATCCAGGCATTGTCCCTGTTATTCACGAGAAATGATTATCTAGATCCACATACAAAAACCCTAGGTTTCGATCAGATCCATAAACGCCCAAACCTCCATTGATCGGACTCCTAGGGCCAATTCACATTCCGATTTTCTTTATACTGCATTGCATATTCGAATGCGTCTGGAATTTGTTGACATTTGATCTTAATTTCGAATTCTGTGACCTCCGATTGCTTCCATTGCTGATTTTTTCGATTTTGTGGATTGGCATTATGTTTTTGTGAAGCACTGGTGTAGGGAATTTTATGTATTGTTGATTTTATAAGAAAAGTAGAGGGTGATTGAGGTTGAAGAAGGATGGCTTCGTTAGCTACGGTTAGCGAGGAGCTCGCAGAGATCGATGGTCAGATCGCTGATATATTTCGAGCTCTATCGTAAGGATTTTCAGATATTATATTATCATTTTCAATGAGTTCGTTGTCTTCAATTATTGTTTAAGCCTTATTGATTGTGAATGCATTTGTTTGTTGGAGATTTGCACAACTTTGATAGTTTATAGGATGTATGTAGGGGTGATAAACCAGTCAAACAAGCCGAGCAGTTAACTATTCAAGATTGGTTCGTTAAATTTTGGAGCCGATCTCATACAAGTTAGTTTTTGTCGAGCAAGATCGAGTAATTTGATGTTTTTATGTAGCCTTAGGATTATTGAACCGAGCCGAACTAGTAATTTATTGTTCAAGCGTAGTTTGAAAACATTAACGGGCTCTGAAATGTGTTCAAAATTGGCTCACTTTTTAACTAATTTGAGCTCGAACGAGTTTTTAATGAGCCAAAATGGGTTTATTTTCTTGCAGAAATGGGTTTCAGAAATTGGAGAAGATTAAGGACTCGAATAGGCGGAGTAGGCAGCTGGAAGAGCTCACCGACAAATTGCGGGAGTGTAAGAGGTAATCAGTGTTTTGAAGACCAACCGCCCACACAAATGCATGAATGCACTTGTAGACATTTACATGAGCATGTATATATATGCATTTACATTTATTGATGGAATTTAAACTTCAGTATTTGTCAGTGTGGTACAACTTCTGGTTGATGTTTATTTCTGGGTGGAATGGTGAATTTGCATTAAAGAAAAGGAAACATATTTTGAAATTATGCAAATAAAGTTCAGGGACATGACTTTTATCTTCTTCTACCTGAATTGTTACATTATTGAACTGCACTTGGGTAACTTAAGAGTTAAATCTGAAGAATTAAGGTTCTCATAAGTTTGTATTAACAAAATCTTAAAATTTTTTGGGATTCAAGTTTCTATGCCTCAAATGATTGATAAAATATTAGTAACTATTATGTTTTAGGTTTTTCTTTCAAGCAATAACATGTAACTATATAAAATATCAACATGTAGTGTGGAGGCATTGTTTTGTTTCAAGGGGCAACTCAATTTGAACCTGTTGATGCTCAACAATTTCAGCTAAACATGATGGACCAACCAAGATAAATGGGATTTTAATAGTGGATTATATTTTTAAGTATATATTTCCCCTTTTTGTTGTCTTTAATAAATCAGAAACATATAATGATTATTGTTTCTCCAGGCTTATTAAAGAGTTTGATAGAGAGCTGAAGGGTTTGGAGGATAGAAATGATCCAGATACGAACAAGATGCTGAACGAGAGAAAGCAATCACTGGTTGGCTCATTTTGATACTTTAATTTGGGTTTTGGTATTTGAGGCTGCAACTATAGCCGGAATGTTGCAATAATGAATGTTGTGTCTGTTTTTGTGCAGATCAAAGAGTTGAATTCATATGTTGCTATGAAAAAGCAGTAAGTTAACATCTCTAGTACTTAATACTTAACAATTGATGAAGCATTTCAGAAGTCCATTGAAGGATTATTTGATTATTATATTAACTTTCTAAATGCATGTCATGCATAGCCTCACTCATTTGAAATGTTAATTTGACAGTAACAGTATAATCTGACAAAGAGGTCAGCTCAAAACCTTGTAGTTAACTGTCTTCATTTTCTTTTTTGAACATGTGTATGTGATACATGTTCACATGTCCCATAAAAACCCTTATTTATGTTTAACATGCTTTCTTTCATTCTTTTGTTCGTCTTTGGTTTTGTTTGTTGTATATGTTCACGTGTTCCATAGAATCCCTTTGTTTCTGTTGAGCATGCTTTTGATCATTCTTTTGTTCCTTTTTGGTTTTTTGTTGTTGTTGTTGTTGTTGGTTCACTGGATGGCTCTAGAAAATAATTTGTCCTTAAATGATCTTTATTTCCTTTTTGAAACTAGTCAATTCAAATGCATTTTTTTAAAGTTAATGTATCAGAAGTCATTTGTCCATGTGTAAGTTGTTTTTATGAAATAAAGAGAAATGTTTATTAAGTGTCACAATCTTTATTTTTCAGGTGTCCAGCTTTTCTCATGTTAATTGTTATTCTTTGTCATGCTTTTTAGGTTTTTATGTATATGTGGCTGTGTTTTCACATTTTTGTGGTTGTGGTTGTTGTTGTAGATGTGCAAGCAATCTTGACAACAAGCGAGTTGAGCTCTTTGAGGGGCCTAGTGAAGGGATTGGAGAAGACAATGTCTTGCTAGCTTCATGTAAGGATGTGGCCTCTTTGCTAACTTGCAATTGCTTTATGCTTTTTACATACTATAAATCAGAGTTTCTAAATATGGAACGAAAATACTTCATCTGATATACAACTTTTGGTCATCAATTATTCAGCTTCAACTTGTGGCATCAGCAAAAGCTTGCATGCTTTTATGTGCTATTTTGTTATGATGAAATTGAAAAAGATTGTAGAACTATTGCTGAGCCACCATTTGTAGTGTAGTAGCTGAGGAAGAGTTGAAGTGAAGGAGACAAAGAGGAGAGATTATAGAGAGAACCAAGTTGGCTTGGTTCGATTATTCGTTTTACTATTTTCTACTATTTAATATTTAGAATGCCATAATTAGAACAGTTACTAAAGCTAGACACAGCTTAGTTGGGCCAATTGTAGAAGACTTGCATAGTGCCTATCCAGGCCTATTCAATTGAGGAATAAAGGCTATTTCTCATGAATGATGCAAGACAACAATGCTGCTGTCCTCTTCAAGTCTTTTGTTGGACTTGGTTGGATTCTGTTCCACATATTTTAAAGAAGCTCTTACTTCTGTATAGATTGTACCTTCTTTACTTGAGTAAGATATATGTGTGTGTGTATGTATATTCAGTTATTGGTTTGGGACCTTGAGTAAATTGACCCTGCAATCCATAGCCAAACGGTTTTTTTTTTTTTTTTTTGAAGTCAAACTTTGCACTGGGAGCAAAATAAAAGCACTGATGAACAGAGCCAAAACAAGCCAATCAGGTTTTGGTTCATATTTTAGCTTTCACCAAGAATATGTAGAATGTGGCCCTTGTAGAGGTCAGTACTCTGATTTCTTTGGGTGAACTAACTCTTCAACTAATAACTGATATCATATATGACATATCAAGGCCATAGCTTTTAATTCAACGTAGTGGATTTTCTTAATTGCAACTTCAAACTGCACTTAAGTTCTCCAATTTTCTAAGTTCCCATTTGGGAACATATCAGTTGCATGCTATTTTTCTTTCCTCATTGGACAGTTGAACCTCACCTAATATAAACATATGAGTCTCCTTTCCCTTCCAAAGATGAGGCTTATTTTTAAGGAGATAACTTTACAAATGTTGGCAACCAGTATGCTGCTGCTGAATGAGAGTTGTGGAACTTGCTATAATGGCCAAGCAAATTGACTGTATGATCATAGTCTGGGTGAGTGCAATTTCTGCGAGCTGCTACAGAATTTGGTCATTATCCTATAGCTTACCTCCAAGTCGAGAATCAAATATGAGACATACCCTTAGAATCTCCCATGAGTTGATTGATTCTTCACTTGTAACCTGTCAAGATGATACGGTAATCATTTAACTTGGGTATCTCTAAAAAAGATTTTGTTAACAAGTGTCCTAAGGGGGTTAGCTAAGAATGCATTAAATGAAGCCAACTATTTCCACTAGTATAGATATCAGAAAAAGTAATGAATGTTTGGTTGGAAATAATTTAATTCTTTTGTAATAAGACTAAAATATCCTCTTTCTTTTGCGTCAAAAAAAATTAAAAATTTTTTTTTTTAGGCTATTTTTTTTTTTAAATTCTTTATGTTTTACTTTTTTGCATTTTTAGTTTCAAAATTATTAATTGAACTTGTATAATCTAATTTATCTATATGAAAAAAGGTTTTTCTTTTTTAAATGATTATATTGGTTTTGAGAAATCTTGTTTCAAAAAGGTGGGTAGTGTTTGGTAGAGTTTTCTAAATATGATTTGAGAATAAGAGTTGTATTTTGAGTTTGAGTTTTGGAATTATGATTTGAGCGTGGAAAATTTGTTTGTTGAATGAGTTTTGAATTGAGTGGAAATTTTTTGATGTGACATATGTATGATATTTGGTACAAAAACTTACAACTCATAACCAAACGCATAATTCAAAATTCTATTCAAAGCTCATAACAAATTTTAAAAAATTCGGAAAATAATTTTTACTGAATATATAAAAATTAACATGTGTCAATTGCACAAAAAAAAAAAAAAAAAAAATGTATTGTTCCGGTCAACTGGTGGGACAACCGGTTAGTCCAAATTTTCCCGTCTTAGATAGAGTTTTCAAAATTTAATGTGGATTTAACTTTTGAAAACCATAAACATACGTCAAACGCAAATAAAGGGGTAGAAATATATTTAGAAAATACAACCAAACACAGCCATGTATTTTCTTTTTTAAATGTAAGATAAAGTGTTTGATTTGGTTAGATTTTTAAATGGAAGACAATTGTTTATTTTTGTCTTTAGTGATTCTGTTTTTTAAAAATTGACTCAATTTTTATTTTATTTTTTACTTTTCGGTTCTTCTATTAATTTTTTTTAAATTTTTTTTTGAAAAAGGTTTAGAAAAGACCAAAGTAATTTATTTTTTGTAATTTTTTTTTTTCAAATAGAATTTTGTTTATTTTCATTTTTAGTGAAAAAAAGTTTTGACTAAATTTTTCTAATTTTAAGATTGTATAGTCAAAAAATGGACCTAAAAAGTACATAAATATTTTTTTTGATTAAAAAAGAAAGGCAATATTTTGGTCTTATTACGAAAGAATTAAATTCGTGCCAAGCAAACATTCATTACTTTTTTTGATTTCTATACTAGTGGAAATAGTTGGCTTCATTTAATACATTCTTAACTAGTGCCACTTGTTAACAAAACCCCTCTAAAAAATTAGTAAAATGGTAAAAGCTTGGGCACTAAGAGTGAGAACAAGGGTTTTGAGTACAAGTGCAGCTGGGCAGATACTCTGCAAATAATGCTAAAGGATAGGTCTATGATTAGTTCACCTCTTGCAGCTCTGTCCATCAGTATTGACCAGAAGAACTAGGAATGGCCTGTTGTATGGATCATCTTGAGTGGCCTAACTGTCATTATCATGAACTAGTAAAACCTGCTTCATGGTTAAAAATTCTTCTGCGTGGTTTTTAATTCTTGAATGTTATGGAAGTGTAAGCGCACGTTGTTGTTTTATCGGATGTGCGTAATGTTCGTGTAAATTTCATTTCTTGATGTGTATTATTTTTTGTAAGATTTCTGATCTGAAAAGTAACCAAATGCAGCTATGACGAATCAAGAGTTAATAGATAATGGAAATCAGATGATGGATGAGACTGATCAAGCCATTGAGAGGTCAAAAAAGGTTAGTATATCTATTCTGCTCCAGTCAACTCAACAAGCCTTACGCCAATTGCCTTTGGTTGCTATGTATGTCTATCTTCTCCAGCTAACTCTATGGAAAGCTATATATTGATTAAAGACTTAAAAAGTCCAAATATGGCCTGACCCACATGTAATTGTTTTCGCCCCTTCAATTTGATTCGAGTCAATCTTTCATGCCTATGCATTAGTTAACCTACAATGCACAAGGGCAAAGCCATCTCAAATGGCATTCCCCCACTTTATCTTCAATCTACGTCACTAACCAAACTAAACCAAACGAAGCCTTAAGTCCCATCAAATGGGGTCGGCTACATGAATCCTTTTTCTTCACACGGCCCTATCAAAGGCCATTTCATTAGTCAAATTAAGTAGATTCATATATCTATTTATAAGGCTAGTCAACGTTAATCTAGGCCTATCCCATCCCCTAAGACTTCCATCTGCCGTTATAGCATCATCTCTTCACTACTGCCTCTGTTGATCTCCGTTGAATATGACCAAACCATCTCAAACGATTCTCTCTCAACTTATCTTCTATCGGTGCTATTCCTACCCATTCCCGAATACATTCATTCCTAATCCTGTCTTGTCTAGTCTTACCACACATTCACTTTAACATCCTCATCTCAGCCACAGTCATCTTATCTACATGTTGTTTCTTGGTTGCCCAACACTCCGTCCCATACAACGTAGTTGGTCTAATAACCGTTCTATAAAACTTACCTTTTAGTTTAGTGGGTATTTGTTTATCGCACAATACCCCAGACGCACTTCTCCACTTACACCATCCCGCCTTAATCCTATGGGCCACATCTGCATCAATCTTTCCCGCTGTTGTGATAATCGACCCTAAATAACGAAAATGTTCACTCTTAGGCAGTTCTTGGTTCTTAATCTTCATTTCTCCTCTGCTTTCATTGTTACTGTTACTAAATTTATACTCCATGTACTCTGTCTTAGTTCTGCTTATCCGGAATCCTTTAGATTCAAGAACTTTTCTCCAAATCTCCAACTTTGTGTTAACTCCTTCTCTAGTCTCATCCAATAACACAATATCGTCTGCAAAAAGCATACACCATGGCACGTCATCTTGAATATTTATCGTCAACTCGTCCATAATTAAAGCAAAAAGATAAGGACTTAAGGTAGATCCTTGGTGTAACCTTACAGTGATAGGAAATTCATTTGTTTCTCCAGCTGGCGATCTAATAGTGGTCACCACCCCTTCATACATGTTTCTAATCATGTCAATGTAGCCTTTTGTCACTTCTTTCTTCTCTAACATCCACCATATTATATCTTTTTGCACTCTGTCATATGCTTTCTCAAGGTCAATAAACACCATATGAATGTCTCTTTTCTTTTCTTTATACTTTTCTATTACTCTCCTCAAAAGATAGATCGCTTCCATTGTTGACCTACCAAGCATAAACCCAAATTGATTCTCTGACACCTCTGTTATGTCTCGCAATCGGCATTCCATCACCCTCTCCCACACTTTCATTATATGACACATTAGCTTGATTCCTTTATAGTTGTTACAATTCTGGACATCACCTTTATTCTTATAGATTGGTACTAAAATACTTTTCCTCTACTCATCTGGCATGTTCTTAGTCAACAAAATTTTGCTAAACAACCTAGTCAACCAAGCAACTCCTTTTTTACCCAAACACTTTCAAGCTTCAATAGGGATATTATTGGGTCCTAAAGCCTTATTTGCTTTCATCTTCTTAAGTGCAATCTTCACTTCAAAGTTCCTAATCCTGCGATAGAACCTATAGTCTTAGTTTATCATATTACTGGCTATTTCTTCTCCTATTGTCGTACTTCCATGTTCCTCATTTAACAGTTTCTCAAAATAATTCTTCCATCTTTCCTTAATCTCATCATCTTTCATCAATACCTTAGAATCCTCACTCTTGATGCACTTTACTTGATTAAAATCTCTTGTTTTCCTCTCCCGTATCTTAGAAAGTTTGTATACTCTCTTCTCTCCCTCCTTACTATCTAGTCTAGTGTATAGGTCATCGTAAGCTTTCAACTTAGTCTTTCTCACTACTTTCTTGACCTCCTTATTAGCCAATCTATAGCTTTTGAGGTTTTCCTCAGTTCTATCCTTCTGTCACTTTTTAAAGCACTCTTTTTTTGCCTTAACTACCGCTTGAACCTCTTCCCTCCACCACCAAGTTTCCCTAGAGCTGGGTCCCGTTCCTTTCGACTCTCCAAGCACTTCCCTTGAGATTCTCCTCATACAATTGGCCATCGAATTCCACATAGTGTTAGCATCACCTTCTAAGTTCCAAGTACCTTCCTTATCCATTCGATTCTTAAATATTTCTAGTTTATCCCCTTTTAGGTCCCACCATCTCATCCTACGACGCCCACCATCCTTCCTAGCATGGTATTGCCCTTTAAAACATAAATCTAGTACCAAAATCCTATGTTGAGAGACCAGACTCTCTCCAGGAATCACCTTACAATCATTGCATTTTAGGCAGTCTACTTTTCTCACTAAGAAGTAATCTATTTGGCTCTTAACTAATCCACTCTTAAAGGTTATCAAATGCTTCTCCCTCTTCTTATACATAGTATTGGCCACCACCAGGTCAGAAGCCAACGCAAAATCTAAGATTCTCTCTCCAGCCTCATTTCTGTCACCAAAACCGTATCCACCATGCACCCTTTCATAACCTAGTTTATCTATGCCCACATGCCTATTAAAATCTCCACCTATAACCAGATTCTCTCCTACGGGTATCTCCTCTAAGATCTCATCCATTTGCTCCCAAAAATCCCTTTTAGTCTGATCATCTAACCCTACTTGAGGGGCATAAGCGCTAATAATGTTCACTATATTCTCTCCAATAACTAGTTTAACTAGCATAATCCTATCTCCTTTCCTAGTGACCGCCACCACACTTTCCACAAGACCCTTAGCAATTATGATTCCTACCCAATTCCTGCGTCTATCTTCAATCTGTGTCACTACTAACATAATTTGATTTTAAGTTTTATGTTGGCTTTTTGCTTACCACAAACCTCTTCCCCCTCTCCGGGCTTGGGATGGGTTTTCTGTAACCCTCTTGTATCACTAATGGCACCTGTTGCTGTTACTACTACTACAGCTTGGTGCTTTCCTTCAGAGACAATCATTTGATCTTTTGCTGGTTTGCTTGTATCAATTTTGGCTAACTCAGTGAGGTTCAGTTATCTGTCTTAGAGTGGTATAGGAATTATTGGACATTTAGTTTTATCTTTTTTATTTTACTTAGGGCGACTGTTATTCTGCAGTCAAAAAATTGCATTGGTAGCCCCCTCCTTCATCCATGTGTCTCACAGTGACACATGTGAGAGAAGGTTTTGGATTAGCCCCCTTCTTTCTTTATTATTGATATAATTAGCCTTTTCCATTTTTACTTTTGATGATAGGTTGGCAAGTTAACCAGAGTTAGTTAACTTTTGCTACATATTGTTGAAACACCTACATTTGGCAATGCCCAGAAAGCTAGCACATATCTAAAAGTATGCATTTGTTATCTCTGTCTTGGTATTCTAAGTTGCAATTAAAAATGATAAAAAAGAAAGTGATGTTGCGAATAATTGTATCTGACCTATCTGAAGACTAAAATTTTCTCAACTTGTGTGATGAACTTGTCTGTGGTTAGACGTGCTCATGGATAACAATTGTTCTAGTTTGCATTTTTTTTTTCTATGCCACATCATATACCTGCTAATGGACCTCTAGTTTTTAAATTTGTCACATATTTGTTTGGTAGTGCTAGCAACATCTTCCGGTCAATCTCATTTGGTTTTGGGTCTTGGAAGCAATTTGGTGTGGAATTAAAAAGAAATAAATAAATGATGATGGTTTTTCTATCCAATAACTTGAACCCTGATAAAGCTTTTTGTGGTGCTACCAATGTGAAGCAACACCACCAAACTATGCACATTTTGTTTAATGCATGTAAATTAGTGACTCTCCCAAATGTGCCCCACCAAGAGAGAGAGAGGGGGAGGAGGCAGTGGTGAAATTGCTTGTAAATCTTCAAAAGCTTATCTTCCAGGTTCTCTGTTTTTGTAATAGGTTGTCCATGACACAATTAATGTTGGAACCGATACTGCAGCAGCTCTGAAGGCGCAGGTACATTGTTAGACTAATTTGAGAAAGAAAGTTGACAGCTTCTAAAATTTAGGTGTGAGAACTGAAACATCATACTTCTTTTATGTTTAGACTGAACAAATGAGTAGAATTGTTAATGAGTTGGACTCTATCCATTTCTCGATCAAGAAGGCTTCTAAACTGGTGAAGGAAATTGGTAGGCAGGTCAATCTCTAAATTTTTCACATCTCTCTTCTCTGATGTACTTGATATATATTGTTATTTTGTGTTACTTACTTGGATTCTTGAATTAGGTTGCAACTGATAAGTGCATTATGGCCTTGCTCTTCCTTATTGTGCTTGGAGTCGTAACTATCATTATTGTAAAGGTTAGGCCTTTCACTTCTTATCTCCCTTCTTTGCTTGCTATATCAGAAGTATGATGCAACTTTTGTTTGGTCAATTTATTCACTTTTCTCTTATTCCTTTTAATAGTGTATGTAACCCCACCAATACTAGCTTGTTGACATAAAAGAATTCCTGGTCATATTTGGAATTTGGATTCTACTTGGGTTGTGAACTCAAGTTCTTTTACATATTTTTATTTTTTTCTTAAATTTTGGCATAGACGTTACAGTCCTAACCTAATGGTTACTATAGGCACGTCTTTTGTTTACTCTATTGTCTCGTGTTCAGAAATTTTTTCAAAATCATTTGAAAGAATTCATATGTTTTCCAGCTCAAACTACTGCAGAAAATGAAAATAACATTAGGGGTTGAATTTGGCTATGTAAGGGCTTGAAAAGGTGTTTGGTGAAACTTGTAAGTTGTATCTATAACTTATGTTAGCTGCAGCATGCACACACGATGCTTTTATTATGTAGCAGTAAAGTTCAGTCGTCCTTTCCTCATAACACAGTATCTATTTTATCTTCAGTCATTCTTCATTGGAAAAATGTTCCAAATTTTTTAGTTGGTTTTGGCACTTTCTAGTTGTCTGGTTGGTAAATTAAATTATTTTTTGGATGTTCTATCAACGTTTACAATCATGTCCCATGGAAAGATGCACTCGTGCAAGCATAGCATTGAATTAGGAATATCCTTGCTACACTTCGTTCTGGATTCGGGAGATAAGTGCTCGTCTTCAACTTTGGAATAAATTAAGAGTAATGCTAGGAATCATGAAGAAAATATCGTGAAAGATTCTCTACTTTTAGATTACACGTACAATTAAACACCACACACTAATCAAAAGATGAAAAACCTTTATGATTCATTTCATGATTTTTTTTCATAATCCTTAGCATTATTTATAAAGTAAGAGTATTTTTTTTGGTGGCCCAAATCACCTCATTTTCTATTTGATTTTCATTTTTCCTGGTACCAAATGCTAGAAAGTCCAAAAACCATTTCCCACTAAACTAAACAAATGGAGGGATAGTTGCAAACATGGTTTGGATTCACATTTTAGATAATTTTTGTACTAAATGAATTATTTATTTATTTTCTCGTAGAGGCACTTAGGTAAATGTATTCCTCTTAGCAATTACCCTTGACAACCACCTTCTGCGACTAACAACCATCTATGGCCACCATCTCGAATTGTCGACAACTACCTTCTTCCGCCTGCGACCATCACCTCTCATCAGCCACCCATCTCACTTGTTTTCCAAACAAGTTTTAAAATACATTTGTGTTACACATAATTAATGTTTTCATTTTCACAAACAATAAACTATCTACATTATCAAACTGCATCTTAAATGCTTAAGTTGCATGTGGAGGATTTAACGGTTCCTAATATTTCTTGAACGAGTTTGCTATGTTCACTCATATGCCATCTGGTTTATTAAATATCATATATAATATTATATGTGCTGAGCTATTTTGAATATTTGAATTTCCAGCTTGTGAATCCACACAACAAAGACATTCGGGATATCCCAGGACTAGCCCCTCCTGTTCAGAGTCGGAGATTACTTTGGAAATGCTAGAAGTGGAACACCATTATACGAGTTTGTTGGGTGGATCTTGGGTTGGTTAGCTCGTGACACCGTCTGATTGGCTGACTTTCCTAATTGCCAGACTCAAAAAATCTTGTTGTATCCAGTTGAGTATATCTTCAATCCACATGGTGTTTGTATGTTCTACCATTTTTTCCCCTTAAATTATCCCCCATTTGAGCCCTGAAACGTGTATATTTACTAATCATTGTATTTGTTCATACAAGCAAATTCTAATTATATGATGCCGATTTCATGTTTTGGCTACCAAATTGATGATCTAAACATTACGTTTAAGTCATATTTGATTCACAAGATTAATAGTGAAATATTAATAATCTTATTAAATTAGTGTGGTATTCGCTATCCAATTAGATTAATATCTATTAGATTAATAATCTCATCCCTATTCCATTACTAATCTTACAAATTTGTTAGATTAATTATTTATTAGATTAATAATCTTAAATTAAAATGTTAAAATAAACATAAAATAATTAGATTTATAAATTAATAATTCTAATCTCATGTTTTAATTTATCCAATCAAACATGTCCTTAAGTAGAAAAGTCAGTACAAAGCTATTTAAGACAGAACAGTGATGGTCTCCGCAGGTTAACTTCTTGGTCAACATACAATAAGTTTTCTTGGGGAAGTAGCTAAGCAAGCAATCACAACTGGCACTGTACCTCTTCTATCTATCCTATCCATCTAGCGTGGATATGGGGTTGCTAACGTCGGGCTGGGCTTGGCTTGGCATGGCTGCCGCCCGGCGGGGGGGTGGTTTGGGGGGAATAGATTTGTTAAATAGATCATTTATAAAAATAAATAAGAAATCTTAGTTGGATATGTCTAGTCTCATAATAAAATTACATTTATATATAAAAATAAATAAATAAATAACATGAATTATAGATATCTAATTAATTTAATGTTTTATATGAATAATACATTCAATAGATTTTATTGCAATATAAATTATTAAGATAATCAATGGGCCCGGGACAAGTCCCACAAGGCTAACAGCAGGAATCCCAAATCCTTCTCATTTTTGTAGTGACCATTATAGTATCCGCAGTTATACCGTATTTGTTTCATGAATCTCAAATCCTCCTGACTTTTGTAGTGACCATTATAGTACCGGCAGTTATACTGTATTTGTTTTATGAATCTGTATAGGGATTTAGAAAATAAAAAAATAAAAAAAAAATGAATAAAATGTACTTATATTTTAAATACATGTATATATATTTTAAATTCATTCCTAAATTTATGAATTAAATACAACTTTAAAGTTGTATGAACTGTTCCAATGCAGACATGCTGGTGTTCGAAGGATCTGGTTTTATAAAGGGTCACTCTTGAAACAAGTGGTAATCCTTTTCGCCCATGGATTGAAAGAATTAGGATAAATTATAAATATATTTTCTAATGTTTGTTTAAAATACAAATTGTTCCATGTAGTTTGAAAAACTACAAATATTTATTGTCTGAATTTTTATTTACTAATAGAATTAATTGAAAAAGCTTAATTTTTAACTGTTCACTTATATAATAATAAAATTATTTAAAATATTAATTGATATAAAATTTTAATAATATTAAAAATTATTAATTAATTTAATAATTTATTAATAAAAGAACTTATTTATTATGAAATTAAAAATTTTAGGGGGTATGATGTAATTTCTAAAATTATAACGAGTAATTTATAATTTAAATAAATCTCAAGAAATATGTTTGTAATTTAGCCAAAGAATTAAGCCCCATATCTTTCCAAGCGTGTGAAAAGGGTAACAATAATAGGAGGTGCACTAAAGAAATACGAAGAAAAGTGTAGCTCACATTTAATATTGTAAATATAGTGTGATTTATTAAAATAAAAATAGTTTTTTCTTTTTGTCTCCTTGTGATAAGGTATTTTGTTAATAAATCAAATGTAAAATTACGTAGATTAAAAGTTGATTTTTTTTTTTTGATTTTTTTAAAAATATATATAAAAAAAAGATAGAAAGCGATATGATTAAAAATAAATTAAAAAAATTAAAAAACTCACTTTTAGTCGAAATCCTAAAATTTTAATTCATTCTAGAGCCAAATAAAGTATAAATGTGACAAAAACAATAATTTTAAACCACCCATTAATGTTATCTTGGAGAAATTACAGGAAAAGCTTTCATGTTTGGGTGTGTTTGATTGGACAGACTAGATAAGCGGGGATTAGAATCCATCAGACTTGAGTCCTAGGACTGTGAATTTCTCGGACTATTTGATTGGATTGGATATGTATCATATGTTTATTTTTTCATGGGATTAGATGTTTGGAAAAGACTATTTTTAGTGAATCCAACGTTTGGTTGGACGGACTAGATAGGATAAATGAACAAAAGACTATTTTATCCTTTTTTAATTGTGTACTAAGTAATAGCAATATTAAACATATCTTTAATATTTTAATTATTTTTAGCTAGATTAAATAAAATTTTATTTTATTTTATTTTTTACACAATTAAATAAATTTATTTTTTTTAAATAAATAAATAAATAAATAAAATATCAATAAAAATTTATATTATTTTTTTATTAAAATTTTAAATAAATTTGTTTTTAAAAATAATAATAATTAAATAATGAAATTAAATAAAACATCTATTAAAATTTAAATAATGAAATTAAATAAAATATAAATAAAATTTTAAAATAAAACATCAATAAAATATCTATAAATTTATTTTTAAAAAATAAATAAAACATCAATAAAAAGTTAAATAAAATTATTTTATTTTTAAATTGAGACATTTAAATTTTACTAAATATAATACATAATTAAATAGTAGAGGTCAAAATAGTCATTTCACCACCGATCAAACAAAGAAATAATCCTCCCAAAATTGTCCCACACTCCCCCCCAGGATAGTATAATCCCCCATATGGGGGATAAGGAGTCCAACCGGACTCCATGTCCAACAGACTAAAAAAAAAATAAACATCGGATTGGATTTACTGTGCAGATTACAATCTGCACAGTAAATAATCCCCCTCTTATCCCTCCAATCAAACATACCCTTTGAGTCTTGTATCAAAATAAATTTTAAATTTTATTAATTTAAATCTTTAATCTTTTAATTTGTTTTTAATCTAAATATTTACTTATTTTCGTTAAATAAAATTGACTAAAAATTTATATTTTAGTCATTAAACTCAATAAAAAATGATACTTTAAATATTTTATGTATAATTATATTGAGTATAATAACTAAAATATTTTTTTTTTTTGTCAATAGACTGATAGTTTAAATTAAAAATAAATTAAAAAATTAAGATTTAAATTTATAAAATAAAAAATATATTTTATCACAAAATCAAACTTTCAAGATTTTTTTTTTTTTTTTTTGTATACTGTTTTTATAAACTTCTTTTTCTATACACTTTAACATAACTGAAAAGCTTCTCGTACTGAATTGATGGTTTGTCGTCGTACAACTTTACAGATGCATGCATCCCCCACTAAAAAAACACTTTACAATACACACGGTCAAATCAATTCCAAAATTTAAAAAAACCAATAAATAAATTACAAATATATCTTATGAGTTTTTTTTTTAAATACAAATTATATTTTGTGATTTAAAAATTATAAATATTTTTATTAGAATTTTTTATTTAACAGGATTAATTAAAAAATAAAATTTATAATTGCTCTCCTATACAATAATAAAATTATTAAATTTATTAATTGAAACATATTTTTAACATCATTAAAAATTATTAATTGATTCAATGATTTATTAATAAGATGGATGATTTGTTATGAAATTAAAAACCTTAGAGGGTATAATGTAATTTTTAAAACTACAAAAATAATTTATATTTTAATCAAATCTCAAAAAATATATTTATAATTTACTATAAAAAAATAGGATAAATTATTTCGTAGTATAGCATATCATGCGATTATATTTATGATGAATTATAACCTATATTTTTGTTGTTCTTGAATTACTAAAAATAAAATTATTTTAATAATTTTTTAACTTTTTACAAAAAGATATACAAAAAATAGAAATAGTGATGTGATAATTTTTAGTGATTTTTTAGTTTTTTTTTACTAAAATACTAATGTCTCGTTTGGTAACTTTTAATTTTAGCCAAAAAATTAAAAAAATATTATAAATTATCATATCACTCTCTTTATCTTTTTACATATTTTATCGTAAAAAATTAAAAAATTATTAAAATAACTTATTTCCAGACCTCCGCAACGGAGGCCAATCACAATAAAACTAAGATATCTCTCCAAAAATAGTGTGAGAGACTTTCTTTAGTCACGGTACTACATGGCCTTTTTTTTTTTTCTTCTTTTTCACATGATCATTTTGTTATAATTCACAATTTGCATTTGGGTTTTCACTTTAGAGGGGGTTTGAGAAGTGATTATTTTAATTAATTATTTAATTTTTTATAAAATATATATATATATATATAAAATGATATAATTGAATGTTTTATTTTTTAATTATTTTGATTAAAATACTTATTAGTAAAAATTTTGTTAGGCTTAAATTAATAGAGTCTTAATCAAAATTTCATCAAACAACACAATAATCAAGCAATTGTCTTGAGGTTCTATACTTTGAAAGTTTAAGGACTTTTTTGGAGTAAAAATAATGACATTACAAATAAGAAAAAGAGAAAGAGAGAAAAGAAGATGATGATGTAAATGATTGAATGAACATTAAATACAAGTGAAGTATATTAAGACCTCGTTTAGGAAGCATTAGGTTTAGTCAAAAAGTCAAAAATTATTAAAAAGTCAAAAGTCAACAATTCATATCAAAAAAGTCAAATATTCACTTTTCTTTTTACTTTTTGCACATCTTTTTGTAAAAAATCAAAAAGTCATCCCAAACTTTTTTTTTAGCTCATATTTTATCCAAATAACCAAAAAATTACTAAATTAGTATGTTCCCAAACGAGGCCTAAGTCTACTCCTATCTAAGTTTAAACTACTCTTATGTAAATCTACTCCTAAGATAGAAAAGAAATAGAAATCAAGTCATGTATTAATTGTTGATCTTTTACAATAGAGCCATTAATGGCAATTTATAAAATTAAAAAAAAAATGAAAGAAAAAACTTCTATTAACCACCACTTAAATAACTATTTTTAACTTTCTAAATCTTTCATCTTCTATTTGACAATGTCATGTGTCTTCCATTCCTTAAATTTTCAAAATTTGCCTTAATTTCTCTTTAACCTTCAAGAGTTTCCAGCATAATAATAAGAAGAATAAGAAAAGAAAAAAAAAAAAAAAAGTAATACAAAATTTAAACCTAGTCATAATTGATGAAAATTTTATTTACGGTGCAAACAATGTCCCCAAACTCTTTAAAAATGAGATGACTCGAATTCTTAAAGAGTTGTGTGTATATAAATAAATAATAGAAATTATGAAAATTATAATCGATTAGGCATATATATAATTTTTTTTTTTTTTTTGTAACCACTTTAAAATACTCCTCCATTACTGTTGTATAAAAATTAGAAATAAATTTCAAAATTTATTTTTGTAAACCACTTTATCAAAATTATTTTTTGATATAAACCACAAAGCCATTATGGTTGTTGGATGATAGAAATCATAATGTTAATTGATTTTAGAAAATTAATTTTTTTGACAAAATTAATAATATCAAAAAATTCAAATTCATCAAATGTGAATTGTTCATAATTTTCATCCATTTTGGCTTAAAATCATACCCTCTAATTGGATTTTCACCATTATTTTGTGATGGGTATTCATAAAATTTAGCCATGTTTGGCTTAAAACCATACCTTTCAATTGAATTTTCACCATCATTTTGTGATGGTTGTTCATCAAATTTAGCCATGTTTGGCTTAAATTTTTGCCTTTCAATTGAATTTTTACCATTATTTTGTAATGATTGTTCAACATTCTTTGTCATATTTTACTTAAAACCACACATTTCAATTAGATTGTTAACATTAAAATGCTCAATATCCTTTGGTAAAAGAAGTTGATCGTCTTTTTCAATTAATGGCTTGAAAAAATGCCCTCCAAGCACGCCATTTTCAGAACTTAATTTTTCCTTGGCCATGACTTTTGTAAATAGAAAGTTTTGCTTAGAAATACCTCTTAGCAACTCATAATATTCGTACTTTTAAAGATTCTCTAATTTTTTATTCCAATGTTAAATTTCTCCATCAACTTGATAAACTTGACAACTAAGTTGATGAATTTTTTCATCAATCTTTTTTCATCAAATAATATGGTAGTGATGAAATTATTTGAAATTTTTGTCAATCAAGAGAATTATTTATTTTTTGTAGGGCCAAAATTTCACTCTTGTACTAATAAATTTCATCATCACAATGTCAAATCATTCTTTTCATTTCATTTGTCATGCTATTATGTTGGCAACAGGAAGTAGAATCATTATACATGGAAGATGAGGCATTCCAATAATGATTTATACCCATTGAAACATTGCCACTCCATTGGTGGTTTACATCCATAGGTGTACAAGATGTAAACATGCCACTTGATGGCATAATTTCTTGATATGTATCATTTTTTTCCCTCCAACTTAGGATGATATCCCACTAGGTATGCCAAAAATTGTTAGTAACATTTTTGTTACACTTAGATTGATGAGCCTTAACCAAAATTTTACCAAACAACACAATGATCAAATAATTGTATTGAGGTTCTATACCTTGAAAGTTCAAAAACTTCTTTAGAGTAAAAATAATGGAAACCCAAGGGTGGGTGGCAACTTGGTAAGGGCCTGGGGTTTAAGCCTCTAGGTCCTGAGTTCGAATCCCCTCAGGCCAATCTCTGGGCGTAACAATCCCGGTTAGGAGGTTGACCTCAAGGATGCCTTATCAGCTACTTGGTGTGGGTTTAATTCTCCCCATTGTCGAAGTCTCGACTTACAAGCTTGCCTTGTGAGGTCGGGACAAGCTTCAGTTATAGTCTCGGCTCATAACGAACAACAGACACCTCAGTGATCTCTCGGCGCCTTGGACTCATGGAGAGTGAGAGGATTTCCCTGTAACAAAAAAAAAAATAATAATGGCAATACAAACAAGAAAAAGAGAAAGAAAGAAGAAGAAGATGAGATGTAAATGATTGAATAAACAATCAAATACAAGTAAAGTACATTAAGACTACTCCTATTTAAGTTTAAACTATTCTTACATAAATTAAATATACTCGATAGAAAAGAAATATAACTCAAGTCATATATTGATTGTTGGTTTTTTACAATAAAGTCATTAATGGCAATTTATGAAAAAAAATGAAGGAAAAAAAATTTATTAACCACTATCTAAATAACTATTTTTAACTTCTTAAATCTTTTATCTGTTTCCTTACTATGTCATGGGTCTTTCACCTCTTGAATTTTCAAAACTTGTCTTAACTTCTCTTTTTAACTTTCAAAATTTTGCTACATAATAAGAAAAGTAAAAGTAATAAAAAATTTAAATCTAATCATAATTTACGAAAAAATTATTTATGATGTAAACAAAACCCAACCGCTAGTGTTTGGGAAGAGGGTTTTTGGGTTTTTTTTTGACTAAAATAGCCACAAAAGATAAAATAAACTATTTTAGCCACAATAAACAAAACATCACATCCAATCTATAATCATTACGCTATTCTCTATCAAAAAAGTCAAAAAATCTTTCCTAAACTAAGTTTTCTAGCTCAGGCTAAAATAGTCAAAAAAATCAAAAGCCAACCCACTTCCTAAACGAAACCATAAGCGAGTTTGGAAAGTTTAGTTTTGGGTTTTTTTTTTTTGTGACTAAAATAGCCATAAAAAATAAAATAAAATTTTTAATTCAATAAAATAAAATATTACATCTAACTCATAATTATTACATTATTTCTCTTACAAAAAAAATTAAAAAAGTCAAAAAAATCAAAATTTCTTTCTAAGCAAGGCTTTTTAGCCTCAGTTTAAAATAATTAAAAAATTAAAAAGTCAACTCACTTTTCAAACGCGTTGTTCATATTATTTTAAAAACACTTTTCATGGCCAAAAAAAGATTAACTCGTTTTTGTGTTAGTCGAGGTAATGATGATGTTTGAGAAGTGAGTTTTTATGTTAGTTTTTTTAGATATAGAATATTATTGAAATTTTTTTTTTGTATTTGGAAAGATAGTTAGATTTTTTTGTGGTTGGATGTGCTGTTTGTGAAAAAAAAAATAAAATAATTATAAGATTAGATGTGATATTTTGTTTGAATGTATTTTTTAAAATTTTATAAAATTTTTGTCTTTTAATAAAAAAAAAATGAAAAAAAATCCAATCAAAAATCTTCCCAAACACCACTAATAAGGTAATGGTGGGTTGGTATTATTAAGGTAATGGTGGGTTGGTATTAATGGGTTGGTATTAGCTGTAAAGGTAGAAAAAGCTTATTGCTCCCATAATGTAGGTCTTGTTTGGCCACTTGGGCGGTTAGACTAGAGTGTGATGGTTGTGGTTCGTATCCACAACGCGTTTGATATTTGATTTGGGAGGTCAGTTTGCTAGTGAAAGCGGTTTAGGCTTACTTTGGAAAATGGGTTAGTTTTTAATTTTTTAATTTTTTTTTGACTATTTTAATTTGAGTTAAAAAATTTGATTTGGGAAAGATTTTTTAATTTTTTAATTTTTTTGACTTTTTTGTGTGAAAGAAGAGTGTAATGATTATGAGTTAGATGTGATGTTTTGTTTATTATGGTTAAAATAACCTATTTTGTACTAAAATAGCCAAAAAAAAACCCATAAACCAACTTGCCAAACGGGTAATTTTTACCTGAGAAAAGTATGAGATTAAAAAGATAATAAGTGGCTTAGATTTATCTAACATTCTCCTGATGTTCGACGGATTGACCAAACAATATATATATTTATATATATTTTTTTATTTTATAAATTGTAACTTGTTATTTTTTTTTTAAATATATTTATTTTATATATTTTTTAAAGATTTTTTATAAAAAATAATTTAATAATCTCATAACTAACCATCTTCAACACTATATCATAAAAACAAACATACTTTCACCTAATCTCTTCACTAATAATCTATGCATTAACAATTTTTTTTACTAACTATCATTTTACTTAACAATCTCATCCAACTTAATCTGTCAAATGAACGTGGCCTTAGAGATTTCAAAATTTTTAATAATATGGGCATGAGACTCATATGGTGTTGGTCTCACACTTTATAAGACATTTAATAAAAAATTTGATAAAAATTTTAAAATCTCTAACATTTTTCACTGTCATATAAAACAATTAATGAAAAAATTTGATAAAAATTTTAACACCTCTTACCTTTTTTTTATTGCTCTGGTGTTTTGGTAGGCAGTATTCATAAAACAACACAACACTATTAAATTAAGGTGTCGTTTGGATGGCTTTTTAATTTTTTTAACTATTTTAATCTGGATTAAAAAATTTAGTTTGGAAAGGGCTTTTTGGTTTTTTTAACTTTTTTTGTGAGAGAAGAGTATAATAATTATGGGTTGAATGTGATATTTTGTTTGTTGTAGTTAAAATAGCTTATTTTATCTTTTGTAGTTAAAATAGCCAAAAAAAGCCACAAACTCATCTTTCCAAACGGTGCCTATTGTTTAGATTCTACTTTTTTTTTTTATTATTATTATTATTATTATTATTTTGCTTTTAAAATAGTTAGAAGTTAAAAAAAAGTAATTTTCAAGAGTGGCGTGGCCTCACTGCAAGTCCAAAAAAAAAAGAAGAAGCGTGGCCTTGATGGATTTCGTCGGTGCATTGACAATATTCGCACCTTAGACCTTGTTTGTTTTAATTCGAAAGTGATGGGATTAATAATTTAATTGGTCCCACATCAATTATAATATTTGTTTTGGAATAATGTCATGATATTACGAAAATAATAAAATTATTTTTTTATCTATTAAGGATTTTTACTACTAATCAACTAATATCATCATACTATCATACAAATAGATGTAATTCATTTTATTTCGTATACTTAACTATAGACTAGGGGTGAGCAGCGGATACACCGATCCGCCAAAACCGACCGAACCGAACCGATCCGTCGCATTTTGGACGGATGCGTGATGACGAGCGGACGGTTGCGGATTGATTTTCTCCAATCCGCCAATTTGGCGGACGGATGGCGGATTTGAGGTCTCTTTGGCAAGAACCAACCGCGCCAAACCATGCGAAAGCACCCTTAATAATTTTATAAGACTTTGTGTTTTCATTTTGTTTAAATATTTTGTTTGTGTTTTCAATTGAAAAATAGCTTAAATATTCTGTTGAAAAAAAGTTTTGAACTTAAATATATTTTTTGAATTGAAAAAAATAAACGTATTATTTATTTATATTTTTTGATTTTTACATCTAACTCTAAAAGTTATAAATAGAAAATATGATATATCTTTGGTTGGCTTTTATTGTAGAAAACATACATAAATGTAACAATACATAGATACTCACTCTCTACTACTGCACTGTTTGTGGTCTTGATGGTATGAATAGTTTTTATATTTTAAGAACCACATATTGTAATACTTTATGTGAATAAGGCATATTGTGATTGTAATATGTAAATGAGGCATGCAGTGATTTTGATATTCTAAAGTTTCAAACTTTCTTTCTTTGGATGAGGCATGCAGTAATTGTAATACTTTTTTAAGTTATTGACTGTAATACTTTTTTTTTTTTTGGGGGGGGGAAGTGCACAAGTTGAACTATATTGAAAATTTATAAAATTTCAAACCGCCAAACCGATTCGCATCCCCCATCCGCTCAATCCGCATCCGCCGGATTGGCGGACGGATGCGGATTGATTTTCTCCAATTCGCCAATCTGGCGGACGGATGGCGGATTAGAGGTTCCGTGGCCGTAACCGACCCGCGCCCACCCCTACTATAGACTTTAAATGACAAACTTCTCATATGGGTATGTGGCCCACACACGTGTGATTTGTCTAGATCTTACACCCATATGAGAGATTTGATAAAATATTTAGTAATTTATTTACGCTGTGTTTGGTTGGAGAATTTGGGGAAGAATTTAGAAAGAAAAATAGAAAAAGTATGTGAAATTATGTGAAATATAAGTATATTTTTTTCACATTTCACCTACCTTTTTCATTTCCTTTTTCAAATCCCTCCTCAAATCCCTTGACCAAACACAGCATTAGAGTACTTAGCATAACTCATTTTTAATCTCAAACTATTGAACTAATAATCTTTTTATCAAATCTTATCATATTAATAATTTTATCAAACTAATCTACAAACAAACTGCACCATAAGGATAAAACTACTCAAATTTTGAAATCTCTTTTTTTGTTTGTTTTGATTTTGAACTTGAAGAAAAACGTGTAGGAAATTTTTTTTTGAAGAAAATGTGATGAGTTAACTTTTTTAACAGACATATAATGAAAATATAAGTTAATGTTAAAAAATAGACATTACGAAAAACAAATTGTTTTTTATTTTTTTATTTTTTGAACTAGAAAAGGTAGTGTTTAGTAGAGTTTTAAAATTATAATTTGAGAATAGAGTTATATTTTGAATTTGTGAGTTTTGAAATCATAATTTGAAAAAAAAAGATTTATTTGGTTTTGAGTTTTAAATTTTTGATGTGACATATGAAATGAGAAAAGTTGTTTAATTATGAGTTTTGAAAAGAATTTTCAAAATTTATATAATTCATAAGAAAACGCACAACTCAAAACTCTATTGAAAATTTTATTCAAAACTCATAACCAAACTTTTTTTAAAATTCAATTCAAAAAATACTTTGTCATTTTGGTCTAAAAAATTAATTTTTATATTTAAAAAATATCAAAAACAAATATATATATATATTTTTTTTCAAATAACAGGTGGCGATTGGCAAGTAGAAAAAAAAAAAAAAAAAAAAAAAAAAAAAAAAAGTACTATTCTGGTCAACCTGTTGGACATCTAGGAGGATGTTCGGGCCAAAAATTCAAAAACTGTTTGGTTTACCAAACATTTTTCAAAATTATAAACAAACATAACATTCAAATATAAGGATGAGAAAAAGTACTATTTCCACCAATTTTTCTTACGTCTTGCCACTAAGTAATGACAGCATAATTGTTTATTTTATATTTTTGAGAAAAAAAAAATAAAAGAGTTACAGAACAAGGTTATGACTGTACAGTGGATGAATAAGTTGGCAAGTGAGACCCCTTGTAGATTTGAATTAATGTAAAATCTCTGATCTGATCGGTTTGGTTGCTTGCACATAACACTACACAACAAATGTGAACACTATAAAATTAAAATCAAATAATATTACACTTTCAACTTTGAAGTCTCCAGTCCCAATCCAATTTCAACGAAACTGCCCTACTTTTAGAATACAAACTTTAATATATATATATATATATATATCTAAAATAAAACATAACTATTCTTGAAAATGTCTCAAAATATATTAGAGATACATTTGATTTTAATGGTCTAGATCAATATATATATATATCAGATGTTCAATTATAATTTTTGTAATTTTTAGTCATAATTAATTGTAGTATTTATTATAATTTAGTTATGACTTTTTATGATATTAATTGTTATTTTAATTATGATCAATTTTTTTAATTATATTTTTAGTGATATTTAATTATGACTCATTTTTATATTTGTTTTGAGTTATTTTAATTATTATTTTCTTTATAATCAAATAAGTTTTTAGTTATAACTTATGAGTCAGCCTTTGGCGGTGTTTGAGAAGCGTTGGTAGAGGCTATTTTAGCCTCAACAATAAAAAAAGTTTTTTAGCCCCTTCAGACCATTGATTTAAAAATAAAAAATGCTTGGGAACACTAATTAGTGCTCCCACTAATTAGGTGGCAGTGGGTCCCGCCAGTAATGATGTGATGTTTTGGTCTTAGAGTTGTATTTTTTTATTTTTTTTTTTTACTTTTTTAATGCATTAGTGCTATTAGTGGTGGTGTTTTTAGTGGGATGAATCATTGTTGTTTAAAAATATATATATATATATATATAGCCCGGCTGTGGTCTGTCACAGTGACAGTGTAGAACTGTCACTGTGACAGGTTGGTTAATTACAATTTTACCCCTTTAAATTAATTTTGAAAAATGTGAAGTTAGAGATAAATGTGTCATTTTAACTTCAAATATCATTGCAACACATTTCTTAATACACCAACTTAAATAAAAATTCATCCCATCTTTTCAAACACAAAAACTAAAATAGCTTATTAAAATAGTTAAAAGCCAAAAAACTTTCAAAATAGTCACTTTCCAAACACCCACTTTGTTTGGCATCTGACTAATTCTCTTCATCTTTTACATTTTTTTATTAAAAAAATTGATAATTCTTACTCTATATATATTTGACATTATTGAATCGTTTTAATTTCCTAACAAATTTTATGAAACAAAAACATGCCCAATGCTAAGGGAAGGCATTGGGTGGTCGTGGAGCATTATTCCACGCTATTCAAGGTTGGACACTTGCCAATTTATCTCCTAAGGAGACGCCAAAGTGATAGGGTCTGCTTTTTTAATCAATTAAATACAATTTAAGGCTTATTTAGTAACTTAACCTTTTAGTTTAAAAAAAAAAAAAATCATTAAAAAACCAACATTTTATATCAAAAATGTTAAAGATTTTTTATTTTTTATTTTATTTTTTTTGACATATTTTTTCATAAAAAGTTAAAAATTCATTTTCAATATATTAATTTTTTTACATTGTATTTTAATAAAAAATTACTAAAATAAAATATTTCCAAACGAGACCTTAGAACACTGTAACTTTACCATGGAGCAAAGTATAATTTCTCCAAGAAAGATGATTGAGACCTCGAAATTTCGAGACTTGAAGGCCTCGAATTTTTTTTTGCAAAGGTGATTATATACAAGAGTGTGTTAAAAAATTAGACATTCCGCACCAACTCAGCTTATGTGGTTTGATAGGGTGATAAAATTGATTGATCAGTTAGGTTGTTAGTTAAAATTTGTTAATTTCATATAATTTTGTACGAGTCCCTACTATATTTTTATTTCAAATCAATTTCCTCCAAGTCTTCCTAATTTGAAATAAAAATATAGTATAGACCCGTACAAAATTATATGGAATTAATAAATTTTAATTAGTAACCTAACTAATCTATCTATTTTATTACCAAACTAGTCCAACCCAATTGATTTACCTTATCAAATTACACAGACTGAGTTAATGTGAGATGTCTAATTTTTTAACACACCCTTACACATAACTACCTTTTAAAAAAATGGGCAAATTACACTAACAATCCCTATAGTTTGAGACTCGTGTCACTTTAGTCCATGACTTTTCAATTGTGATATATTTGACCCTGAATTTTGAATCTTGTTCCAAATAAGGACAATTAAAGATATCATTGTTTAATTTCAAGGGCAAAATCGTCAATTTAATAAAATATAAATTAATTTGATAAAAATAAACGTCAAAAAAATTTTTAATTTTTAAAAAATTATTTGTATCCACCAATGATAAAATTATGTAAAATTGATAAAAATTAATAAAAATTACATAATTAATTTTTAAAATTTAATTTTACATAATCATTATCCAAACACATAATAAAAATTAATTTGGTAAAAAAAATAAATAAATGTCTAAAAGATTTATCAATTTACATAATTTTATTTTTAGTGAGTAGAAATAATTTTTAAAAATTTAAAAATATTTGTTTGACATTTATTTTTATCAAATTAGTTTATATTTTATCAAATTGATGATTTTACCCTTGAAATATCTAATAATATCTTCAATTATCCTTATTTAGAACAAGATTCAAAATTTAAGATCAAATGTGTCACAATTGAAAAGTTAATAATCAAAGTGATACAAGTCCCAAACTATAGGAACTATTAGTGCAATTCATCCTAAAAAAACCAAACCAAACCAAACCAACATAAAAAAATAAAAAAAATAATTCGAGACATTCGAGCTTTGAAATTTATCGGGTGTGTTTGATTTGTATTTGTAAAGTAATTTTTGAGATTAAAAGTAAAAAAATTTGTTTGGTTTGTCTTTTTTTTAAAAAAAATTTGAAAAATTATTTTAAGAAGAAAATTTTTAAAAAAATAATTGATTTAATGTGTATGAGAAAGATTTTAAAAAGTAACTAATCCAACAAAATTTTAAGAGTTTTTTTAAAAAAAGTTGTTTGGTCTTATGAGGAAGCGAGTGAACCCTGTCAAATCTCAGTGCCAAAGCGAGTGAACTCTGTCAAATCTCAACTGTCAACGTCTTATGACGAGACCGCGCTCTCTCTCCCTCTCTCGCGATTTGCCAAGCCTTAAACCCTAAATTCACATTAAAAAAAAGGCCATTGATTGGGACCTCGAAAGGGTTCCCCCGAATCCCCACAAATTGCCACTTTAAGTTTAAAAAAAAAAAAAAAAAAAGAAAACAAAAAAAAAAGAAAACAGTTTTCCAAAAAAGGAAATTAGGGAGATTAGGGGAATTGTTTTTAGGGGGACAAATCATTTTTGTAAAAAAAAATAATAATAAAAGTTGGGGTTGATTTAAGGGTGGTTTGGAATGATTTAAATGTGTATTTTTTTAATTTTTTATGAAATTGAGAGGGTAATTTATATCTAAATTGGGCTGAGCTAAGGAGGAGACTTCCTTGAAAATTGGGCCGCGTAATGGACCGAGGTAAGGATAGATTTACTTCGGTCCAAGAACTAAACGCATATGGGCCACGGTAGAAAAGACTAGCAAGTGGGTCGCGATCCAAGTGTCAGTTCGGTCCAAGTGTGGTAGGGACTTTTTCAAGTGTTACCTCGGTCCAAACGTGATTATAAGTTACCAATCGGAGTAAAGATAGTTATCTCGGCCATGGCACTTGGAGCCGAGGTAATGGCTTCTCTTGGTGGGCTTCGCTCTGGATAGCGCGGTAGAAGTTTATTCCGGTTAGCCCGGTCCAAGAGAGCCTTGGAGTTAGTCCGGTCTAAGAAAGCTTTGCAGTTAGCTCGGTCATATCATATTGAGCCGAAGTATGATTGAGCTTTCCTCATAACCATGCTATCGGTTAGCCCAGTCCGTGCTCGTTGTGGTTAGCACGGTCTCAGACAACTGCGTTGGAATATATCAAGCCAAGGTATACGCAGTGAGAGGAAGAACCAAGCTAATGGTAGCTCGGTCTAGTCTGCGGCTTTAGCATGGTCATGTTATTTCGGTTGTAATGACATCCAACCGTGGTAAAACCATCTCACTTGGTTTAAGCAGTGAGGGGGTGTTGAAGGATAAGCATTATCCTTCAGGAGTGTGATTCCTAGGAGGACTCTGAATGGAGGAGTAAGAGTCCTACTAGGATTGTGCTACACGGAATCTATAAAAACTCACAACATCACCTATGGAGAGGTAACACAACTTTGTTTTCTAAATACACAGAGTTTTTGTCTATTTGTCAAGCTTACTGACTTAGGCATCGGAGAGGTTTCCCAGACACACCGTCGGCTAGTTCACGCTTGTGTTTTCAGTGATAAAGCTTACGTGCATTTAAGGAGCGCAGACTTGATCAACAGGATTATACGAGAAGGTATATCTCTTTCCGCATGTAAATATAAATTGAGTATGGATTAAGTTTGAAATAATATGATAAAGAGATGATGTGACTTAAATAAGATGATGTGAGTTAAATAGAATAGTGATTTTTTCACTTTTTAATTTTTTAAGTTATGACAAATAAGGCCTTAATTTTAAAATTAGAATTTGAGCATAAAATTATGATTTAAATATGGAATTATGAGTTAAGTTTTGAATTTGTTTATTATGAATTTTGAAAAGAATTTTAAGTTGTATTTTGAGTTTTAAGTTTTTAATTTTAAGTTGTATTTTGAAATTTTTTGAAATTATTTTTTTTAAATATTTAAAAATGTTTAAGAAAATTTTATTTTTTAATTTTAAATATATAATTTTTATTTACATTTTTTAAATTTTTTAATTTTAAATATTATATTATATTTTATTTTGTAAATATTTTAAACTTAAAATACAACTCCACACTCAACTCGTAACACTCAATTCAAACCCAAGGGTGTATGGCAACTTGGTAAAGGCTTGGGAGTTAAAACTCTAGGTTTCAAGTTCGAAACTCCTTAGGCCAATCTCCTGAACCTAACACAGTTGGTTAGGAGGTTAGTTTCAAGTTATTGTTGTGAGCCCAATGCTCCCTCGTTGCATGTGTCCTGGTGATCTCTGCAATGGACACTGCCTAGGACCTGTGAGAGAGTGAGATGATTTTTCTGTAATAAAAAAAAAAATCAATTTAAAAATTATTTTCAAAATTCAAACCAAACACATAATTCAAAACTTCACACTCAAATCGTAATCAAACATATGATTAAAAATTAAAACATTTAAAAATATATTTGCAAAAAAAATAAAATAATTGATTTTAAAATAAAAATTATATATTTAAATATTTTTTTAAAAATATAATATATAAATGTATAAAATATAGTGCACATTAAAATGAATAAATAACTATTTAAAATATAAAATATTTACCTCAAAAAAATATAATTAAGAAAATGTTTAAATATTTTAAAAAATAAATATCAAAAATTTCAAAATACAACTAAAAGCTCTTTTTAAAACTTATAACAAACAAAAAAATAATAATTGGCTCTGTTTGGTTTTTAATTCAAATCATGATTCCACACCTTTTATCAATCCTTTGGTTACTTACAATTTTCAAATCATGATTCCAAATGAATTTCAAAACACATTTTGAAAATATGTTTGGTAAACCAAAGAGTTTTTGATTTTTTTGTCTACCCGGTCATCCGTTCGGACATCCGCCTAGACTCAACGATGGCAATTTGAACTCGGTCCGATGGAGACTCGGCCCCTTGATCCCAATTAGAACGGTTTTACCCTAAAAAATGCCCCTGACAGGGTGGGGGATGGTATTTGAAAATGCATCCTCGATAATCTTTGGGATCGAGACGGTGATACGTTCTCCCTAACCCCGGCCCGTCCCTATTTTTCCGAACTAAAATTACCATTATATCTATATCTATATATATATATATAAAAACCAAACCCTAACACAACACAACCTCTCATACACACAGATCCTCACCATCTCTCTCTCACATCTCTCTCTCTAAAACCCTCGTATCACGCCGATCTCCATCATTGGCTCTCATCTGTGTTTGCGTCGCTCACTTCTCCCTCATCGCCGATGTGGCTTCTCCTTCATCGCCAGTATACATTTCTCTCTCTTTGGTCTCACTTTTCTTCATCCCTTTATGTAGATACGATTTGATTTTTGTTCTCACTTCACCCCTTAGTTTTTACGGTATATATGTTGCAATTTGCTTAATTTTGTTTTTGATCTATGTATTTTGGCGAATCTTTGAGGGGTTTTAGGCCATAACGAAGAAGAAGAATCTTAATCAGAGTCAGTCATAGGTTCACGAGCTGTTGTTGTTGTTTCAGACCAACAACCTAGAGGTATGTTTAGTTGATTTTCTTTTGCTTAATTCTTTATGTGTGATGTTCATCTCTAATCTTTTGTTGGTTTTGTTAATAATGATTAATTTGTTAATAATAATCCTTCTGTTTTTGAATTTGGGTGATTTGTGTTTGGGTGATTCTTCTCCTTTTTGTTGTTGTTGTTTTTTTTTTGGGGGGGGGGGGGGCGGGAAATTTTCAAGGTCAGGGAAACTCGATCCCCATTAAGAAACAAGAGCGATGATAAGTTCCTTGCTGGGGATCGAGCCTGGCGACAAGAGAATTTTCACTATTGGGGATCGAGGGTGGAGAGTGTGATCCTCGGCCTGGCCCGTTGCCATTCATACCTAGATTAGAGGTGAGCAGCGAATATTTCGATTCGGTCAAAACGACCGATCAGATCCGATCCGATTCGTCGCATTTTGGATGGATGCGTGATGATGATGGACGATTGCGCATAGATTTTTTCCAATCCACCTATTTTTTGACGGATAAGAAATTTGAGATTTCTTTGGTAACAACCGAACTGCCAAACCGTGAGTACCCCTAATAATTTGTAAGACTTTGTGTTTTTAATTTATTTAGATATTCTGTTTGTACTTTTAATTGAAAAAAAGTTTAGATATTTTGTTGTATTTATAATTTATTTTCAATTTGGAAATCCTTTTATCAAATGGTAAGTGTTGATATTTGACATTTTTGTATAGAAAATATAAGGCTTAATTTTGTCATTTAAAAAAAAAAAAAAACTAAATAGTTTTTGAATAAAAAAAAGTAAAGATATAGTTTTGATAATGCATGATTTTCTTATATGTATTTATTATTGGTATTGACAATTTACTTGATAATCTTTTAGTTATGTTGAGTTTGATTTTTATAAAAAAAAAAATGCTGACAAGTTGTACTATGTTTAAAATTTGTAAAAGTTTAAACCGCTAAAATCGATTCGCATCCATCCACTAATCCACATTCGTCAATTCGACGAAAGGATGTAGATTGATTTTTTTAAATCCACCAATCCGACAGATGGATGGCAGATTAGAGGTTTTCCGGCTGCAACCGAATCTCGAACACCCCTAGCCTAGATAGTTTTTGAATTTGTGGGTCTACCCGGTTGACCGGAACCATTTTTTTTTTTTAATAAGCATTTGGCATTTGTCATTTGGAAAAAAAAATTATATTTGTTTTTGATATTTTTTAAATATAGAAAATATTTTTTTGAAACCAAAATGACAAATTATTTGGACATTTATTTAAAGTTTTTTTTAATAAAAAAAGTTGAAATAAAAATTAATTTGTTACAGTAATTTTTAAAAAATAAAAATTTATTTTTTTAATATTTTAAATTAAAAAGTATTTTCAGATTTTTTGAGTTTCGTGTCACTTTGGTCCCTGACTTTTCAATTGTGACACATTTGACCTTGAATTTTTAATCTTGTTCCAAATAAGGACAATTGAAGATATTATTGCTTAATTTCAAGGGCAAAATTGTTAATTTGATAAAATATACACTAATTTGACAAAATAAATGTCAATATTTTTTTAAATTTTTTAAAAAATTATCTCTATCCACCAAAGATAAAATCATGTAAAATTAATAAATCTTTTAGACATTTATTTATTTTACCAAATTAATTTTTATTATGTGTTTGGATGATGATCATGTAATGAGTGGTTGTTAAGATTTTAAAGTGTAATCGATATATTTAGCCTCCGTTTGGGAAGTGGGTTGGGTTTTTGGCTTTTTGACTTTTTGACTATTTTAGCCTGGGCTATTTTAGCCTGGTTTGGGAAGGACTTTTTGGCTTTTTTTTGTGAGAAAGGATTGTAATGATTATGGGTTGGATTTGATGTTTTGTTTTTTGTGGCTAAAATAGCCTATTTTGTTTTTTGTGGCTATTTTAGCCAAAAAAGCCTGGCTTTTTTCTTCCCAAATATGAAATGTTTTTAGTTTTAGATTTTTTGATTTAAGGGATTGGTTTAATAATGATATCAAAGTTGTCGTTATATTTGACTTTTGAAAAAATAGAAACTAATTTAATGAAAATAAAAACAACCACCCCTTACATGATTATCATCCAAATACATAATAAAAATTAATTTGGTAAAAATAAAATAAAATAAATAAATGTCTAAAAGATTTATCAATTTTAAATAATTTTATTTTTGCTAGGTATAAATAATTTTAAAAAAAATTTTGACATTTATTTTGTCAAATTAGTAAATATTTTATCAAATTGACGATTTTATCATTGAAATTAAGTAATGGTATCTTTAATTGTATTTATTTGGAACAAGATTCGAAATTTAGGGTCAAATGTGTTACAATTAAAAAGTCAAGGGCTAAAATAACACAAATCTAAAACTATAGGGACTATTAATGTAATTCGCCCTATATATATTTGACATTATTGAATTGTTTTAATTTCTTAACAAATTTTATGAAACAAGAACACACCTAATGCCAAGAGAAGATATTGGGTGGTTGAGAGGGAGATTTATGATCGGAGATTTATGATCTGGGATTGGGCCGGACAGATTTGGGCCAAACAAGGTTGGGCCGAGGTAGTGTGGCCTTGTCCTGAAAGGATCTGCTCAATTAAGGCATGGTGTGGTTGGACGGAGCTACTTGGCTTTATGGTATAGAAGCTGGTCAAGTGAGATGTCTAGCGCCAGGCAAGGCGTGGGTGTACCGCGGTTCATGAGTTTGCTCGGCAGGAAGGCCGACGGTAAACCAGCATGAGTTGTCCCTAGCTCGGCTATGCCGGAATGCAACTGAGCTCGGTCCTCCTTGAGCTTGGCTATGGGAACACTTGGGCATAAAGTGCAGTATGGTCGTTGATAGCCGAGATGATGCAGCCCTGCTACCGAGCTCCCGAAGAGAGTGGGTCCGGGCAATAAGTTAGGTGATGTTCAGCAAGATTTGTGCTGACAGATGAGATAACAATACCACGTGTCGAGAGATCACTAGGAGTAGATTTGGGGCGCAGAGGGTATATAAGCATGTTTGCGCCCCCCATACGAGCACGAACATTTTTGTAAGAAACACTAACACTCAACTCTCTCTCTCTATCCCCAAGTGTGTGCTAACTTGATCGTCGGAGGGTTTTCCCACACACGGTAGCTCACCGTCATTGTACGCAGTGATCGGACAGAAACGGAGCTTGCAAGAAAGAAGTACAGGCTTGCCTGAATATTTGCTTTCCGTACAATTGGTGCTGTCTGTGGGAACTTTGTAGACAAAACCTTGTCTTCCACACTCGTCTAATCGCCGTCCATGGCGAACAACGACGAGATTCCGTTGTCCGCCATAGATGGAGTTACCCTAGAGTCAAGCAGATGGAGAGAAGGACACCCCGCCATCCCTCCAATGGCGGACCTGGAGACGTTCCCCAGAGGATAGTCGGGAGACGCGCGGGATAAGCGCGGAAGAAGCTATGGTCATTCTCGGAGTCCGGACAGTCATCGGCGGGGGAAAGAATCACACGCTAGGCGTCTGGAGCACAAGTTAAGGGACCAGGACGCCATTATCATATATAGGCGGAGATGGAGGCTGAGCGGCATATCAAAGGGAAGGGCATAGCTGGAGTGGGAGACCACAGTGAGCGCACCCAACCCCGCCGTTCAGGTAGTCAAAGTCAGCGGCACACTCCGACCATTTCACTTACCAGAAGTTACAAGGTTGGTGATGCGCTGCAGAGAAGTCCAACAAGGCAGGATAGCACTTACCAGCCCTCACGTCCGGCGACGACGTCGAGGTACTCCTATTCCGCTCGTTCGGAAGATTTGCGGGCAGTCTTGAAGGAAAGGGCTTGCCGGCGGGAGGCTCAGAGGGTGCCGGCGTTCCAGCGATTATCCTATGGGGTTCACGCCAGCGAGGAGGTTGGAATGCCTCCACCCCGTCTAGCAGTGCCACTCCTTCCAGATACAGACTTGGCAAGACTGAGCGTCACCCCTTTCTCCTTGGAGATAGAAATAACACCACTTCCGGCAGGCTTCCACCAGCCTAAATTCACGCTCTACGACGGAAAAACCGATCCCTACATGCATGTAAGCCACTTCCGACAGGTCATGGTCGGACATAGGCAGAATGATGCACTTATGTGCCTTATCTTCCCGTCAAGTTTAGGCGAACTGGGCCTGAAATGGTTCGAGAGGTTGTCGAAGGGGAGTATAGAAAGGTGGAATCAGTTGGTCGAAGCCTTTGTGATGCGCTTCAAAACCAACACCAAAACACCAAAAGAAGTTGATCACCTACTGAGTGTCCAGATGGAACCGAGCGACACATTGAAGAGATACAACTCTAGATATAGGGAGACCTTCAACGAGATCTTAGATTGCCCGGTTAACCTTGCGATCACTCAATACAAGCGTGGTCTCCCAGTCGGACATAGACTGCGGGACTCGCTAACCATGCACCAGCCGACATATAGGGGTGTGCATAATACCGCCGAAACCGCCAAAACCGCACCGAACCGCATTGCCAAGGAAAGTTTGTTATTATTTGCCAATCGAACCGCCGGTTTTTGGTAAGAAAAATGCCAAATTCTAGTGACACTTTTATCAATCTGCCGGTTTCTATTTTTCTTCCAAACCACGCCGACCCGCACCGCTATTAAATCATGTTTTATAAGATTCTATAAATTCTTTTTTGCTTAAGTTTGCATGTTGTTCTATACCTTAAAATATAGTATTACATTACTGCTCGAGGGGAATTCAAGATGTCAGTAATCCAAAATAAAGTTGGATTCCAATTCATTTTTCAATCTTTTTTTTTTTTTTTCTGACCATGTTGTAAACTTGTATCAGCTCACTTTTCAATCTAAATACTTTTCAACAATAAACATTTTCAATTTTTTTCAAAACCCTGAATGATATTAATTTTATTTATTGTATTTGATCATTGTAATTTCCACAGATGCTTCTAATGAACTGATGGCATAGTCGTTGATATTATCATGTTGTTGCTACACTTGCTGCATCAGAAGAAAGCTTTGCAAGATGCTTAACATCACGGTATCTCTCGTCTTTTTTTTACTCTTTGATTTAAGTTTTGTAATTTGAATTATATTTTTTATAAACCGCCAATCCGCCCGAACCGCCAAGGCAAATATGCCATTATTTGCCAACCGAATTGCCGGTTTTTGATAAGGAAAAAGGCAAATTCTAGTGACACTTTTATCAATCCACCACCCGCCATACGGTTTCTATTTTTCTCTCAAACCGCACCAACCTGCACCACACACACCCCTACCGACATCTATGGGCTAGCTCATGCAGCGCATCAATGAGCACATCCAAGTAGAGGATGATGTGTCAGCATCTACCGCAAAGGCGACTCCGGTAGCAATAGACAAGAGGTCAGTTGGCAAAGTGCACGTAGTTGGGCAAGAGTCTAGCCGATCAAGTGACCGAGCTAAGGAATCAGACCGTGGCTCAAATCGCAAAAATCGGGGTAGGGGACGTTAGAATGATTAGGATAATTACCCCCGGGATGACGTAGCCGATGCAAACAGAAGGTTGAAGGCCAGGACAGGCATCACCACGGTCTTTAAGATTCCAATCTATCGCATACTTAGTGAAATCCGTGATAAGGAGTTTGTTCGATTTCCTGCTAAGTTGGGGGATGGACAGAAGGGTTTCAATTCACGCATCACAGACGCTTTCACCGAGCGCCACCGGACAGAGGACTGTTTGCCTTTGAGGCAACATTTGGAAGAGCTAGTTGCAGCTGGACACCTGGACCTTTACATTGATGGGGGGCGTGAAGGCAAACCAAGCTCCGGTTGATCTGCGGAGATCGGATGACCGTGATGCGCCTCCATAAAGGGTTGTCAATGTCATCTACGACATAGTGGAACCGGCGCGTGTATACGAGCTCCGAAGAATGATCAAGAAGGTAGAACACATGAGGGAAGTTTTGTCGGTTTAACCTGCGATCAAGAGGGGGAAGACCGAAGAGAAAGATGTGATCAGTTTCATCTTAAGGGATTTAGAGCGCATTCAGACACCGCACAATGATGCCTTAGTAGTAACACTCCGCGTCAAGGAATTTGATGTCAAACGGATCTTGATCGATCAGGGAAGCTCGGTCGAGATCATGTATTACGAAGCGTTCAAGCAAGTCAAGCTCCGAGATACAGACTTGGCTCCGGCAACTTCGCCACTAGTTGGTTTTAACTCGTAACTGGAGTGGCCTTTGGGAAAGATTATCCTTCTAGTCAAAGCGGGATCCGTGGTCAAACAAGTGGAGTTCCGGGTGTTGCAGGTGCCATCTACTTATAATTTGATCCTCGGAAGAGGATGGCTTCACGCTATGCAGGCCGTAGCGTCGACCTTTCATTAGGTGATGAGATTCCCCTCGGCTATGGGGGCAATTGAGGAGATTTGGGGCGATCAAGTCATGTCGAAGCAATGCTTCGTGGCAGTCAACGGGAGCCAAGCTGCTAAAGGCTTCGTTCAAATGATTGAGGGACCAAAGGACCGGGGAGTCCTTGACGATGTGGGCACCAAGGCCGAGGACAAAGTTGTCGAGGAATTGGTGGAGGTGCGAGTTGATACAGAGCATCCGGATAAGTTCTTCTTGCTCGGCTCAAGCCTTACAGCCCAAGAAAGGACCGAAATGGTTGAGTTTTTGATGGCTAACATCGAAGTTTTTGCATGGTCGCCTTACGACATACCCGGCCTCGATCCGAGTTTCATATGCCATCATCTCAATGTCTTCCCCGGAGCCAAGCCGGTCATTCAGCGAACAAGGAGCTCGGGGTTGCATCACACCGAGGTAGTTGCGGAGGAAGTAAAAAACCTGCTTGAGGCGTGAGCAATTCAAGAAGTACACTACCCTCGGTGGATTTCAAACACAGTCGTGGTGCCCAAAAAGAATGGGAAGTGACGAGTTTGCGTCGACTACAAGACTGTCAATCGAGCTTGTCCAAAAGACAGCTTCCCTCTGCCTAGAATAGACCAGCTTGTGGACTTAATCTACCGACATAACAGTTCGGGCTTGGACGCCTATTGCGGCTACCATCAGATTGCCATGCATGGGCTCGACCGAGAGATAACCTCATTCACTACACCAAGGGGACTCTTCTGCTACCGAGTCATGCATTTTGGTTTGAAGAACGCCGGGGCAACTTTTCAAAGGATGGTGACCAAGATGTTCGCTCCTCTGCTAGGCCGAAAAATGGAGGCTTACATTGATGATATGATGGTTAAAAGCCGGCATCAAGTAGACCATTTGTCCGACTTGGCCGAGATGTTCGCCATTCTTAAAAAGCACAAGCTACGTCTGAATGCGTCTAAGTGTGCCTTCAGCGTGGGATCCGAAAAATTCTTAGGCTTCCTAGTCACGAACTGAGGTATCGAAGCAGACCCCACATAGATCAAAGCCGTACGGGAATTGAAGCAGCCCAGCTTGGCTAAGAACGTACAGCATCTGGCCGAAATGGCCGCCGCGCTTAATTGATTTATTAGCCGGTCATCAGATCGCTGCCACCCCTTCTTTCAAGCACTAAAATCAAAGTTCTTGTGGGATGAAGAGTGTGACCCGGATTTGGCCGAGCGCAAGGAGTATCTGTCTTCAGCGCCACTGTTGGTAACACCGAAGCCCGGCGAGGAACTCTACCTTTACCTGGCCGTTTCACAGTATGCAGTCAGTGCGGTGATTGTCTGAGCTGAAGAAATCAAGCACTTCCCTATCTTTTACGTCAGCAAAACCATGCTACCGGCAGAGTCGAGATACTTGCCGCTGGAGAAACTCGCATTGGCATTGATGATGGCCTCAAGGAAGTTGGTGCACTATTTCCATACTCATACCATTATTGTCTTGACCGAGTTCCCCTCAAAGCGTTGTTCAAGCGGGCAGACTTCTCTGGTCGAATTCTTAAGTGGGCGGTCGAATTGGGACAGTTTGATGTAAAATTCCAGCCGCACACTGCCATAAAAGCCCAGACTCTGGCTGACTTCGTTGCTGAATTTTCACCAGGAACTCATCCGGTATGCCCGGTCGATATTGCCAATGTAAGCCCAACCGAAATACAACAGCTTGGCAGTGTTGGCAACGCGGAACTTGCGCGCCCCGCCGAAGCACCTTCAGCTAGTACGATACCACAGGCCGGCGATGCGACGATGTCGTTGGGTATCACCGACCAACCTAATCTGTCCGGTACCGCATCACCGATGGGGGAAGAAGTGGAACCGATCACAACAGAGCCTGCGGCCGGCGTAATTTCGCAACCTGGCGATTCGCCTATGGACTTCGGCATTATGGATCAACTTGCTGAGTCTGGTGCCGAATCGCCAAGGGGGCTGAAGTGGAACGGATCAGCACAGAGCTTGGAACCGAATAGCCGAGCAACCATGATCCTATCAACCCTCAGGCCTCCCAAGACCCATCAGAATGTTGGAAGCTGTTTGTGGGGAAGATGTGGAAACTTTTTGTTGTTGGAGCATCGAACCGTCACGGTGCCGGGCTGGGTATTGTTCTGATTTCACCGGACGGACTGACTATCGAACATTCTATCACCATTGGCTTCCCAGCATCCAACAATGAGGCCAAGTACGAGGCGCTTTTGGCTGGGCTCAAGAGCGCGCTTCAGATGCAAGCATCCGAGTTAATGGTTTACAGTGATTCCCAGCTTATGGTTAACCAAGTTTCTGGGGTTTACGAAGCAAAGGATGACCGAATGATGAAGTACCAAGCTCTAGTCAGGAACCACATCAAGCGATTTCAAGCGATCAGGGTCCAACAGATTGGCCGAGAAGAAAACGGCTGGGCAGATGAGTTGGTAGGCTTTGCTTCCATGGTCGATAGCATATCTCCCAACCCTCTTTTGATTGAATTCCTTCTGAGACCCAGCATTGAGGAAACCGGGCAGATAGAAGTGCTCTGCGCTGAGCTAGGTCCTTCTTTGATGGACTCTATCATTCTTTTTCTCAGAGAACGGACCCTTCCAACCGACAAGAAGGAAGCACATAAAGTGCGGATGAAGTCAGAGTGGTTTTGGCTCTCTCCATCTGGCGCTTTATACAAGAAGTCTTTCACCGCTCCCCACATTCCCTAGTGCACCCGAAAGAAACAGAGGCCTTCATGTATGAAATTCACGATGGCATCTGTGGCAGTCATATAGGGGGCAGGTCCTTGGCCTACCGAGCTATTTCGCAAGGCTACTGGTGGCCGTGCATGCAGGCCGATGCACAGAAGTATGTTCATAAGTGTGGGAAGTGCTAAAAGTTTGCTCATCAGATCCATCAACCGACTAGGGAACTCCTTCCCCTCACTAGCCATTGGCCCTTTGCAATGTGGGGGCTAGATATAATGGAGCCGCTCCCAACAGCACCAGGAAACCGGAAGTTCTTCATCGCGGCCACAGACTACTTCACCAAATGGGTTGAAGCGGAGCCTTTGGCAACAATCAAGGAGAAAGACGTGAAGCGGTTTGTCTGGCAGAATGTGGTCACGCAGTTTGGCGTTTCCAAAATTCTGATCTCTGATAACGGCACCCAATTTGACAGTCGCCTATTCAGAGGGTTTTATGAAGATTTACAGATTGAATTCTACAACTCTACTCCGGCTTACCCGCAGTCTAATGGTCAAGCTGAGGCGTCAAACAAGACCATACTTGATGGGTTGAAGAAATGGCTGGAGAATGCAAAGGAAAAGTGGGCTGAGGAACTCCCCAGCGTCCTTTGGGCATACCAAACAACCCCTCGGCGGTCTACTGGGGAAACTCCATTTGCTTTGGCTTATGCCATGGAAGCGGTCATACCTTTGGAAGTTGGCATGCCCAGCTCCAGAAGCGAAAGTGTTGAGCCCGAGCTGAACGCCGAGGCCATTGCCCTGGAACTGGATCTAGTGGAAGAGCGTCGGGAAAAGGCTCTCATCCACGTGGCCACCTATCAACAAGAGCTTTCAAGGAAATACAACAAAACGGTACACCCCAGACCGTTCAAAGTAGGTGATTGGGTCTTAAGGAAAGTCATGGGCAATACCTTGGTGCCAGGTGAAGGCAAGCTAGGGGCAAATTGGAAGGGACCCTACAAGATAACCGGTCTGGCGGGCAAGGGGGCATACCACTTGGAGGACTTGGATGGTAGAGGAATACCTCGGCCATGGAATGCGGCCAACCTCAAATTGTATTATTTCTAGCTTTTGCTTTCTTTTTCTGCAAAGGAATTTTTTGCCTTACACTTTAGAATGTAACATTCTTTTTTTTTGTCAATATACAGAAGTGTCTCTTCGTTGCTTTAGCATGCAGATTGTTGTTTTGAAATAAAAATCGAGATGATGTACTCCGTTCATTTGAGTCGATAATTTGCTCAGCTTCAGAGATAAAACCGAGATGATTTACTCCGGTTGAACAAGTTGATATTTTGTTCAACTTAGGTATTCTCAACCGAGATATTTACTCCGGTTGAAAGAGTTGATGTTTTGTTCAACTTAGGTATTCTCAACTGAGATGTTTACTCCGGTTGAAACAGTTGATGTTTTGTTCAACTTAGGTATTCTCAACCGAGATGTTTATTCCAGTTGAAGGAGTTGATGTTTTGTTTAACTCTCAGATTCCAACCGTGATGATTTATTCCGGTTGAAGAAGTTGATGTTCTGTTCAACTTAGGTATTCTCAACCGAGATGTTTATTCCGGTTGAAAGAGTTGATGTTTTGCTCAAACTTAGGTATTCTCAACCGAGATGTTTACTCCGGTTGGCTTGCTCAACTTAGGTGTTCTCAACCGAGGTGCTTATTCCTGTTGAAAGAGTTGAAGATAGGTTCAACTATGTGATTCAAACCGAGATGTCTTTTCCGGTTATATGAGTTAATTAATGTGGTTTGTCTTGCCGAGGTATTTTGTTCGGCCGAAGTTATGAGACTTAAAGACCGTGCAAACACTTGATGAAATTTAGCTTTTTCATTGATTGAAAATAAGTACAAGAGGTGGGGCAGACAGCCCGGTTACATGTGCAAAGCAAAAAGCAAAGGAAAAGAAAGCTAAGCTAAAGGGGAAAGGTTGGTAAATTCGTCATTAGCTGCCTCCAAGTTGACCGATGGTGTTTGCTCCTGGACACCGAGCTGCTCCTGGCTACTTTCTTCCTCGGTATTTACCTCGGTATCTTTGGCGAGTTCTTCCTCAGCTTCAGCCTGCAACGCGCTGAAGACGTCGTTGGCATATGGCACGAGGTACACCGGCAGGAAGGCAGCTGGCGGAGAGGGACCTTGGCCGAGATGATCGCAGGCAGACTTCCAACTAGCTTTAAAGTAGATGTCTTGGGTGGCAAAGACTTGCTTTTTGTAGTTGTCTTCAGCCTCCTTAAAGCCGGCATTGTTGGCGTCTTCGCACTCTTTCTCCCTTGACTTTTTGAGTGCATCCAGCTCGGCCTGGAGCTCATTTCTCCTCTTCTTGGCGTCGCCAAGCTGGCCGAGCAACTTGGTGTTGTCAGCGTTAGCAATCTGCAATGAAGCCTTTGCTCAGCCGAGCTCGGTTTGAAGACTTTCGACTTGGCTAGCAGTGTCGTTTGCCTTCTGCTGCAGTTGATGACTTCTCTCCATGACCAAGTGTTGCTTCTGGATGGCCTGCAAGAAAAAAGATTGATCAGAAGAGGAAACCGTGCAAACACTTATGAAAACTTGAGTAGAAGTTTGGTTCTTACCCTGGTCATGGACTTCACGGCCGATTTCACCAATCGAGTGTTTGGAACATGGTCGCTGCCGACCACATCGCTCGGTAGGAGTAGGCCTTGGAGAGGTCAAAGGCGAAAAGGTGTTCTTTGTCGCCCTTCACGGAAGCTGTGGCTGGGATCTCTTTACCCTGGTGTTTAAGCTGCGGCCTCCATGCCGACGTCGGGTCGATGGTGACGGTAGGTTGCTCGGTGGTAAGCTCGACAACTAGTTCGGCAGAGGGATCCGCCCGAGGTTTTTTGCTAGCTCGGCGAGTTTCTTGTCTGGATTGCCCTGCAGCTGGAGATGCTAAGGCAACCACGGTGCCGCTGGATTAACTGGCAGCTGGAGAGCAGGTGATGATGCTCAGTTTCTCGGTTGAAGTTGCTGTGAGGAGGTTCTTGATACGGCTTCGTTTTGCCATCTCTTGTTCTTCGGTCAACCGGATTAGCAGCACGTCCAGTAGAGTTGGGTCTGGAGAAGGTGATGGAGCACGGAGAAAGTCTGTAACTTTACTCCGGCGTAGAGCTGAATATTTGTAAGTTGGAGTGTAGCCGAGCAGCTCGGTACAATCCCGGTGGCGGTAGCAGAGCATGGTCCGGATGGCTTCTACGTTAGGATATTGGTAGTTGGCTTGCAAGGCTTGGATTGCTGCAAAGGAAAATAGATAAATGTTAAGCACAAATTAGTGAAGAGAAACAAAGCGACCGGGCAAGTTAGCACGGCTTACATGTCTCACCGAAATTCTTGCTAATGAACCAGCTCGGTACGTCGGCCGGTTCATAGTTGCCGGACACCCAGAAAAAGTCATCATCGTGCAAGTCTTTATCTGGGGTACCGGTCACTATTTTCTCTTTGCCCGGCCTAACCTTTAGGTAATAGGCGAGGCCATCGCCGATGTGCCCAAGGGTATATTGTCGTAGTATCTCGGCTAAACCTAAGTTTGTGCCTAGCCGGTTGTTTAGCTCGTGCACGCCATTGATTATTCGGTAGGTGTTGGTTGAGACTTGGGTGGGTGCTAGCCTAGTGCGGCGGAGGAACTCGGTCATCAGTGGGTTGACCGGGAAGCGGAGGTCTCCTTCAATTATAGATAGCATGGTGAAGGGGCATTGGTCTAATCTGCCCCAAAGGGTTGTCTTAATCTCGACGAGCTCTAAGTGAACATCGGCCGGGATAACGTACTCCTCCCGGAACGCGGCCAGGGCAGCCGGAGTGTCGACAAGGAAACGAAATTTCCCCATGTGTGGCCAACTAATTTAGCTCAGCTGAAGAGGTTTGGCACAAACTGGGGATTGATGACTGCTCAGTTCTTGAGAGCCTCAGTAACGATCTGTGGTCCCCTTGGACTCTGCAGGAAAATGATGGCAAGTGTAAGAGGGAGCGCGGTCGCGCAAAGCGAGCTTGACCTTAACTCGGTCATGAAGAGTGCCAAACCACCTCGGTCGTAAAGGCTAACCAAGGAGCTCACCGTCGTCGTCAGATGTTAGTCTTGGCCGAGCGGCCAAGTCCTTTGGCTATCCCGGTTTTTACTAAGGTTGGGACAAACAGGTTATTTGCTTAGTCTGAGTGATTTTTTGGATCAAATAAGGACCTGGAGCCTGGTCCGCCCCAGATCTTCAATGTTCATCAGGGAAAATGAAGAGCAGCAAGGAGAGTTAAGGGTTTGGGACGATTTTGGGTGCCTATGTCCTAAAAATTACGTATTTAGTGCCCTAATATGCGAAATACCAATTGAAATAATAGCAAAAGAGGAGTTGAAGGACTTACCAGGGAAGGGCAGTGGCTTCTTCCTCAAGCACAAACTCAGCAATGGCAAGGAAGGAAGGGCAAGAGCTCTGGAACGTTAAAGGCTTGAAGAGAATAAGTAAAGACGAAATAAGGAAGAAGGGGCATATATATAGACCCAAGGGCGCCAAAAATTTGAATGCCAACAGACGCACTGGTTGGCTGCTCGAGAGCCAATAAGAGGACGACACATGTCCCCCATTAATGCAACGTCAGAATTGAAGAGACAGGAAAGTCAGATGAGGTGTCGACCAAGCAAGTCAAGAGACAGGATAGTGAATTGAGGAGTCAACTGGGCAAGTTTTGAAGACAGGCATGTCGACTAGCCCGGTCACCGTTTTGCAAACCGAGGATTGAGGAAGTGTTACCCCGGTCAGAATAGGTAATCCCAGTCACACTTGGGCGGACAGAATTAAGGGGCAATTGAGAGAGAGATTTATGATCTAGGATTGGGCCAGACAGATTTGGGCCGAACAAGGTTGGGCCGAGGTAGTACGGCCATGTCCTGAAAGGATTTGCTCAGTTAAGACAGGTGTGGTTGGACCGAGCTACTTGGCTTCATGGTATAGAAGCCGGTCAAGTGAGATGTCCAGCGCCAGACAAGGCGTGGGTGTACCGCGGTTCATGAGTTTGCTCGGCAAGAAGGCCGACGGTAAACTAACATGAGTTGTCCCGAGCTCGGCTATGTCGGAATGCAACCGAGCTCGGTCCTCCTTGAGCTTGGCTATGGGAACACTTGGGCATAAAGTGCAGCATGGCCGTTGATAGCCGAGATGATGCAGCTCGGCTGCCGAGCTCCCAGTAGAGTGGGTTGACAGTTGGGTTAGGTGATGTTTAGCAAGATTTGTGTTGACAGATGGGACAGCAATACCACGTGTCGAGAGATCACTGGGAGTAGATTTGGGGCGCAGAGGGTATATAAGCATGTCTGCGCCCCCTATATGAGCACAAACATTTTTGTAAGAAACACTCACACTCAACTCTCTCTCTTGTTTCTCTCTATCCTCAAGTGTGTGCTAATTTGATCGTTGGAGGCCTTTTTCGGCTATACACCGCCGAGTAGCTCACCGTTGTTGGAAGAAACGGAGCGTGGAAGAAAGGAGTACGGGCTTGACTGAATATTTGCTCCTCGTACAGTGGTCATGGAGCATTACTTCACACCACTTGAGGTTGGACACTTGCCAATTTATCTCCTCAAAGGAGCCGCCAAAGTGATAGGGTCTACTTTTTTAATCAATTAAATACAATTTAAGTCTTATTTGGTAGCTCAATTTTTTAGTTTAAAAGTAAGAAAAAGTCATTAAAAAAAAATAAAAAACCAATATTTTATATTAAAAAATTAAAGATTCTTTGTTTTTTTTTTTTTTTACATATCTTTTCATAAAAATTTAAAAAATTATTTTAAATATATTAATTATTTTTATTTTATATTTTAATCAAAAATTAAAAAAATTACTAAAATAAGATATTTTCAAACGAGACCTCAGAACACCATGTGCGTTTGTTTAGACGGATTGAATAAGGGAGGATTGTAATCCATCGGACTATTAGTCCTGTGATACATTATCCTCGGACTATTTGGTTGGACTGAATTTGTATCTTATGTGTCGTTGGTCATGGGATTAGATGTCTGGATTGAACTATTTTTAGTTATCCAATATTTGTTTGGGATATTATGAAGAAGGATAAATACTCAAATGACTATTTTATCCTTTTCAATTATTTACTAAGTAATAGCAATATTAAACATAGTTTTAATATTTTAATTATTTTTAGCTATATTAAATAAAAATTTATTTTATTTTATTTTTTGAACAATTAAATAAATTTATTTTTAAAAAATTAAATAAATTAAATATAAATAAAAATATATGTTATTTTTTAATTAAAAATTTAAATAAATTTATTTTAAATAATAATAATAATTAAATAATGAAATAAAATAAAATATCTATTAAAATTTAAATAATGAAATTAAATAAAATATAAACAAAATTTTAAAATAAAACATCAATAAAATATCTATAAAAAAATAATTTAAAAAATTAAGTAAATAAAACAAAAATAAAAATTAAATAAAATTATTTTATTTCTAAGTCGAGACATTTAATTTTTTTTGAATTTTACTAAATGTAATACATAATTAAATACTAGAGGGTAAAAATGTAATTTCATTGTCTAATCCCATGTGATGAGTTATCCCATGGTTTCTATCCCACCTCCCATGGGATAGGATAGTCCTACAAATATGGGACTAATAGTCCGAGGGGACTATTAGTCCGGTGCAAAACTTTTGAAACAAACAATGGACTATTAATCCGGTGGGACTGATAGTCCAATTCCACACCCTAATCCTTCAAAACAAACACACCCTTACTTTACACTGAAGCAAAGTATAATTTCTTTAGGAAATGTAATTGAGGTCTCGAAATTTCAAGGTTTGAATGCATCGAAATTGTTTTGTTTTGTTTTGTTTTGTTGCAAATGTGGTTATGTGTGAGGGTTTGCTAAAAAATTAGACATTTCACACCAACTCAGCATGTTTGGTTTGATAGGGTGATAAAATTGACTGATCAATTAGGCTGCTAGTTAAAATTTATTAATTCCATATAATTTTGTATGAGTTCATACTATATTTTTATTTCAACATTTCAATTTCTTCTCAATCTTCCTGATTTGAAGTAAAAATATAGTAGGGACTCGTATAAAACTGTATAGAATTAATAAATTTTAACCAGCAGTCAAACCCAACTGACTTATCTTATCAAATCACAATAGTTGAGTTGGTGCGAGATGTTTAATTTTTCAACACATCCCTACACATAGGCTTATTTTGGAAAGATGGTAAAAAGTGATTTTTTGAATTTTAACCAAGTTTTTGGTTTTTTTAGACAAATAATTTGAAAAGTTGGTAAAAAGTGGCTTTTGAATTTTTTGATTAATATTTGTTTATGATGTCAAATCATAATAAAATGACTAAACTATCTTCATTTAGTTTAAAATATTTACAACTTCACTCATATAACACATTTTGAACCATGAGGGGTACAATTGTAATTTTACCATTAGCTAAAAATTAACTTTTCAAATGAAAAAAAATTCAAAAAATTAACTTTTAACTTTTATTAAAAATAAAAAAAAGTGATTAAAAACTAAAGGGTTGTTTGGAATGACCTAAATAAGTGCACTTTTTGTCTTTTTATAAAAAGATATGCAAAAAAAGTAGAAAGGTGATGTGATAAAAAAAAGATGAAAAGATAAAAAGATAAATTATTTTTGAGTTGTCAAACTTAACCTAACTTTTCAAAACAAGTCAAAATCACTTTCTTTTTTTTTTAAAAAAAAAAAAAAAAAAAAACATCATCATCAACAACAACATAATTCGACACATTCAACCCTCGAAATTTCGAGGATTGTAGCACGACCGTTTCTCCAATGCCAATGCGAGTGAATAAAGATTTGTGACCCTAAAAAGTGTGGCCCTAATAGCCCTAATTTCCTTTTTTGGAAAAAACTATTTTTTTTTCTTTTTTTTTTTTTGCCTTATTTTTTTTTGTTGCCTTATATAAAAATTTAGAGCCAAGCCTCTAAATTTCGAGCTACCAACCGGTAGCGAATGCGAGTGAACTCTGTCAAGTCTCAACTGTCAACGTCTTAGGATGACGAGTCCACACTGTCTCTCTCTCGATTTGCCAAACCTTAAACCCGTAATTCACATTAAAAAAATAAAAAGTAAAAGATCGGTTTGACTTTGAAGTTTCCAAATTATAATTTGAAAATGAAATTATAATTTAGGTATAGAATTGTGAATTGAATTTAAAAAAAGAAAAAGAAAAAGTAATACATCAATAAATCTTAAATTAACTATTTATATATTATTTAGTCTTAAATTTCTTTTTATAGACTGAAATGTCCTATTATAAAAAAATTGACCATAGAGGACATATACATCAAACATCATCATCATCAAAACAACATCATCATCATCAAAACAATATCAAACATTACAACATCATTATGAAAATAACATCAAATATCATCATCAAAATAACATCAAACATCACAACATCATCATCAAACACCATCATCAAAACATCAACTACATCACCATTACTAAAAAAACATTATCAAAATTCAACAACATCATAAAAACACCATCAAATACCGTCAACTACATAAAAAAAAATCATCAAACATCAACAAAAACCAACGACATCAAACATCAACACAACAATATCAAAAACATCACTAAAAAAAAATCATCAAACATCAACAAAAACCAACGACATCAAACATCAACACAACAACATCAAAAACATCAACAACAACAACATCAATCTTTTTCTTTTTTCTTTGTGGGTTTAGGTTAAAACCCAAAAAGAAGAACCCAAAAAGGCAAAGAGAGACGAGATTTGCGTTCATGACAAACAGTGAGGTTGATCACTTGGATGATGGGTATAGATGGAGGAAGTACGGCCAAAAAGCTGTGAAAAATAGCCCTTTTCCAAGGTATAATACCATCACAGATTTTTCAATGTTTTGGTCCCCATTTTTGTTTGATATATGATTTTCTTAATAGTCCCTCTGAGATCGGAACATCAGCGACGTGAGATTGGAACATCAACATCAGCGATCATGAGATCGGAACATCAATATCGCAACACGTCTGCAACATTAACGCCATGATCAACATCGGAACATCAGCGCCATGAGATCTCCCTCTCTTTCAGAATTGTTGATCAATTCGCCGGAAAACAATTACACAGCGATTCTATTCCTTGCGCAACGAGATCTCTGCAGATCTAATTCAAAATAGGTAACTATATATATATATATATGTGTATTTGTGTATCTTTCTTCTTTTGTTGAATCTGGACGTTTACATGTTCCTTTTTTTTTTTTTTTTGTGGGTCTGGTTCGAAATCGATTTATGCGTATTGGGTTAATTTAGGTTTGATCTGTTCGTTGGGATTGTAAGAAGTTAGGGTTTCATAGGTTTATGGATTGATTGGTTTGTGTTACTTCTGATGTTCACCATGCTGATGATGTTGCTATTGTTCATGATGATATTCACGATGTAAAAACCCTAGGCGTTCTGATGATGTTTGATGATTTTGCTAATGTTTTGATGGTGTTGATAATGTATGTTTGATGTTGTTTTAACGATGATGTTTGATGTTATTTTGAAGATGATGTATAAATGGGACTAAATGGTACATAAGAAAACTTTTAAGATTAAATGGTTCAACTTTTCAAAAAATAGGATTTATGGGTAAATTTTTCAAAAAAAAAAATATCTATTTAATTATGAGTTTTGAAAAAAAAAAATTTGAGTTGTATTTTGAATTTTGAGTTTTTAATTTTAAATTGCATTTTGAAATTTTTTGGATTTATTTTTTTAAAATATTTAAAAATATTTAAGGAAATTTTATTTTTTAATTTTAAATTTTTTTAATATTATATTATATTTTATTTTATTTTGTAAAATATTTTAATTTTTTAATAATTTAAACTCAAAACACAATCCACACTCAACTCTTAACTAAACACATAATTCAAAATTCAATTCAAAAATTACTTTCAAAACTCATAATCAAACATATAACTCAAAACTTTACACTCAAATCGTAATCAAACACATAATTAAAAAATTAAAAATATATTTACAAAAATAGAATAAAATAATTAATTTTAAAATAAAAATTATATATTTAAATATTTAAAAAAAAATATAACATACAAATGTATGAAATACAATGCACATGAAAATAAATAAATGACTATCTAAAATATAAAATATTTATCCTAAAAAAATAAAATTAAGAAAATGTTTAAATATTTTAAAAAATAAATCTAAAAAATTTTAAATACAACTAAAAACTCAAAATATAACTCAAAACTTTTTTTTAAAACTCATAACCCAAAAAAAATTGGCTATGTTCGATTTCTAATTCAAACCGTGATTCCACACTTGTTATCAACCTTCTATTTGCTTACAGTTTTCAAATCATGATTCCAAATCAATTTCAAAACACATTTTGAAAATATGTTTGATAAACCAAAGAATTTTTGAATTTTTGGTCTATTCCGTCGTCTACCTGGATATTAGCCTAGAATTTTTTTGAATTTTTGGGTCTACCCAGTTATCTTGCAGGTTGACCAGAACATTTTTTTAAAAAATATTTTTTTAAGCAATTGGCACTTGTTATCTAAAAAAAAAAAAAGAAAAGGTTTTTGTTTTTGATATTTTTTAAATATAGAAAATATTTTTTTGAAACCAAAATGACAAATTATTTGGACATTTATTTAAAATTAACAAAAAAAAATTTGTAATAAAAATTAATTTGTCACATTAATTTTTTTAGAAAATAAAAAATAATATTTTTATTAATATTTTAAATGAAAAGATATTTTCATAATTTTTAAAAAAAAAATTATTTTTGTCAACAATTATTTTTTTTGAATTGAATTTTAAAAAGAGTTTGGTTATGAATTTCGAATAGTAGAATTTTTAATAGAGTTTTAAGTTGTGTGTTTGATTATGAGTTATAAGTTTTTAAGGGTTCGTTTGGGAAGGGCTTCCGGGCTCAAAGAGCCACAAAAAACAAAATAGGCTCATGAGCCACAAAAAACAAAATATCACATCCAACCCCATAATTATTACACTCTTCTCTCACAAAAAAAGTCAAAAAAGCCAAAAAGCCAAGAGCCCTTCCCAAACCAGGTTTTTGAGCCCAGGCTCATATAGCCAAAAAAGCCAAAAAGCTAAAGAGCCAGCCCACTTCCCAAACGGAGGCTAAAAATTAAATTTTAAAATATTTTTTTAAAACTCATAATCAAATAAATTTTCACAAACTCAACATTCATTTAAAAAATTCAACACTCGATTCAAAATTCAATTCAATTTTTTTTTTTCAAAACTCATAACCAAACAAATTTTTTTCTTTTCAAATGATAATTTCAAAACTCACAAACTCAAAATATAACTCAACACTTAAATCATAATTCTAAACACAAACCAAATGCTACTTTTTTATTTTCAAAACTCATAACTCAAAATACGACTCCACATTCAAATCATGATTTTAGAAAATGAAATAAATTTTTTTTTGTTTTTTTTTTTAAAATAAAGTTTTGAAAGGAGTTTAATTTTAAATTTTAAATTTTAAATTTTAAATTGTGTGCTTAGTTATAAATTTTGAAAGTAATTTTTGAATTAAATTTGATATATTTTTAAATTGTGAGTTTAATTATGAATTTTAAAAAGAATTTAATTTAATTAATTAATTTATTTATTTATGAGAATTACGATTACAAAACAAAACCAAAAGCTGCCAAAAATTTAGAAGGGCGTTCTTTCTTGGTTTTTGTTGAAAAAATATCGAAGGCCGGGTGTCCCTGCCCTTATCTTGAAGGGTTTCTCCGTTTCACACACTAATCGACACACGTCTCTGTTACTGTCAAAAACTACCTAACCATGTGACGCTCTGTGACATTAATTTCCATAGTTTTCTCATCTTGGTTTTCAAAATCAAGTTTTGACATCAATGTTTCCTTTTTACCATTTCAATCTGTTTTCCATTCTGGGTTTCCCATTGAATTTTCCCCATTTTTCTTTGTTCATATTCTTAGTTCAATTCCCATTTTGGGGTTTTTGAATTTTTCCAATTTTTTCCCCTTTTGATTATAGCCTTGTGAGTCTTTGCTTACTTTTCTCATCACAGATCCAATTTGTTTTCTTCATTTTCCATCTGGGTTTTTTTTCTCTTCTGCCCTGTTTAGTTTTTTGAGGAGGGTCTTCTTTCTCTGGTCTGGTCCATTATCTCTGTTTTTCCATCTGGGTTTTCTCTTTCCTCTCTGTTCTCGCTCAATTTTGCCTCTCTCTCTCTCTCTCTCTCTCTCTCTCGCTCGCTTGTATATAAAATTTGTTTTCTTCATTTTTCCCATCTGGGTTTTTCTCTTCTGCCCGGTTTAGCTTTTTGTATCCTTGTTTTCTGGTCCAGTTTCTCTCGTTTTCTATCTGGGCTCTCTCTCTCTCTCTCTTCATAGTACAGAAAATTTGGGTATTCTCTTCTGCCCGGTTTAGCTTTCTGTATCCTTGTTTTTTTCATTTCCCATCTGGGTATTCTCTTCTGCCCTGTTTGGCTTTTTGTATCCATTTCTCTCTTATTTTCATCTGGGTTTTCTCTTTCCTCTCTGTTCCAACCCAAATTTGCTCCTCTTTCTCTCTCTGCTCACCTTTGATTTGGTTGAGCCTTTTGAAATTGTGTTGATTGAGCACCAATACCATTTAGTTCTTAATTTTTTGCTTCAATTCCACAAAATCAGCACTCCCATAGGCTTCAACAATGAAGTGTTTTTTCCCTTTCAAGGACAAATCCAAGTCCCGGCAAGGGAGATCGGCGCCGGAGTTGAAAAACGAAACTAGCACATCGGGTAATACGGCGGCAGCGAATCGAGGGACGAAGTCGGCCGGTTCGGTATCGTCGCCGCGGAGCATACCGGAAATGTACAGAGAGAAGCAACACAATTTGAGAGTGTTTTCATTATCAGAGCTCAGAACTGCAACCAATGATTTTAACAGGTTGCTGAAGATTGGGGAAGGTGGGTTTGGGAGTGTATATAAGGGCACAATTAGGCCTCCAGATGGGAATGGTGATCCTATTGTTGTTGCCATTAAAAAGCTAAACCAACATGGCTTGCAGGTACATTCAATGATTAAAGTTTTCCATATAAGCGTGTCTAAAACTCTAATGTTATGCGTAAAATGCTTTGTTACACTTTTTAATTATCTTTTTATCTTATAAATAAAGAGAGAGGGGCTAATTACCCTCTTAATATACGCGTAAAAGTTTATAAAAATCAACATTGATATACGTGTAAAAATATATGAAAATGTTGATATTTTAACTATTTTAGTAGCCTAATGCTGTGTTTTGTTGAGGTATTTGAGGAGGGAATTGGAAAGGGAAATGGAAAAGGTAGGTGAAATGTGAAAAAAATATACCTAGTTTCACATACCTTTTCCCTTTCTCTTTCCAAATCACTTCAAAAATCCCCCAACCACACAGTGTAAATATTTGTTGTATCTTTAAACATGAGAATTAGATGAATCCGACTTATTACACATACCTCCACTTGACACCTGTACCCAAATCTGTGTAAGATTGGCTTCTTTTAGGGTTGATCTGAGTTGAATTTATTGATTTCAGAAATTAATTAATCTAAGTTTGTGAGAGAGACAAGTGAAGATGCCACTTTCTTTTGGCCACAATGTACTATCTTTTCCATTTTTGTTTCTATGGATTCCATTCCATGTTTTTGTTAAAAGACAAAAGTGTGAAGAATAGTAATGGTGGATACAGATCATTACATTAGTATAAAATATTTACTAATGTAATTGAGAGTTACTTTTGTTGTCCTCACTTGGAAGCTGGTGATTTCATACGCCATTTTTTTAGTAAGAACAGTAGTACTTTTAAGTCATGTTTGGATGACCCAAGTTAATTAAACTAATGTGGTGATATATTTTGTCTGCAGTGCACTTAATTGTACTCTAGAATGTGTTTGTTACAGAATTGAAGAAAATTGAGTACTCCTTGGAGGGTTTACACAACATTTTTTGTCGTCCATAATGTTTGTGAAATGACTATATTGTCTTATATACAGAGGAATATGCCATTTGCATGGACTGCCCATTTGTGATTTTAAAAAATATAAAGTGATTTACTCTCTCTCTCTCTCTAATATGCTTCATTTTTCTCATGTAGGGTCATAAACAATGGCTTGCTGAAGTTCAATTTCTCGGTGTTGTCGATCACCCTAACCTCGTAAAACTTCTGGGATACTGTTCTGTGGATGGGGAAAGAGGGATACAACGTCTATTGGTGTATGAATACATGCCCAATAAGAGCCTAGAAGATCATCTTTTTGCCAGAGCTCCGACACCTATGCCTTTTAAAACAAGATTAGAAATTATGCTCGGTGCAGCTCAAGGATTGACTTATCTGCATGAGGGTTTGGAAATCCAGGTTTCTTATTATATTAGTCAATTAACGTCAGTTGTTTATACATTACTGCTAGACAGTTGTAGGTTTAAATGATCTAAGGTTTTGGGGCCATCGGTCTAACTAGCCTAGTCTTAGGGATGTGAATGCAAGTTCACATTCTCTAATCCATCACAAAGAATTGTATACTGAATTTATTAATAGGTGCTAAAATGTATCCGGTGAAGGGAATTCTAGTGAATTCATTGTTATTAGGAAATTTCTGACGATCCTGTAAATGTCTCCATGTAAATATGGTCATTCTCTGTAGTTTTCTAGTGACAATTAATATTTTATTCATAGTACCATAGACTAGGAAACACAAATATGGACATGTGACGTGACATTGACATGTCGACATGATAATTTTCAATAAATGTGGGACACGCCATGTGGGAGGCTCGCACAAAAGATATAATTTTATATATTTATTATATGTCATATATATGAATATATCATTTAAAACTAATACAAAAAGTTGCAACATAACACTAATTTCTGTAAATTTACGTTGTTTTATTTTATCATAGTATCCTAAGTTATTTTGTTCAAAATTTTTTGTTATCTAACCGATGAATACATGTGTCCGTGTCCCCAAGTGTTTGAATTGAATCCTGTTCAGGTTTAAAATTTTGTAAAAATAATAGGACACGTTTGAAAGAGCATCCAACACGTGTTGGCAAGTGTCCAATGAGTGTTGGTGCTAGACACATGTCCAACTTGGACATTATATAGACATGACACCATCTTAGAAGTGTTCATTTTTCTTAGAACACATAAATAAATACAATGATGACGCCCTTATTGGCTTAATGTTTTATAATTTGAATTTGATTTGAAACAATACACTGAATATGTTGTTGAACTATTTCTTCTTGTGTTAATCTGGAAGGTGATCTATCGGGATTTCAAATCTTCAAATGTGCTCTTGGATGAAGACTTCAAGCCGAAGCTTTCAGATTTTGGGCTCGCTAGGGAAGGTCCAGTTGGTGATCGTACTCATGTATCCACAGCAGTAAGTAGATAGTGTATATAAACTGGCTTACTCTGACTTTCCTTCAACACATATTATGAACAAACTATTTGTGACTCTTAATAATAATATGCATATGTACCCGCTAATCTTTTGTAGGAACCAAGTATGAGTTCTTCGATTCTCTCTTTTTCTTCTTCTTCTATTGTGTGTGTATGTGTGTTCTTTTAAAACTGGGGATAAATCTTTCTTCATAGATACAAGATATTCATTGCTGATCTAAAAAAGATCTTATCCTGTGGGCATTAATGGAATGAGTTCAGTTTACCATGTCTTTTAGACTGGGGCATTTAATTTGAACCAAGGACCTAACAATTTGGTTTGTTTGTATCATGTTTCCATTTTGTTTTAATTTTTAATTTTTTATGTCAGGTTGTTGGGACGTACGGATACGCTGCCCCGGAATATGTTGACACTGGCCATCTCACAATCAAGAGTGATATATATAGTTTTGGTGTTGTGCTTTATGAGATTCTAACAGGCAGGCGGACCTTGGAAAGAAACCGCCCAACAGTGGAGCAGAAGCTTCTAGAATGGGTGAAACAGTACCCGGTGGATGGTAAGAGGTTTAGCATGATCATGGACCCCCGACTCAGAAACCAATATTCTCTTACTGCGGCTCGTAAGATCGCCAAGTTGGCTGATTCTTGCTTGATCAAGAATGCAAAAGATCGGCCTACAATGAGTCAGGTGGTGGAGAGCTTGAGACAAGCAATACAAGATTCAGAAGAAGCAAGTTCTTCTCAAAGTCGGAGTTTCGAGTCATCTACATCTAAGCCGGTTTCCTCAAATAAGCGCTCATCACAACATGTGGGAGTTACAGATACTTCAAGAAGAGCGTCGCCAACACCGTTGCCCTTACCTCGGCCAAAAGATACTTCAATTAGGGTTAGTAAAAGAAGAATTTTATTTAAGTTTGTTTGGGTGAGTCTTCAGAATTTGTTTTTAAATTTTTTCTCAAAAAAATAAACGAAGTTGACAAAAATAAACACTAATTTTATTTATTTATTTATTTTGCAATTTTTAAAATTTATTTTCACCTAAAAAAAGAGAGAATTATATGAAAATGATGAATTTTTTTCTTTAATATTTTCACCAAACTATTTTTTAGATTTAAAAAAAAAAAAAAAAAAAAACAGAAAATAGATTTTGAAAACTCCACCAAACATGGCGTGGACTTTTGTAGCTGATATAGTTTTCTTTCGATTTTTGACAGGTATAAATGCTAGCTTGAGGATGGAATACTTGTGTTGCGGGCGGCCTTCTGTTTCTCTTGACTAATGAGGTTTTAGTATCAAATTCGTGCATTTCAAAGAACTACCCTCGTTTTGGGCTCAAATATATTGTTCATGCAATACTGGTATCTTTTTTGTTTTTATATTTATTAAGAGGTTTTATATTTGTATATGGAAGAGGGCGGTGTGAAGGGCACACCAGACATGATCTCTGCTGCGTAGAACAGTTGAAATTTTATGTTTCCACGTGATTGTAAATGGTAGAATTGGAGCTTTGATCTTGTAAAGTGATTTTTTCTTCTTATTTAGTTGAAACAGCTTCGATTGCTCATTTATGCATAAAATTTTCACACATTTTCAACTAGCGCTGGAAATGAAAGATTGCGCGGTGAGAGATGCAATATTTGTTTGTTGTATATAGAAGAGTGAAGTGAAACCTTCAGCAAATGAAGGGATTTCGAGAGAGCAACGAGAGGATCCTGATTCATGCTCATTTATCATTTTTTGTTGTTGGAAGCTCTCACCTACATATATATATAAACACAATTTGGTGTTGCTATATATTGACATAGGAATATTTTAGTTCAAGCTTGTTTTGACACTTTAGGTATAGCATACAATTTGTTGCCAGTTCTTCTCAGTGTGCATCCGATGGCCGCTACTATTTTATATATAGGGGTGCCATGTCGCCCCTTGATTTTCGAATGACCTCATGGATGTAATGTTAGGTATCATGAAAATAATATTATGAAATATTTTCTACCGTTAGATTGTACATACAAGAAAATATCACAGTAATTAACGGATAAAATTTTTTTATTATTCGTTTATATGTATCGCGCAAAATTCCTTTGTTCTTTTTGTGTTGTGATAAAGTATGATTTACTGTAGAGGTTGAAGAAGAATAAGAGAGAGACCTATGTGAATTTTTTTTTTGGTTATTCAATTTTTTTGGGGATTGGAAAGTTTCTTATTTTGTTTTTGTTCTTTTTTATTGATATTGCATTATTTGTTGGGTAAAGTAAGCTATGCAGAATATTTAGAGAGGAAATGTGTTGTTTTTAAATGGCATTGGATAATTAGTGTTATGTTTGGATATTGTATTTGTTATGTGAAACAAAAATGAAATTATTTATATTTTTCTAGTAATAACCAAACAAAAAAATGGATTTTTTTGACAAATATATTATTCATTTTTCCTAATGCAACAAAATAGACTAATACTGTCACGCTCGCACCACCAAATATGGTGATTTTGAAATGGATAAATTACAAATATATCTTTTGAGATTTGATTAAAATATAAATTGCCTCTTATAGTTTTAGAAATTACATTCCACTCCCTGAAGTTTTTAATTTTATAACAAATCGTCCATTTTATTAATAAATCATCAAATTAATTAAGGAGACTTATTTATAAGTCTTTTTTCAGACACTTAAGGTAGGCTAAGTTATGTGTAATTTCTTATAGAGTCTCAAGTCCTATTTAGATAGGAATGTATTCCACAATATCCTACATAAACGTAATGTGACGTGACATCTACATAAACGTAACATGACGTGATACCTACATAAACGTAACATAACGTAATGCGACACCTATATAAACATAACGTAACGTGTCACGTTACGTTTCTCAAACTTAATGATTTTTTATTTTTTTTAAATTGAATGTGAAAATGTTGCTGGTTTATGTTGGTGTCACGTTACGTTTCATATAAATATGATCCATGGCAATATTCAATTTCCTAAATGGACGGAAGCAAGGAAGGAGGAAACAACACTAAAATAAAACAATTTAAATAAACATAAATAATAAAACTTACAATTATTTATTGAAATGAAACCAATAGTTCTTCAAAATACATAACTTGAAAACGAACTTGAAAATACAATTACAGAGCTATTTTTCTTGAGGAATAAGCACTCTCAATTTTTTTTTTTTTTCTAACTCTGCCTTATTCTTGACTGAAGAGGCCCTTTTATAATCAAAAGAGACTACTGTTAGCCTTGTGAGTGAATGATTCTGACTTTAAAGGAGCATCAGGAGCACATGGGAGCCGCTTTTCGCCGCTGGGTGACTAAAGTTGATGGTCGCTTTTCTTGTCTTAATTTGTTGGTTGGATGAATCATGATGAATGAGGAATAGTAATGTTGACTTTTTGATGAATGGTGAACAGTCAAAAGAGACTACTGTTAGCCTTGTGAGTGACTACTGTTAGCCTTGTAAGTGAATGATTCTGACTTTAAAGGAGCATCAGGAGCACATGGGAGCTGTCTGCTGCTTTTGGTGGGTGACTAAAGTTGATGGCTGCTTTTTACTGTGCTGAATTTGTTGGTTGGATGAATCATGATGAATGAGGAATAGTAATGTTGACTTTTTTATGAATAGTGAACAGTAAAGTTGACTTTTTTACTATTCATTGCTTGGAGGCATGTGACTGAGGGAATCAATATAAATATATATATCAGTAGCTTTTCTCAAAAAACGAGTATTGATTGAAGTTGATAATTATAACTATATAGAATCCAATGTTGATAAGTTGAACAAGTGACTAGGCATATGGATCCTGAGTATCTTGAAATTCGGGTCTATATGGATTTTGAGTAGTTTAACCTTCAGAAGAGTTTGAACTGTCTGAACTTTCTTTTGAATCACTATTATCTGAATTTGACTTGGCTTGGGCCATAAGGAGACGAGCCATTTGGAGAAGCTTATCCTTGGATGACTTGGATTTAGACTTAACCTTGGACTTGGATTTTTCCTTTGATTTGGGCTGATTAGTGATGGGCTTTGCTGACTTGGACTTAATCTTTGACTTGGATGACTTGGGCTTGGAAGAACTGGATGTTGGGCTTCCAAGATTGACTAGAGGAAGTTGACTTCCTTATGTTAATGGAGCAGTTGGGATCTGCTGAGCTTTAACCATAGCAAGAGTTGGAGCATGTATGTTAATTGGGAACTCAATTTGAACAATTTTAATGATGTGTGGAACTTTGAAATTATCCCACCATTTAACCATGTGTTGACGGTAAAAAACATCATCAGAAATACCATATTGCCATTTGAATATCCAAGGGATTTTGTATTTGGATATAAAAATAAGCAATGGAGGGAATTTCCTTTGCTGAGAAGTGAATGAGAAAACAGTGGAGAAATAATTGACTTGGTCCATAATTACAGATGGGAAGATTTCTGAAATGGCACCATATTGAGTCCACCATTGCAGAAACCAGGTAGGTAACTCGGATTTGAACTTTTGATCAAACTGAAGAAACCAAGAGTGACTGTTTGACTCATTTTGATACAAGAGGACTTTGAACCAAGCATCAATGTAATCATAATAACTGTATTGAATTGAATGAACAGGCAAATCTCGTAGTTGGTAAAGAGAACTCCAATCAACCAAAGAAACAAAATTGTGAATATAGAGTGAATGGTACACAATTTTACTTGTGTAAGTGCGATCATAAATGGGTTTAATCACAATGGATTGATGGTTGAACATGATGTCTTTATAGCAAGTAATTGTTTTTTTTGGATGAAGAGGAATAAAATGCCATCCAAGAGTAACCAGATCATGAAAAGTATAACTCTTTGGGTGACTAGGTTCTTTGAAAAAGAGATTAGTAGTGGTGGATTTAACATAATCAGATCGGGCTAATTTAATAGGATTAGGAGGGTATGGAGTAACTGCTTGACTAGATGAAGCAAAATGATCAGTAGCCAAAGCAGATGTATAATTAGGTTTAGGAATGTTACCAAGAATTTGGTAACGGTTAACCAATTCAGCAGGATGGTATTTGGTGACTAACTCCAATGGAGGAGGAACAAACGGTTGACTAGATGGAACCAAGGCTTTGGAAGGAGGCCGTGGATGAGACATCTGTGAAATAGAGGAGATAAATTAAAACCCATGAACTCATGATTTTCTAAACTTCTTTTTCAAAATCAAATGTACAATTAGAATATCAAAATTTGTAGAATTTGTTCATGCATGTAGGAACTAGACTCAAACTCATGTAAGATATTCAAAAGTAAATCCAAAATAATTAGCTTCCATAATGATGAACATGCATGTAACTCATTTTATGTTCAAAACTCAATTTCTTCCTAATTCTATGAATTTAATCTCAAATCCTTCTCAATCTCAAGTATTATAGGATGATTCTACAAAATCAAACCAAAAATAATTAATTTCTAAATTAACTCTCATAAACTTGATCTTAGCTCCAATTCATCATTTTCTTGTCAATTTCTTTCTAATCCCATAAAATTGATTTCTAACTCTTTTCTATTCCCCCTTAAATTATGAAATTGAAATTATAAAACTCTAGGAAAAGTATTTGCATGTGTGAAATTATAATCAAAATCAAACCATCTACATCAAAATCCCTTTAATTCAAAATTAAGCTCAAAATGTTCATGAATTTATAATTTACCAAAACTTATTCTTCTTATACCCAAACATGAAATTAATTCTTCAAATCTCTTAAAAATTCATTGATGCATGTAAAGATGAGTCCAAATTCATAAAGAATAACACAAATTAAACTCACTTGATAAATTTTCCAAATTAATTTCTTAGTTCTTGACTTAATTCTTTTCTTTTCATTATATGTAAAATTATATACAAGTGGATTCTATTTCTGTCACGACCCAAACCCGGCCCTATGGGTTTAGCATCAGAATCGCCAAGAATCCGAGATTACCAAAGGCTGCTGAACGATAAATACGCTTAAGCAAGTCTGAGGCTGGCGGAAGCCAATACAAGAAATAACTAGTGTCCATTGAGCGAAAATCAGATGTCAAAAATATTTTTATGCATTCATACGGTTCAACACAGTACCATCTATACAATCATATACAATGCAAGACGGACCGAATCCTCGATAACGGTCAAAGAAATGTCTATACAAAAGTACAATACAGTAAGGAGACCGATGGGGGACACAAAAACACCCCAAGCCATAGCATGGCAACTCGGAACCTCGCAGTGAGGCACATAGGCTGGCTTGACAAAACTGGGGACCGACCCACGCTCCTAGCTCCGGTCTGGTTGCTGAGAACCTACATATATATATAAACAGTGAGCTAAAGCCCAGTGAATAACATACAGCGTAAAGAGGTTATGAATGAATGTCCTTACGGTGATGAAATCAGTTCATTAAACAGTATTTCAGTCTTTCAGTATTTCAGTCAATCAGTCATATGTGGTACATCCATTAGCCTATAAACAGTAGGTCCAAAAGGACCGGGTCTTAACGGACCCAACAGTAATGATGGCCATCAATCAGTAAACAGTATGGTTCCTCAAGGAAACCGACAGAGCTCTGTAACAGTAACAGTCAATGCTAAGGATGCCACAATACAGTTCAGAATACAGGATATACATTCATTCAGTAAACAATATCAGTTCAATAAACAATTCAGTTCAGTATTCAAAAGATAACCATTTTGAACATATCTTTACACAATTGTTACTCACAGAGATTGGGCTATAGCAGCTAGAGCGCGTCCCCGAGAGCCAACCCTAAACAGTTAACAAATAGAACACACACTAAGTTCACAGTCGGAAAGGATGATAATTAAATCCCTAAATTCCTCGGTGTGGTTCTATGCCTAAATCATCATTAAGATGCCTTAAACTAGGCCTAAGAATGCCTAGAATGGGATGAGGATGCAAAAATACAGTTGGAAGGCATTTTTCAAAAGTTGCTGAAAATAGGGGCCTCGCTCGAGCGAGCCTTCCTTCGCTCGAGCGAGGTTGCAAAAACAAAGTCTTCGCTCGAGCGAACAATCCTTCGCTCGAGCGGTCTGATGAAACAGTAAAAGTACTGGATGCTCAATTTTTACGCGTGATGCCCACTCGATGCTCGCTCGAGCGAGCTTCCAAAATCAAAGGGTTCGCTCGAGCGAGCCTTCCTTCGCCGAAGCGGTCGATGAAACGATAAAGTAATCTTGAATGCTCGATTTTTACGCCGAGCCACAATCCTTCGCCGAGCGTGGCTCAGAGAAACGTTGGTCGCCGGCGAGAATCTTCGCTCGGCGAAGAAGCCAAATCTGGAATTTCAGTTGCCTTCCAAGCTCAAACCAAGCATTCTCAACTCAATTTTCGACCTCTTGGGCCCAAATTCTGGAAAATACATCCCAAAACAATGTATAACAAGTTTCAAAAGCCAATTTATGAATTCAAGCCCCAAAGGTGAGTCAATTAAAACCATTTTCAAACCCATTTTCAAGAAAAATGTCAAAACATGCAATGCATGATCTTTAAACCAAAATCAAGCTTTAATTCTTGTCCAAATGAACTCCTTTCTTCAAGAACATGATGAATACATGGATTTAAACATGAATATGAGCATGCATGTACATTTTCACCATGGATTCAACTCAAACTCATCTATTCAAACATGCATGCATGGATTAAGCTATAATCCTACTCTTTTGAACTAATTTATGTCTTGACTCCACAATTCAACTTGACTCATGCAAGAACAACCTTAAATGCACCAATGAGAGATTCAATTACCTTGCCTAAGTCTTGTATTCAAGGTGTGGGAGCTAAATGAGCAATCTACACTTCAATTCTTCTCAAATCCCAAGCATGCAAGGTGAATTTCTCCAATCTCCTACTCTCTCTCTCTAATTCTTTTGGTTTGGTCGGTTGGAGTGTAGGGAGTAGCTGATCAAATGTTTTGATTAAGTGTAATAGGGCTCAATAATAGAATTAAACAAGGGTCCACTCAAAATGGCATAATTGGTAATTAGCTCAAACTTGACAATTAACTTATGTAATCTAATTTAATCATTCCTAATCAATTTTTAGATAAATATATCATTAAATCACAAATATTCTACTGATTATAAAACACTAAACGGTTTCTAAATCGGCCGCCGATAAGGCCTTCAATTAGCAGTTTAAACATATGAATTCAAACAGATAATCAAATAATCAAACAGATGCAATATGCAATAATAGATAAACTTATTCAATTTTAGTTTCAATTTCAATCAGTCCATTCAGTACTTTAGTTAATTCGATTATCAGTCATTATCAGTTCAGTTTAGCAATAATCAGTATATAATTCGGTGGTTATTCGGTATTCAGTACGAGGGTTGTTACAGTCTCCCCTCCTTATAAGGAGTTTAGTCCTCTAAACTCGAGTTACCTTCGGTTTGGAAGAAAACAGGATCCAGTGGAAACAAATCAGGATATCTTTTAGCCATGTCATCTTCCCTTTCCCACGTGGCATACACACCACCATGGTTCTGCCAATCAACTTTCACTAGCGGGATCTCTTTGTTTCTCAGTTTCTTGATTCGTCGGTTCACAATCTGTATAGGCCGTTCCTCGTAAGTGTAGTCATCACTAAGCACTATTCAAGTAGGCTCAATCACATGGAAAGGATCCCGAAGATAGTCTCTCAACATCGAAATGTGGAAGACGTTGTGCATATGCTTCATTTCAGGAGGAAGTGCAACTTGATACGCCACCGGATTGATTTTCTCAATAATCTGGTACGGTCCGATATACCGCGGCGCTAACTTGCCTTTGACTCCAAAGCGAGTCTGGCCTTTCATTGGTGTCACTTTCACAAACACGTGATCACCCACTTCATATTCTCTATCTCGTCTTCTGACATCTGCATAACTTTTCTGTCTACTCTGTACAGTTTTCAGTCTCTGTTGTATCAGTCTTATCTTTTCAGTCGTTTCATAAACAATGTCGGGCCCAAGCAACGGCCCATCTCCAACTTCTGCCCAGCAGATTGGAGATCTACACTTTCTGCCATACAATGCCTCGAAAGGCGCCATTCCAATACTCGAGTGGTAGCTGTTGTTGTAGGCGAATTCAGCCAATGGCAAATGACTTTCCCAATTTCCCTGAAAATCAAGGACACACATTCTCAACAGATCCTCTAGAGTTTGGGTGGTCTTTTTCGACCGCCATCCGTCTTCGAGGATGATAGCGCCATCAAATTTCAACTCAAGACAATGCAATCAGAGGGCTTTGCCAGAACCTCGATGTAAACTTCGAATCCCTGTCAGAGACAATAGATACAGGCACTCCATGCAATCTCACAATTTCATCAATATAGATAACAGCCAATTTATCCGCATTATAAATTGTTTTGACAGGTAGGAAGTGTGCAGATTTGGTCAGTCTATCAACAATAACCCAAATAAAGTCCATACCTTTCCTGGAGCGAGGTAATCCAACGATAAAATCCATCGTGATATGCTCCCATTTCCACTCTGGTATGGGTAAGGGTTGCAGTAAGCCTGCGGGTCGCTGATGTTCCGCTTTGACTTGTTGGTAATGAAGGCACTTAGACACAAAGTCGGCAATTTCCTTCTTCATTCCTGGCCACCAGAAATTCTGTTTCAGATCTTGGTACATTTTCGTATTCCCTGGGTGAATCAAAAACTTCAAACTGTGGCCTTCTTGCAGAACTCTTCTTTTCAATTCAGCGTCATTTGGTACACACAGTCTATCTTGAAATTTCAATACATTGTTGTCAAATTTGAACCCCGATCTCGGCTTAGAATCTCTTTCTTCAATAACCTTTTTCAAGAAATCATCCAGTTGTTGTTTTTCTTTAATTTCCTCAATCAAGGCTGGTTGAGCAGTAATGGCAGCTATTGTTCCACCCTGTTCTCTCAAGACAATTTCAATTTCAGACTTCTCAAGGTCATAAAGCAACTCCTTCTGTCCAGTCAGCAAACAAGCTAAGTTCCCAATCGATTTTCGGCTCAAGGCGTCGGCAACGGTGTTGGCTTTCCCCGGATGGTACAGAATCTGTAGATCATAATCTTTTATCGATTCAACCATCTCCGCTGTCTCATATTCAGTTCTTTCTGAGTGAAAAAGTACTTCAGGCTCTTGTGGTCAGTATACACTTCACATGTTGCTCCATACAAATAGTGACGCCAAATTTTCAGTGCAAAAACTACTGCAGCAAGTTCTAAGTCATGGGTAGGGTAGTTCTTTTCATGCGGTCTCAACTGCCGGGAAGCATAAGCAATAACTCTCCCATTCTGCATTAAAACACACCCCAAACCTTTATGAGAAGCATCACTAAATACAGTATAACCATCCGTACCTGAAGGTAGAGTCAGAATCGGTGCAGTCACAAGTCGGGTTTTCAATTCTTGGAATGCCGATTCCCTTTGGTCAGTCCAGTCAAATGATATCCCTTTCTGTGTCAACTGAGTCAGTGGTAAGGCAATTTTGGAGAAGTCTTTGACAAACCTTCTGTAATACCCAGCCAGTCCCAAAAAGCTTCGAACTTCAGTTACATTCGTTGGTCTAGGCCAGTTCACTACAGCTTCAATTTTCTGCGGATCAACAGAGATTCCATCTTTGCTAATAACATGCCCCAAAAACATCACATGATCAAGCCAAAATTCACATTTAGACAGTTTAGCATACAGTTTCTGTTCTCTTAAGGTCTGCAGGGCAAGTCTTAGGTGATGTTCATGTTCTTCTACAGTCTTAGAATAAATCAATATGTCATCAATGAATACCACAACGAAATCATCAAGGTATGGTTTAAAAATTCTGTTCATGAGGTCCATAAATGCAGCAGGGGCATTCGTGACTCCGAACGGCATAACTAAAAATTCAAAGTGGCCATACCTCGTTCTGAAAGCAGTTTTATCAACATCTTCTGGTTTAACTTTCAGTTGGTGATACCCCGATCTAAGGTCGATCTTGGAAAACACTTGTGCACCCTGTAACTGGTCAAATAGATCATCAATACGCGGTAATGGATATTTGTTCTTCTGATTACCTTGTTCGATTCCGGTAATCAATACGATCTCGATGAGCCATCTTTCTTCTTCACAAACAAAACAGGCGCGCCCCACGGTGATGTACTGGGCCTGATAAACTTCTTGTCTAACAGTTCCTGCAATTGCACTTTCAGTTCTTTCAGTTCGGTTGGAGCCATTCTATAAGGAGCTTTAGATATTGGTTGTGTACCCGGAACTACGTCAACGGTGAATTCAATCTCCCTGTCAATTAAATCCCCTGGTAGATCTTCTGGAAATACATCTGGGAATTCTCTAACTATAGGAATGCAATTCACATCAGTTTTAACATTATCATTAGCGGATACAGTCAATACAGAACACAGATATCCTTTACACCCCTTTCTAATCAGTTTGACAGCTTTTACAGAAGAAATCAGATATGGAGGAGGTACTACTCCACTCCCATTAAACACAAACTCAGGCAAACCCGGTGGACGGAAAACAACTTGCTTGGTCACACAATCGATGGTAGCATGATATTTTTGTAACCAATCCATCCCCAATATTACATCGAAATGGTCTATGTTCAACGGTAGTAAATCAATAAACAGGTGCATATCCCCAACAATAATTTCACAAGCAGGATACATATATGCACATGTCATAGATCCCCCAATAGGTGATGATACAGCTAGCAGATAGTTCATGGGTTCTAAGGGTCTATTCAATTTACGCGAAAAAGCATGCGATACATAAGAATGTGTAGACCCCGAATCAATCAATACATATGCATTTTGAGCACAGATAGAGAGGATACTTGACACAACAGTCTCGGTGGTTTGTACATCTCCCGGTACTAGGGCGAACACTCGGCCCTGCCTCATAGGCTCTTTCCCGGCAGCTTTGGGGTTCGGTTTCGGTGTTGCAGTTGATCTTCTTAGGTCTTGACTTTACTACTGGATTGCGGGGCAGAGGGACAGTCTTTAATTCTGTGGCCCACCTTGCCACACCTGAAACAAGCTCCAAAAATCTGGTAGCAAACCCCTTTGTGCTTGTTGCCACATATGGAGCAGGGTGGAGTAAACCCACTCCCTTGGCTGGGGCTAGTCGTCGACCCCGTATTCTGTTTCTTGGTTCTTTGGGGTATGCTTGCCTTTCTTAAATTTGAAACCCCCTTTTTCCTTGCCACTCGGTTGTTGGTGTTTGATTGTTTCACTTCTTGCAATATTAAATCTCGGCCATCAATGCCTGGTCGAGAACACCCACAAAAGTTGGCATTTTCAAAACATTTATTCGGTCCTGTATAGCAACACTAAGGCCGCCTTCAAACCTCCTGGCCTTCTTATAATCAGTATCCACCATATGTGGTGCATACCTAGCAAGTTCGGTAAACTGCTTCTCATACTCGGCAACAGACGTTTTGCCCTGTCTCAACTGTTCAAACTCAGTCACTTTTCATCTCGATGCCGAGAAAATACTTTTCAAAGAAGGACTCCTTGAACTGAGCCCAAGTCACGATAGTATTTGCATCGCGGGTCAACATCCACCACCTTCTTGCTTCTTCCTGAAGGGTGAAGGTTGCCAACAATACTTTATTGGCCTCGGAGCACGGAAACATTTCAAACAACTTTTCAGTCTCGAGAACCCAAGCTTCAGCCTTTAACGGTTCTAAGCCTCCCTGAAAGGACGGCGGTTTCATTTTGCTAAATTTCTGAGTCAGTGCAATAATGTCCACCTCATTAGCATTCACATTCTGTACATTCTGTTCCGGTTGCACCGGAGGAGGTGGGGGCTGTTGGTTCGGTTGTTGATCTAGTCTTTCCATTATCAGTCCCATCATTTGTTCAAGTCTGGCCATTCTGGCCTCAGAGGATGATGATTCAGTTTCATTTGCATTGTCCATGTCACTATAAGCAGTTATAGCAGTTATCATTATAAGCAGTTGTATGATTAAACAGTTTAACATTTTAACATATAATCAGTCAGTCATAAGCACACACTTTTCAAATTCATGAGATGCCCTAATTGCTTTTCTAGGACACCCTATAGCTCATTTGGACACGTGTGTGCGGTATAACTCGTGGTTAACCTGGCTCTGATACCACTCTGTCACGACCCAAACCCGGCCCTATGGGTTTTAGCATCAGAATCGCCAAGAATCCGAGATTACCAAAAGGCCTCACGAACAAGAATGCTGCTTAAGCAGAACTGGCGGAAGCCAATGATAAATAACTAGTGTCCATTGAGCTGTAAAAATCTGTATGCCAAAACATTTTTATGCATTCATACGGTTCAACACAGTACCATCTATATAATCATATACATCAACAAGACGGACCGAATCCTCGATAACAAAGGCAAAGAAATGCCTATACAAAAGTACAATACAGTAAGGAGACCGATGGGGGACACAAAAACACCTCAAGCCATAGCATGGCAACTCGGAACCTCGTAGTGAGGCACATAGGCTGGCTTGACAAAACTGGGGACCGACCCACGCTCCTAGCTCCGGTCTGGTTGCTGGGAACCTACATATATATATAAACAAAGGAGCTAAAGCCCGTGAATAACATACAACAGAAAGAGGTTATGAATGAATGTCCTACGGTGATGAAATCATTAAACAAGATTTCATTTTTCAAGATTTCATCAATCACCATATGTGGTACATCCATTAGCCTATAAACAAGAGGTCCAAAAGGACCGTCTTAACGACCCAACAAGAATGATGGCCATCAATCAAGAAAGATGGTTCCTCAAGGAAACCGACAGAGCTCAGAATAAGAATAAATAATGCTAAGGATGCCACAATACGATTCGTAATACAGACATACATTCATTCAAGAACAATATCACTCAATAAACAATTCAAAAGATTCAAAAGATAACCATTTTGAACATATCTTTACACAATTGTTACTCACAGAGATTGGGCTATAGCAGCTAGAGCGCGTCCCCGAGAGCCAACCCTAAACAGTTAACAAATAGAACACACACTAAGTTCACAGTCGGAAAGGATGATAATTAAATCCCTAAATTCCTCGGTGTGGTTCTATGCCTAAATCCTCATTAAGATGCCTTAAACTAGGCCTAAGAATGCCTAGGATGGGATGAGGATGCAAAAATACAGTTGGAAGGCATTTTTCAAAAGTTGCTGAAAATAGGGGCCTCGCTCGAGCGAGCCTTCCTTCGCTCGAGCGAGGTTGCAAAAACAAAGTCTTCGCTCGAGCGAACAATCCTTCGCTTGAGCGGTCTGATGAAACAGTAAAAGTACTGGATGCTCGATTTTTACGCTCGAGCCACCAATCCTTCGCTCGAGCGTGGCTCAGAGGAAACGTTGGTCGCTCGAGCGAGGAATCCTTCGCTCGAGCGAAGAAGCCAAATCTGGAATTTCCAGATTTGCCTTCCAAGCTCAAACCAAGCATTCTCAACTCAATTTTCGACCTCTTGGGCCCAAATTCTGGAAAATACATCCCAAAACAATGTATAACAAGTTTCAAAAGCCAATTTATGAATTCAAGCCCCAAAGGTGAGTCAATTAAAACCATTTTCAAACCCATTTTCAAGAAAAATGTCAAAACATGCAATGCATGATCTTTAAACCAAAATCAAGCTTCAATTCTTGTCCAAATGGACTCCTTTCTTCAAGAACATGACGAATACATGGATTTAAACATGAATATGAGCATGCATGTACATTTTCACCATGGATTCAACTCAAACTCATCTATTCAAACATGCATGCATGGATTAAGCTATAATCCTACTCTTTTGAACTAATTTATGTCTTGACTCCACAATTCAACTTGACTCATGCAAGAACAACCTTAAATGCACCAATGAGAGATTCAATTACCTTGCCTAAGTCTTGTATTCAAGGTGTGGGAGCTAAATGAGCAATCTACACTTCAATTCTTCTCACATCCCAAGCGCAGGTGAATTTCTCCAATCTCCTACTCTCTCTAATTCTTTTGGTTTGGTCGGTTGGAGTGTAGGGAGTAGCTGATCAAATGTTTTGATTAAGTGTAATAGGGCTCAATAATAGAATTAAACAAGGGTCCACTCAAAATGGCATAATTGGTAATTAGCTCAAACTTGACAATTAACTTATTTAATCTAATTTAATCATTCCTAATCAATTTTCAGATAAATATATCATTAAATCACAAATATTCTACTGATTATAAAACACTAAACGGTTTCTAAATCGGCCGCCGATAAGGCCTTCAATTAGCAGTTTAAACATATGAATTCAAACAGATAATCAAATAATCAAACAGATGCAATATGCAATAATAGATAAACTTATTCAATTTCAGTTTCAATTTCAATCAGTCCATTCAGTACTTTAGTTAATTCGATTATCAGTCATTATCAGTTCAGTTTAGCAATAATCAGTATATAATTCGGTGGTTATTCGGTATTCAGTACGAGGGTTGTTACAATTTCTTCTTGATTTTCAAAACAAGAAATTAAACATGTAAGCCATAATTGTTTTTGAAAACATGAAAGATATATATATATATACTCTTATGTTATGCAAGATCTTTAAAACCAAGTTCAAAATGATAAAACATGAGACATGTAACCATGGATGTGAACTTAGTTTACTATTCATCGTCTTCTTGCTAAGCTCATGCTAGCTCTTTTCAATTACATGAAATTGAACCAAAATTCTTTTTGATTCCAAGTATTAGGTGTAGAAGAACTAAACAAGAAATTTATTTCAACTTGTTGAAATTTTTTTTTGAGCTCTCTCTCAATCTCTTATTTCTCCTTAAACTTCCTTTTCTTCTTTCTCAATTTCTTGAGGTTCATACTCTCTCTCTCTCTCTCTCACTGCTTTTCTCTTTTTCTTTCTCTATATTTTTTACTCCAAAGCTCCAGCACATATATAACACACTCACACACCACTACTTTAGATTCATCTACACTTTTCTTTGATTAATAAATGAATAAGATTAGCTTAGTGGCTAATTATGTATTAACTCAATTAAACCCACTTAATCTTGACTAATTACAAGTAACACTTGGTTTAATTAATCCCATTAAACCCAATTAAGTCTTGATTAGCACATAATTAAATTAATCATAATTAATCACAAACCCCACATAATTTAATCAGTTTAATTTGACTTCCATTATAACACAATTAATTATATTTAAATTTATCACTCTGAATCAGATTTTTAATCAAACTCCTAAAAGGCTCCAAATATTAAATTAAACTTATAACCATCTTCAATTTTGGTTTCTTAAATCATTTAAGCCTTCAATTTCTGATCAGACTCAAAATTTCGTCATTAAATTACATATTCAAATTAAGCACCACATAAATGAATTTAATTCATAATAATATTAATTCCCAATCCTCTTAACTTAATTAACTCCAATTCGGACCCAATTAATCAAATCTCAATTTTATAAATCTGAATCGAATATTTAATTAAACTCCCATATGGTCCGATACTCAAAATTTAAATAATTCAATTCACTATTTGCACTTTCTTGAGCCATTTACACTTTCAATTTCTAATTCCAAAATAAATTCTCAATAGAACCATATATGAATCAATCTTCATAATTTTCGTAAATCCCAGATTAAATTAGAATAATTGGCAATTAAATTTCAAATCTCCTCAATTAATTAAGTGCTAATCATTATATGTGATGGGGTCGTTACATTTGGGGGGCTCTTCCCAAGGGATTTACCTCCCAGCCGAATTTTTTTTTGGGTACTTTCACTATGGCAACCCAACCTGTTCAAGCACCACATAACAAAATTGTTATCCAAAAAGATCTATCACTGCCTAGCCACAAACTTGTCCAGCCGGCCAATATATCTACTAGCCGGCCAAAATATTTGTGCGGCCGGCCAATATATCTGCCAGCCAGCCAAAAGAGCTGTTTAGCCAACCAAAATCCTTTGCAGCCTGTTAACTTTTTTCTGGTAGTTCTGGAGCTATTTTGTTACTATTTTGGGCCTGTTTTGGTCTTGGAATATATTTGTTTAACATCATTTGAGCCTTCAAAGAGATAAATTAAATTGATACGGATAAAATATAATATATTGCTCAATTTAATTTATCAAGAACAAAATCAAAACATAATCAAATAATCATCAAAATGCAATATGGCAAACAAAAATGATGAGCCTAAACAAGGGACATAACTGCCAAAAACCCAAGACAACAAAATTTAAGTCCAAATAACAATATCAACTTAACATTCTTAGATTAAAAAAAGTTCCAAGCTATAAAACCCCTTTAACCAAATTTAATACAACAAAGAACAGATAATCAGATTGGCAAAGAAGAGAGAGCATTGGTAGCTCAACAAAAAGACCATCATACAATATATTGCAGCAGATAAATAGATTGCAGTAGCAGACAATACCTAAGCTATAACATTTATGCATCACATAATATATAACCAGTCATATGACAAACAAAAAAACCATCACACAGTAGATGCCACATTCAGATATGACATTTTAATAGCAAAGAAACCCACTCCATCTTGTCATTTTCATCTAAACTAAAGAACAAGTCAACTTTGTCTTCATCTTTCACTATCATAGATGTTGCCATCAATCTTTGGGTATTACTCATTAGCAACTTTAGAAGTTCTGCATTAACCAACCTTCTTTGTTATGATAGATCATGCGAATATCTTATCCTATGAGCAATCTCCATCATTGTAGTATTAGTATTCTTAATGCATGATCTAAGATTTTTTGTCATTTCTGATAGTTCAGTAGGAATCCTCTCAGCAGGTCGAGGCCCTTTTTTCACAGTTTTAGTAGATTCAACACGGCTGGGAACATTTCCTACAGTAGACATTGAGTAGTCCGTATCACCCATGTTCATACTAAATTGTTCAACATGAGACTGTTCTCCTTCTTCTGTAGTTGCATTTGCATCCTCATTTTCCATGGCTGCAATTGCATTAGCAAGATCCTCAATTAGTTCACCAGTCGGCCTATCCTTCTCAAATAGAATAAGCCAATGTTCATAGAATGTGAATGGCCTATTTCGCATCCTTTTTACATCCGGCACCCTCTACACAAGTGATTATCCAATTATTAGAAAGAACACATTGATTTATAAGTAAAGAGTAATGCAAATAACAACATAAAAATGAGATTTACCCTGACATAGTTCTGTCATACGTCGTCACTATTAACAAACACCATCTTTTGTTCATCATCCCAACCAAAACCACTTATCTTTAACATATCTTGAGATTTACCCTCCACAATTTAATCTTCGAGTCGATGTGAGGAGTGGCTTGAAGATCAGCTCTAGGAAATGCACTTAAGATCTTCTTCTCACATTCATTGTAGAAGTTTGCCCTAAATTGATTATTATCAAGCTTCCATCTGTGATTACTTGCGGTTACATCCTTCATGGTTGTAATGAGGAAGAGTTCCTCATGGTGATTCCAAAACCTTCGAGGTTTCCCCTTCTTATGAGAACTAGTGATACCTGTGTCATCCATACCTATACATATGTATATTATAAGTTTAAATCATAACACACATGTCAATCATAAATAACAAATCAACTTACATAATATTTGTTACAAATACCACACAAAAATTAAACAAATATGGTTTGAATTACATGTCATAATAAACTCTCATTATTATATAAAAATCATCATACAACACTAATTTATTGACCTCTGCTTGCTTACCATTCATTAAACATTTGGGTTACCAAGGCAATTCTCCATTCACTCCATTGATCAGATGCTTTAACAACATCAATCATTTCATATTCTAATTCAGTAGCTGGGGGAGGAGGATTCATTTTCTCGTTCTTATCATCATCAAGATCCATAGGCATTTCACGTTGTATGAGATTGTGAAGAAGGAAACATGCAGTGATAATGCAAAATTGAGTCTTGATTGGAAAGTAAGAATAAGTCCTCAATATTGCCCACTTTATTTTAAATAGCCCAAAACGCCTCTCAATGATGTTAGGAGCAGAAGAGTGCCTCATGTTCAAAAACTCTTGTGGAGTTGTTAGGGAACCCCCTCCTCTCAATGTGGAAAGATGGTAACGCTATCCTCTATATTGTGCAATAAGACCTTTCCTATTTGTGTAACCCGCATCTACGAGATAGTAGTGGCCTGTAATTATGTAAGATGGTTTCACTATGTATGTAACAACATAGTTGTTTAATATAAATTTAGTGTACTTATATATATAACAATATATGATTATCATACCAGTAGGAACTTTCAACCCATTGGGTTTACTGACAGCATCTTTAAGTACAATCAGAAGCAGATCCTTCCCATCCAGGCAAGACATATATGAATTGCATGTCTTGGGAGCACACACCCAATACATTTGTGGCAATTTCTCCCTTTCTTGGCCTATACCTTGGTTTGTCTATTGCAAGGGCAAGAACCTTAACATCGGTTCGATCTAAAGTACCAAGACAATTATAAAAATAAAACAATATTATAAAATTAATATAAGCAATACAAAAATATAATATGCTAATTAAGCGAAATTGTAAATATATTGTACTTGAAAACAACTCAACTTATCATCTGTACAATTAGCAGTTATTGGTTCAGGCTTCTTAAGGAAGAAACCATGGAGGCGCAACATAACCTTGAGAACATTATTGAAGTGCTTACTAACTGTTTGACCACTTCGCATAAAATTAAATTAAATTTTGTGGTTCTTAGTGTGATGTGCAAGCACATTAAAAAACATTGCTACTTGCTCCTCTAAGATGACATACGTTGAATCAGACAATTCAACACTTCGTACCAACCCATATAAAAGCATGAAAGTACGCCTATTTATCCGAAGTTGGTCATGACAATTTATGTCACTATCGTTAACCAATTTATTCAAATGGTCAATTTATTTTCCATAGGGGTGAGGTGATCTAGGTAGTTGAAACCTAATTTATTTCTTCTTCAATGCAGCATGTAAAATCACTATATACGTAGCACATGCATAATTAATGGATGAAACAGCATGTTGGAGAGCTACAAATTCCTCTATGAGGTCCTTTCTCCTTTTCTAAGTGGCATAATTGTTATCCATCTACAAAAAATGAATAAACAATAAGTGGCTAAAATCAACACAAAAAGTAAAACAAATAATAGATAATAGAAAATGTTGACTATCATAAAACAGAGTGTAATGGCCAAAAAGCCATAGTAGAGCGAGTTTGAAGTACAGTGGAATAGGAAATTCAAGAATGATACAAGTTAATCACCTTCATTTGTACACAATTTATACAGCCTTTCTTAGTTTATATGAACACAGCTTAGTCAAACATCATGCTACTACAAACAAATTCTATGACTTGACAAGCCACCAAGATTAAAATAAAAAGACAAGAAAAAAGAGAAGAGTAATAACAAAAAAATTCAACTTACTTAAGACTAACATTTGAAACTTAATGGGATGAAGGAGTCTCTTACTCAACACTTGACTGGTTATTTTGTCAGTATTTGATTATTATCAAGCAGTTGCAATAAATCACCATAATAAAATGAGTATAATTAGTAGTATTGTTGTATTTAATTTAAGAAATTCTTTTTAATGATTGGAAATTTTTAACTATGTGTTTACCTTGGAAGACAACCACCTTTCCACAATTACAATTGAAACTTTTCTGAATAAGTTCAATTGTCAAGAATTTCAGGAAAAAATATGAATTCTTCTTAAAAATATTTAGAATGCAAGTTGTTCAAAATGGCAAGCATTATATTTTCTGAGCTGGGTAAATAGATAAATAAATATATCAAACAGACTTCTCACCATTTCATTTTATCATAAATCACCACGTACCTTTGCACATCAAAATGTGAAAGCTCTATGTTGTGACTTTACCCCAAAAGAGAGCAATTAAATGTTTAGATGCCTTTACCTGTTAAAGTGTGTTTGGCAGGGAGGATTTTGGTCAGAAAGGAAAGGAAAAGAAATGATTAAAAAACAATAATTATAAGAAAAGAAAAAGTATTAAGAATCATTTCCTTTCCGTTTGTTTGGCAGTGACTTGTTTAATAAAATCTTGTGTGTTTGACTCAATAAAAGGAATGGAAAAATGAATAATTACTTCTCATAACTAGCTTTGTTAATTGTTAACTACACCTTTTTTTTTTTAATTAAATTTTTTGAATTATTTGAATTTTGTAACACCAAAACCTGTTCTTGGATGCACCTGCAGCATAGAAAGCTGTTGCTTTATTCTCATCTTCATATAAGGGGAATTTAACTGCCTTTTTATTGAGTGATATTCCAATCATATTGTATATAAAAATCAATGCCATTTACCATTTTTTTGAGTAATCTAACTTTTTTTTTTTAACCCAGAAATTGTATTGATTATTGATATCCTGTTAAATTTCTCTTTTAGCATTCAATAAAAAGATAGTTGATTTGGAAATTGTTTGTTTTATATGCTTATTTTTCAATGAGAAATTATTACAAACAAATTGAAACTAATTTCGACCTTGATTTGTTACCCTGAAAAATAGAATCCAGATACAAGCAGTTGAAAGATCAAACTTTGATATACATCTCTTTTCCATTCCATAACAACATAAATGGCCAAAACAGAGCATCATTTCTACTTCATCTCTTTCATTTATTTGTACTTTTTTCATAACATATGCCGCTCATAGAAGAAGAATAATAATAATAAAAAGAAAATAATGATAAAGAACAAATATAAACATAGAAGAGTTGCTGTGGGATATGTTATCAATAAAATCTTATAATAAAAAATAATAACTTGCTTAACAAAAAAAAATTACCGATGCAACAAATGCTCAACTGAATTTGAAGATCGAAAATCTAAAAATGAGAGAGAGCTAGGGCACACGGTGAAGAAAAGAGAGCTTCTTTTTGCCTCTCATTCTTTCTGTTGTTGCTTATAAGAATGAGTAGGGTAGACTAAATCTTCAGATTGAAAATCTGAAGAAAAAGAAAGTTTCTCTTTGCCTCTCCTTCCTGTTGCTGCTTCTTCCAAGGATGAGATAGGACAACGATGGATAAATAAGTAAACACTTCCCTAATACCAACGGACTAAATTTTTAATACCAAGTATTAGGGCAGACTATGAATCCTATTATGCAAGGCTCATTTTAAGCTCTCCGACTTATCAATCCATTATCCAAATCTATAAACAAACAGAACATTAAATAAGTCTCACCTCTATCCTAATCGCATCCCTCTTTCTGTATCCCAAAACAAACCGGGCTTAAGATCAAATGATAAACATATATATATATATATATATATTTTGCTTTCAATAAAATTTCATTTTTATAGATATTTTACTTTTAAAAAAAATTAAATTTAGTGAATTTTAAAAATAAATTTTTAATTAAAATACTTTAAAATAAAAACTTAAAAACAAAATTTATTATTATTAGAAATTAAAAACAGTTTTGAATTATGCCCCGCAAAGAAGAGCATTTTCACAGTAGTGGACTTGATTTTCTCTTTCATTCTCTTATTTTCCCTCCCGCCAAACATCAGCATAAACCCTAGAAAGCCCACAAAACTCCACTCCACTCCACTCCACTCCACTCTGAGCCGAGGAGTAGTAGAAGAATGGTGAAAAGCTTCACTCTCATTCAAACAATTGCCACCTCAGGCGTCTTCTCTGCTGTTTCTTTCTGGTAAGTCCTTTGTCCTTCTCTCTCAGGGTTTTCTTTTTCCCTCAAATATTGATCTTGAAAAATCGCTTTCGTTTGCTCTTCCCAGGTACGGCTTCATGTTTGGCAGAGAATCTTCTCGCAAAGAGCTTGGCGATTTGATCGAAAATCTTCGCCGCGGCAATTCCGAACCCACTTCTCCTTCGAATCCCTAAAATTGTAACTCCTTCCTTCTCTCTCACTCTATACATATATAAATGTAAAATCAATGTTCAATTTATGTAATGGCTTGGCATTGTTTTAATTTTTATTTGTATTCTGGAGGTAATGTTTGCTTTTGAGAACAAAAATCCCACCAATTTAGGTTTTTCAGGAAAGTGGGGAACAATGTGAATGATAATAGGGATAATCACTAGCAGGTCCTATAGGTGGGAATTATTTAGTCTCAAGTCTGAGTGAATTTTTTAGTATTTTATTTTATGAATTTGCCTCTTGTTTTAATAATAATTTTTTTGGGGGGGGACTTTTTAGATGTTTTTTGTGTTTGTAGAATGATTATTTGGTATTGGTGATGAAACTGATAAATTTGTTAAATTGATAAATGGTTGGAATATTTTGACTTTTGTTTGTGAGTTTAGATTAATTTTCAGTTTATTTATGTGTGTATTGAAATATGACATGGGGAAAAAAATTTATAGTGATAAATTTATCACTGAAAGTTAGAGTAGAACTTTTTGATAAATAAGTCTGGTTCACAGGATTGCAAGTAATTGAATTGTATTTAAAAATAAATAAATATTTATAGTGATAAATTTATCACTGAAAGTTAGAGTAGAACTTTTTGATAAATAAGTCCGGTTCATAGGACTGCCCCATGATAATATGATGAGGATTGGATAATGGCAATAGTAGCTGTTGAATTATTTTTCTTGTACTATTCTGTTTTGCAGGAGTTCTACTATCTAGACCCAACCCTGAAGCATTTGTTATATGCATAAAGGCATAGAAATTAGTTTAGAAATTAAAATTAGTGGTTTTTGGATCATGAGTTAAGTATAGCAATAGAGGAGGAGAAATTATATATTGGAGGAAGCAAATTCTTAAGATCATAATTAATTAGAATAAGGATTGTAAAATCCTTATGAAGTTAAAAGCCCTTATTTATTCCATTTCTTTCCCTGCCATACCTGTTGGGAAATTGAATCATGCATACTTTTTAAGTTTGACTAATCTCAATTCTCTCTTATACCTCTAGCTGCCACTGAAATAGTTGTAAAACCAGAATTTTGGACAGATGTAGATAACCCCACAACACGTACACAAAAATGTTGAAGAGGATAAAAATATATGTGTATATATATAAATTATTAGTTTCTATTGTTGTTTTACACTTTTTCATGCATATCTTTTTTTCTTTCTATTTTTATTAATGGATGTGAAAGAGAATATTTTAATTCACAAAATGATGTGGAGAACAAGTTTGAAATTTGAATGAAGTTGCCACTAATCTGGATTATGGCATATGCAGGTGCTTGTGTCAAGGTTGACCGCATCAAGTGGCCTGTGAAAACATCTCTGATGTGCTTCTTTGAACCAAGTCATGGGAAAGATCCTACTGCTGAGGTACTCAAGACATTTTCTGAATGTTCTCTCTCAGTGATCATAGGGCAATGTGTGTTTCATGTCTTTTTTATGTTGCCCTTGACTGAGTAGTAAATTTGACTGCATATGTTTTTTTGTTTTTTGGTTGACCCAATATACAGAATCCTGGTGACGCATTCTGTTGGGCAGAAATTAGGTGATGTTAAACAGATGTCAGAGAGAAAAAATACTTCTTCTTTAAAGGCATTAATCTATGGAATGTGATTGGACTTCAAAATTGTTTTTCTGTGGTTTTGCACATTGACTTATCGTATAAATAGTTTTGAATCTATAGCATTATACGTAACCTTTGTATTTTGTTGGCACTATGACCAATTTTATTGGGAGGAATGATTGGACTGTAATGTTTGGTTTTTGTTCATGTAAATCTTTCACAAAGGAGTTGAAGAGTGTGGGGATTTTAAAAGATTTCAATTATTGACCTTGGATATAGGACACTGAACCTTGGTGTTGGCTTCTTGGCTTATGTCTTGAACGGTGCCATGTGATTTTTAAATATCAATCCTGGATTTGTAGTAATTAGTAGAGTTGCTCTCTCATAAACATCTGTGCGTGTGTGTATGCATGGCCATGTGTGTTTCCCTCTACGCATTTACATGATAAACTGTATTTGTTGCTGTGGACAAATTGTGTATGCCGTATTGTATTTCTTCTTAGTTGGGGGGTGGGGATGGTTGAAGAAGATGTTTGGCCTACTAGGGAGACTTAAATCTGAGCATTTGATATTACCATCAATATCCATTGTTAACTAAGTTATTTAATTGGTAGAGTGTATTGTGAAACAGATTGATTCATGTACAGAGTTTTGCTGCTTTGTTGGTGCAACCTTTTTGTATGGGCCTGATACTATAAGACATGATTTTTCTTTTATGGAAAATAAAATGTAGTTGTGTTCATGTAACTTTGGAAAATCATCACAAAATTTTTTAAAGGGGGGGAAAAAATAAAGCACTCTTTATTTGAACAAATTTAGAGGAAAATGAAAAACAATAATTAAATGCTAAAATAGAAACAACATACTCATTATTATCATGTAAAGAACAATGTCTTGATTAAGTTTTCATGGGTCATCAAAGTTCCCTCACAACAATGAGCCTGTGTCAACTTCATACGCAGGATTTTAAGTAATGACTGTAGCATATTGACAAAACTTAGCAAAATATGTTAAATATTTTTTGGATCTCTCTTCTTTCTTTCTAGTCTAGTATATATTAGAATTTTCACTATTATGCATGAACACGCACACACGCGCACACACACACATTTACACAAGAGCAGCCTCTTTTGTTTCCTTCACATTATTTTCTGTTATAAATCCAACGTAAAGGTTTGTTCTGCTTGAGTCACTCTCTGGAAGTCTTGTGCGACCGCCTTCCGACATGTTCTTCACGAATTCCACCAATTGCCTCCAATTCTCTTCTTCAAACAACTGCTTATTCATTCTCAAATATGTAAATGCACACAATCCATTTCCAGAATCTGATCTACTTGTTGCTAAAACCTGCGAATATGCACTTGCGTCATACCTCTCCAGTGCGTTCTCTCCGGCAAGTTCTGTTCCTGCAGTTTTAGTTGCCATCTTTACTTGCCGAACTAACCCCTCTGGTGAGCAGTTTGCGTTCTCCGGCTGTTCTTTATCTCTCATTTCCATGCACGTAAAGTTCAGAACGACTCCATGTTTACCCAACATCCTTGCTATTGGTAGGTAACCATCTCGATTCCTAGTATTGTAGTATCCAGCTGTTAGTTCGGCTGCATGGGATCTAGTTCTGTAGTGCCAATGAATTCCAGCTACTTTTCCAGATAGTTTAGCGCCAGTTCCTTGGAATATCCCTCTTGCAGCTGCTAGGATTCTGTCACCATGCTCTAGTAGCATCCTAGAGTACCATTCCAGGAAGAACTGTCCGTACTCATTTTTCCAAGTTCCTTCCCTTTGGAAGAATCCAGTCTCTTCAGGGAATTGTTTGTATTGCCCAGAATCATGAGGCCCATTTCTTCCCCAGTCTTTCTTCCCGATTGCCTCTGCATATGCTTGTAGCGAAGCCTTCATGTACTGTTTTGACACGAGCTTGTTTAGAAAAATACTACATACAAGAATTTTCTTTCATTGACCTTTTGATGCTATGATTACAGATTTTGTTTGTTGTTGCAATAATTCCTTGTTTACAATAAAAGCATGCAATTTATCCTTTGACCAATTTTTAGAATTATGGACCATTAGTTGACAAATAATTCAAATTTGAGGCCATCCCATATGAATGTGCATTAGTGTGGCTAGGACTTACCTTGTCATAGCATTGAAATTCTCCAATTCCTGGAAACTTCCAAGTTCCGTTGCTTTCTGGATAGGACGGATATCGGAGCTCTCCACAGGGGCCCATCCCCACTTGAATTTCCTGCATTAGAAATGGAGTTTTGAGTTTCTAAAGCTGAAAGATGTTATGTCCTAAAGCTGAAAGATGTTATGTCCTTATCTGTTGTAAGGATACTGAAAGGGGAAAATCAATGGGTCCTGAAATATGATATTTAAGCACAGTTTTAAGATTGTTGATGGTCCACCATTGGGATTGCATAATCCTCATGGATCCTACTATGTTGGCACCATGTGATTGATTATATTTGTTAATCGCATGTTTCATTTTCTTTTTTCTTGGGTATTTTTTAGAAACTTAAATCTGACCCCTCTTTTGAGAGCCAGATCAAGTATGGTCAAGTGACTGTTAAATCTGAATCTCAGCATAAAAAGTATAAGAGTCTAGTTTTTAATGGGTTCGTTGGGTAGATCATGCTTTCAAAATGAGCTTGATGATGATTTCAGTCAAATTTATTGAACAATGAGTAAACATGCGAGAATATTTATTTATTTTTGATTAGCACTAGGGTGTCTAGATCAAAACCCGATTAATCTCCAGTGGTGCACAAGTCCTTGACAAGAAGTTTCCCACAAGTGTACTACGGCTAATTCAAGGGTTTTCTTCAGTCCGATGGCCCCAAGGAATTGTTAGCAGCTCAAGGGCCTTGCCATCAAGTCAATCCCTTGGGGTTGTAAACATGTGAGAATATTCAAGGAAGAGTATGCTAATTGCTTGAAGCTCATGCAATTCAAGTTATTTTTTCACTACGGGTTGGCTTGGTGGATAAGGTGTTTCGTTACTGGGTGGTTGGGATATCCGGGTTTGAGCGTTAACGCTACATGATGTAGCTTCATATTCCCCTAATACCAATTGTAAATATAAAAATAAAAATGAAAGTCATGCAATCGAGCTGGTTTCTTGGCATACACAGTCTTGTCAACAGGATCCATTAGATACTGGATATTAGACCTTTTCTATATGCTTATGTAGTGTGCTTTCATTGGTCACTTAATCATACTGATGCTTATTAATGAGGAGGTAAACTTTTTTTTTTTCCTTTTTCCGAAATATGGTATATGGCCTTCACTTCCATGAAATCTTATATTGTTGCTATTTGTGCAAGAGTTGAGATTTTCAGAAACCATATTAGTCTCATGGGGGTGTCCACAAGTGGTTGTATATCATGTTTCTTTGTTTTGATTTTTCCTGAAATCTTGTTTGTGGGTTCTTCTCTCTTTTATTTTTTCCTTTACAATCAAAACTTGTATAACCTTATAAAAGACATTAAACAACGACCTCTTGGTCATGTAGTGGTGTACCCTAAAGAGCTTTAGTTAATAAGACCCAACTGACCAAGGGTTCCAAATTCTAGGGGCTTTGGGATTCTTCTATCTCTTGACAAAAAAGAAATAAATTAAATCTATCAATTGAGACCCCCGCCGCCAACCCCCCAAAAAAAAGAAAGAAAAGAACGAACCAACAATGTCATCAACTAATTGAATGAATAGGTAAATAAATAATGGTAGAAAAGGAAAATAAATTGAAGACATGAGAACCATGGGTCTCTCTCTCTCTCTCTCTCACATACTGTTTGGGTAGATTGGAATTTCAGGTTGTGATTTGATAATGTCTGGCAAAATAATCTAATCGCATTCTTAACATTTTTTTTTTGTTTTTATATTTGGTTTCATCCCCTTCAAAATTAATGTCAAGAATTGTGATATGAAAGTTTATCCTTACCACAATAACATCTCCTAGGTAATCATTGAATCTGGCACAGAAGCTTCTCATATAATCTGTGTAGACCTGAATGGGCGTTCTTCCTATAAGCACTGGTAATGAATCACAGCCCAACGAGATATATTCAGGATTTCTCCGGCCCGATCTGTCTGTATAGACAAGGTCAGGATACTTGCTGATTTCTTCAAGAACCCATAGGGGTAGGGGAATGCTGAAAAAAAGAAAAGAAAAAAGAGTTTATCAATTTAGGTTGTCTTATTCAAAACCCCAATCAAGACATCCCCATCTGGATTACTGTCTCTTGAGGTAAACGGTTGCTTAGAATTTAGAGGTAAATGTGAAAATTTGTGACCTAACTCTATAGAGAAGAAATTTAATATCCAAAAGGTTATTGCAATTTTCAACTAGGCTAAGTGGTGGAGTGCTGGTGGTGATTAAAGACACAGGTTGTACAATTTGAATAGGTTACCTCCGTGGAGGAGGGATACTAAAAATGGAAAGATGGAGGTGAAAGTTTAAACTGACTTGACCCAAAAAAGAAAACTGAAGATCAAAAAAGTTATACCTGCAAGAGTCTCCAACATTTCCACCACACTGATGAAACGACATAACAACTTGAAGCTTCAAGCCATGCTTTTGCACCATCTTTACAAGCTCGGCATACCCTTCCCAGTTGTAGTTCAAAGGCCCATCTTTTTCTACCAATCCCCACCAAGCGTCAACCATTACTCCTTCAACTCCTGCACTTTTCAAGGCCATCAAGCTGGCATTCATTGCTCGTGGCTTGTTCAAGTTTCCCCCAAATGATACAGTGTCGAGTGGCAGCATCACAAATACGGGCACACTGGAATCGTTTTTTCCGTGAGTAACTGATAACCGGTGAAGCTTTTCCAAGTTCTCGTTTCTCCTCTCTTCCAAATTCAAGTTTCTTTCACGTGTGAGTTGAGCTTCTTGCATCGAACTCTTTGCTTGGAGATGACTTGATGGCCTGATTTGTGCAAAACAAACCACGCTGGAGAAATCTTCCAGAGTTTTGAAACTTTTGGTATCTTTTTTTAAATTACTAAAAGAAGTAGAAGAATGTATTGTCAAAGCCATATTCTATTTTCTTGGTTTTCTGAAGAGATACGAGAGGTGAATGAATGGACGAAGGCAGTTTGTGTCACTATATATAAAGAAAAACTTTGAAAGAGACAATGGTGGTGGGCTCTAGTTTAAAAGGGAAAAGTGCAAAAAGCAAGACTAGTCAGCTCACCTCTTTCCACGTTTTCTGGGACCAGAAAAGAGTAGACAAAAAAAAAAAAAAAGACGACCTAGTGCATGAGTCTCCCATTAAAATTCAGTTTGGAGAAAACAGGATGTCTCTTATCCCATTTTTGGAGAAATTATTTTTGTGACTCGAATCCTCATCACCGGAGTCCATGGTTTTGAAAATTGGACTGGACCAACTAGTTCTACCGGTTGAATCAACAACCAGGCTTGGTTCCACTCCAGGAAACCCACAGTGACCATTTTTTGAATATTGGCTTATTTTGCGAAACAAGTTAACTGGTAACCTGTTCAAACCGGTCACAGTTCACTGCAACTGACCAGTTTGAGAGAACCCGTTGTGGCTTAATTTATTGCCAAAAGTATTTGAACACTGACTTTATCATTTTCTTTTATGTTCTTGTATTTGGTGATGAATGTTTGAGGAAATATTTAAGAAAATTTAGGTTTTTGGGTAATTTTTTAAGAATAACGTAATATCTTCTTTTTAATTTTATTTATAAATTTTACTTTATTTATGACGTCATGATTTGATTGTGATTGACCCGACATTTGAACTTGTGATCTTTGACTCAACTTTTTTTTCTCTTCCAATTCATGGAATGGTTTGGGTTTCAGACCATTGCTAGAGATGTTAATGAAAAGCACTATTGTTGGGCCAAGCTGTCTTGAAGAAATTATGTTATTAGGAATTTTAAAATTTAATTGTCACTTTGGGAATTATTCATATCATTGAGTTTGTGATCAGCAGTGTAGTAATTGTACCGTTTTGGAACAGTAAAAATATTGGTTTAGCTCATAAAATTGTTAATTCATCTCATGTTTTTGATGGATTTGATCAAGTGAAAATGAAGTACCTATTGAGAATATTCTAAATAATACAGGCATCCTCTGATATTCTGAACCAGTTGCCATGTCAACTGCACCTGTTGTAATCTAAGTTACAAGTGGTCATTTAGCTTGAGTGAGTTCAGTAACTATTAAAGCTTCACCTGGATACATCAGTTCTAAGGACCATGGTAGATATTCTATTGGGCAATAATCATGGAAGATATTATGTCGGTAGATCAGGTGCTCTGGAAGCTGTCTTCACTTCTTTTTTTGGTCGGTTAAACATGGTAGATATTATGTCGGTTAATTTTCCCTTCCTTTTAAATCACATATAGGATTGCTATTTTGTTTGGTATAACTTGATGTGCTTTATAATAACCTTAAGTTTATATATATATATATATATATATTAACACTGAAATATAGTTTATATCTAGCTTACTCCCAAGGGTATAGGGAAGGGGAATCGCTAAGCAGCGGGGGCAGGGCAGGTGGCAAGTGGTGTAGATACGAAACCTTTGAAGCATTCACACCCAACCTTGCCTTTGGCAAGGTTTGAACTCCCAACATCTTATATGAGAGTGTTGGGTGATGCCATGTGGACTACAAGCCATTGGCTGTAAGTTAGATATATTCACATGTAATCCCACAGACTCAACATTTGTTTCTTATGTCAATTGCTCTCTTCAATATTACTTAATGACTAATTTTCTAATTGATTTGTCTCCTTTAATGAAAAATGAATTTTGGTAGTGTCTTTGTTTCCTCCAAGTTCTCAGCCATATCTTTTGGAGTGATAATCAATGGGTGGTTTTGTTTTGCCTCAATCCACCAATCCCCACAAACTCAGACAAGTTCTCGTTGGTATGTATGTTTACGGATGCGCTGCATATACGTGGATGACACAACTTTCTTTGCTTTTCGTTGGTTTAGGATAAGAATGGAGCGTCTTTCCATGAGGGAAAACATGTGGTGGTGATGAAATCTCTGCTTTCATTTTCTTGGTTTTGGTTTTTATTTTTATGACTAAAAGTATCAATAGTTGTATTCTTCTACTGATCCATCAATCACATGCTTGATTGGCTCCACCATAATTTTAAAGTAACCTCCTAGTCCTTGTGATTAGGATAGCTTTCTGTATTTCCTGTTCACACCAGTGTTTTGAAAGGTGCATGAGGTAGATGTTTTGATACAAGATTAACAAAAAAGCCAGAGTCTTAAGCTTGAAGTCTTTAAATCCGTAGTGTGAATTGCAGAACAGTGCATGTTTGTGTTTAAGCATCTCTTAAACATAGCTAAAGAGAGAGTGTTGCATAAAAATAAAAAATTAAATATGACATTTTTTTGATAACCCAGCTAAAAATAGTTTCCAAGATCAAATAGCATTTGGCATAAAACTCGAATCACGAATGATGTACAAAAGTTGGGTAAGGTTTAGGTGGGGTGACATTGTCTTGTACTTTTGGGATGACCGTTCTATAAGAAAATACATTTGGTTGTACATCAGTAGTTGTAACTCTTTCCGTTTTTTCACTTTGGTTTATTATTTTTTTTCACATTGGTTTATTATTTTGTTAGTGTTTTGAAAACTACTGAAAAATAGATGGACCAAAAGAGTTCCATCTATATGTGTATGGAACATTGGTAGATGCAAGCAACTGATTCAAAATAAATCAATTACCCAAGTAAAAAGAATATAATATTTTTCATGTCTGTATATACATAGGCATGTCTGACATTATGTACATATTTAGGCCCCGTTTTGGAACTTACCTTTTTAGCCAAAAAGTCAAAAAGTTACTAAATTAGTCAAAAAGTTAACAATCTATACCAAAAAGTTAAAGATTCTCTTTTCTCTCTACTTTTTGCACATATTTTCGTAATTAACCAAAAAGTCATCACAAACATACAAATTTTTTTTCAACCGCGATTGGGAGCTCGAATCTGAGCTCCCCCGAATCCCCTGAATCCCTTTTTTTTTTTTTTTTTTTTTTTTACAGCGGAAGAAGACGAAGAAGGGAGGAGGGAGGAGGAGGGAGGAGGAGGAGGAGGAGGAGGGGGACTGGAGGGGGCATATTCATTGGGGGAGGAGGAGCCGGAGGCGGACCGGAGGCGGTGGTCGGAGGTCATGACGATCGGGGCTGGCGGGGACGACGGTCAGGACGATCCCGAGTCTGCGATCGACGGCCCAAGGCCGGATCGTGGCGCCTCTCCTCTCTTTCTCCCTCTCTTTCTCCCTCTCCTCTCTCTTTCTCCCTCTCCTCTCTCTTCCCCTCAGACACGAGGAAGAAGAAGAAAAAAAAAAAAAAAAAATTAAATCCGTGAAACGACGTCGTTTCACGGATTAGGGGGATTCGGGGCCAAGATTTTCGAGCTACAAATCTTTTTTCATTTTTTTTAGCTACCTTTTTAGCCAAATAGTTAAAAAGTTACTAAATTAGCCTGTTCCTAAACGAGGCCTTATTATGGATTTATGTTACTTGGACTCTTATAAATTTATGGAGTATTCGTGTTAGATACTCGACACTTAGATAGGTGTTTGGGATGTGTCTAATGTGTTTGGTTGGACATTTGCCTAACAATTATATTTAGTAATTCAAGTACTATAAAACTATGAATAAAATCTTCATATTATGCACGAAATACTCTATGACACCTTATGAACACCATTTTGCCCTAAAAAAAAAAAAAAAAAAACTAAATATATTTTGTCACGCCCTTGTGTCCATTATGGCAATTGGATAAATTGAACACTTAAAACATGTATCTATACCTGACATTAGTATTTGAGTCCCTTTTAAATGTCTTAGTATATGGTTATGCCTCTACTTTTTCGCTACTAATTAGAGATAATCATGGATAGAGGTAGGACTGCAAACAAGTCGAGTCAAGTCAAGCCGAGATTTAGTATGTTTGGATTTATCTATTAAGATTTTAACGAGCTCGAACTCAATAAAAATTTAACGAATCGAGTTCCAGCTGAGTTGACTTAGGCTTGACTCGAGTTCAAGTTTGTTCACGAGCTTTAACAAGTCAAAAAATTTATAAATTATTACTTGCGTATGAGACTAAAGTTATAATTAAAATTTTGATTATACATTTATATATACAATGTATATAGACATATTAAAAAAAAAAAAGTCAATATTTTACCAAAACAATAATATCTACTACTACTATTATATACAAAAATGATTTGTGGCACTAAAAAAATGGGCACTAATGCCCCTAATTTTTAATTTGGATAATTGTTTTTTTTTTTTTTTTTTTTTGCCTTAACTGTTTTTCTGTTTTTCTAATTTGGGAAATTCGGGGCATTAGTGCCCCCAATTTTGGGGCACCAATCATGGTTGTATTATATAAATGTATTATCTATATATTTTTTAAAATATATAAATAACATATTTATCTTATTTTTTATACATATGTTTACATTATTTAATATATAAATAATAAATATTAAACGAGTCAACTAATGAGCCGAGTCTTAGAATGTTTAGATTTGTTTATTAAAAATTTAACAAGCTCGAGCTTGAGCTCGAGCTTGAACGCAAACAAAATTTAACGAATCAAGTTCGAACGAGTTCTTACCGAGCCGAACTCGAATTTGTTTACGAACAGTTTTGTTCATTTGCAACCCTAGATAGAGGTTACTTAATTCACGAAGATACTAGTTAAATTTTCCAAATGATGAATTGTTAGTGAATTGTGTTGTGAGGAATTTTTTTTGGACATTGAATTGTGTGGTTTTTAGTCTTTGTATGCTGAAAAGATAATATCGAATCTCTCAACTGTTCAATGTTTGATAGTTTTGATGATCTTTGTTCAACATGTAGTTTTATTGAGGCTAGCGGTTGGTCATGTAGTTCTCATGCCTACCAAGACTTCTTTCTGTGGGGGGCATTAGACCTTATCTCTTCTATTGTACCATGTACACCTCTCTCTCATATAGGGGACAAAAGAACATACATTGAGTCGGTTTGAGAGTTGATTAGCTAATGGAAAGTCAATTATGATGATATCAAACTTGTATTTTAAGTTAATGATTCTACTAGAAATGCTATGTACAGAGAAAAAAAACTTAAAAAAGTGTCTAGAATTTGAATTATGTGAATCAGACTTATTCTGATGTGGCTCACATTATATCAAGTTTAAATTTGCACCGTTACTTAAACTTTGAGCACTTTTTTAGATATTTTTTCTGAGTATATAACATTTTTGTTAAGCGGCACATGCGACCAACTTGTAATGTGGGATACATATTTCATTGCCAATCCTGGAATTAGACCGTAGCATAGGGGATAGAGGAATTTTGATATAGTTATGTTAATGAGATGTACAAGTTTTGGTCAATTAGATTAGTCCCAATTAGTTATAGAGATGTTTGTATTGGCTCATTGTCGACATCAACTTCAAACCCTTGCAATATAGAAGCGTTCGTCACATATAGGCCCCCATTAATTTGTTTTTGTCTCTCCAACGGTCGAACTTGAATTCATATAGGAAAGGGGTGGGATCAACCCCTCTCTCTCTCTCTGTGTCCATATATAGAGAAATTTTATATATTTAAAAATGACGTGTAAAGTATTAATTTAAAAGAAAATGAGTTAGGCACTCCCTTGGACTCCCTCTCTTTTTGATTGGCCAATTTTTCTCTTTTTTTTTTCTTTTTTTCCTTCTTCTCCAATCACCATCCGCCACGTATGTGTGGGGATGATGATTGGAGGGGATTTTAATCACTTCCCTAATTTAAATTTGGTGTGTGAGTTACACAAGGAATAAATGTAGTCAAGTAACCATGTAAACACACTTAAGCCTTCATACTTGTCACTTGGTTCACTTGCCTTGCCGCTTTGTGTTCTTCTTCTTCATATTCTTAGGAGTAGGCTAGATGTATTGTATTTTGGGGTTTTTTTTTTTTTTTTTTCTTTGATCATATTTTATCAAACTGTAACCCATCAACATTCCCTCTCTCACAAACACTTAAAAAACACATGCAAACACACACAGCTAGAGAATCTGATTTCACAGTCATGAGGAAAATTGGAAAGTGAAGGTAAAGAGAAGGAATTAGGACAAGACAGACACACAATGACTCCCCCCAACTTTTTTGCTTTTACCATTTTTCACACCTGCAAAATATATATATACAATTTACAACCTGTCAATAATTTGTTTCTGGTCCCTCCATACGCATAACTTCCAAAACATGTCATCTCCTTTTCCTCTTTAGTTTGTGCTTCTTCAAGTTTTGAAAGGCAATCACCTATATCCCCACACAAACGCCTCACTGTCACTGTCGTCACCATCATCATTATCATCACCACCACCACCACCACCACCTTCCTTTGGCCCTGTAGACTTTCTTAAGCCGTGTGTTCAGATTTTGAATTTATAAATATGTTTGTAGTAGAATTTTATTTTATTTTATTACAAATTCGAGATTCAAGCACAATAGATTTGAGATTCACATGGGAGGCTGGGTCCTAGGTCATTCATTCATGGGGCTAAGGTCCCGTTTGTTTTCAGAGGTAGAATGAAACGGATTGATAGTGAGAGGATTAAGTAAAATTGTATTTGTTGTGATGATAGTTGTTAGTGTAGGGATTGTTAAATTATTTTTATATAAAATAAATATAAAATAATAAAACAAATAAAAAAAATACAAAAAATTAAACATTAATGTTTTAAAAAAAAATGCCCAACATGTAAAAAATTTTAAAAAAATAAAAATAAAATAAAAAATTTTCAGAAAAAAATAAAATAATAAAATAATGATTTTTACTTAACAAAAAATACAAAAAATTAAACATTAATTTTAAAAAAAAAATGGCCGACATGTAAAAAATCAAATAAAAAATAAATAAAAATAAAAAAAATTTAGTCCGCCGGACTATTTTTCTAATACCAAGTCCTGGAGGCCCATCCGAATCCCATCTGCAAGACCTATTCTAAGCCCTTCGGCTTAGCAGTCCCTTTCTCAACTCTGTAAACAAACAACATATTAAATGGGACCCACAACTATCCTAATCCCAATCCCCTTCTCATATCCCAAAACAAACGGGGCCTAAGGATCATCCAAGCTTCACCCTTGTCCCAAATATCCTATCTATCATAGGATTAGGGCCTGGTCATGTAAGTAGAGAGAAGATTTGGGATAGGAGGAGAAAGGAGAATGAGATAATTGATATTCCATTCTTGGACACCATATTCCATTACAAGATTTACCCGAGTCTTTTTCAAGTGTACCATCCTCAATTTTGAAATTGAAGACAAATATTCAATTTGATTATGTTGTGGTTTAGTTGTGTCCCATCATACACTAACAAGCAACTCAAATTGGTGCTTAATTAATCATACAAATGGATGATAGAAGTGAATAATTGACTACCCTTTGATTTTAATTCGATCACTTCCAGTGCTTCCATCGATCCAAGAACTCCATCACACGCTCTGGGATGTGTCTTTCAACTGTGTCTTGGGATGAGCTGCCACACACCTAATTTACTCTTTGCCTTCTTTTTTTTTTCCTTTGAACCACCATCTTAATCACAATTTATCCTCATCTCTAATCCTAGCCTCCAACTGTTGCCGCCAACATCTTTGGCAGTCCTTCCCCAACCTCCCTTGCCACCCCATCCCTTCTCTAGCCCCTCCCATTATTCCTCCAACCCGCATCATTTTCCCCAAAATATAAGGACTAGAGAAGGGAAATTTCTATTTCCACACACCTAGTTAGTTCAAGACACACACTTAATGAAATATTAATTTAATGACAATTATATTCTAAATAAAAATGACTATAATAGACATCCAGTAACATCTATAATATTATATGAAAAAAATTATTTGTACACATCGTTTAAGAACCAAAAAATCTCAATATACAGAACACTCGAAAAGAATTAGAATTTCGAGTTGAGGGAACCCTCCTACAATGCAAACAAATTTATTTACTCCATAGCAAAGCAAGTCAAGAATTGTCAGCTTTGGAAGCTTCTCCAACGACGACATAGGATCTTCCTCCAGGGTTTGGGGATGCTGTTGTGCATTATTCACAACTACTACTGCTGTGCTCAAAATTGTGACGTTTTGAGTGCTTGAATAAAAGCTATCTTTGTCAAGACGTTGTGTTTCATTTTGTTTGTGTAAAAAATTTTCTTTTCTCCCACTGAAATGTAATTCTTGTTGGAACAATTTTTTGTGTAAAATAAATAACTTGAAACAAATCATACAAATAAAAATAAATTACTTACATAATTTATTTTACCGAAATGTAAAGGTACAAAATAGATCAAGTCGAGTGTGAGACACTCTGTCCTTAAGACAGATTCGCCCCACTACGGTACTTACGGATAAATGGTGTCTATTTCCTAGGATACAATAATCTTCACAAATTGTAGTTGTAATGACCCTCACTACTGGTTACCGATAAACTGTTGATTTCTGCTAAACTGTGACTAATTATCATTGATAATTGAACTGATTGAGTTCTTGGAATCGATCGATCAAATCTGAATCAATCGATTGAATATATATCTGTTTGAATTGCATTCTATCTGTTTGATCGTGTGATTATCTCTGTTCATGTTTATATGTTTAATCGCAAATTGAAGGCCTTATCGCCATCGAATCAAATCGATTGATGTTTTATGATCATCATAATTTATGTGATTTTATGACATATTTATCTGAAAGTCGATTTGGTACGATTAAACTAGATTAATTTAAGCCAAATTAATGGAGTTGCCTTATTTACATTTCTACCCTATTAGTGGGCCACTATACCACATATTGAGAGATTAGTCTTGCATTGCACAAACGCATTTTTATCAGCCATTTTCTTGCTCTAACCGACCATAGAGAGAGAGAGGTGAGAGAATTGAGCTCCTTCTTGTGTTCTACTTGGAGTTTTGCTTGAAAGTGGAAGAATTGTGGAAGAGATTGTCATTTGAACCTCTAGACTTGCATTTGAGGACCTAGGTATGAATTTCATTCCCTCAATTATGTATTTAGGCTCTATCTAGCATGGATCATGATAATTTAAAGAGTTAAGTCAAGAATTGGTTCAATAATGTTGAATTGGAGCTCATTCCATGCATGCATGTCGGTAGTGTTGAGTTTTAAGTTGATTTCATGGATAATTGTTGCATGCATGTACAAGTTCTAGCTAAGGTTCATAATACCATCATGTTCTTGAATGATTTGGCTCATTAGAGCATATATTGAAGCTTTGAATTGATTTAAAACTCATGCATGTCATGTTTGTATCACATTCATCAAATTTGGGTTGAAATTGAGTTTGAATTAAACACCCTTGGGCTTTGATTTACCAAATTGATCTTTGAAATATATAATGTCACGTGTTTACAAGTGTTTTCCAGGTTCTTAGCCCAAGAGGATCGAAAATTTTGTATTTAAACTTGATTTTAAGCTTGAGGTTCAAATATGAGATTTCCAAATTTTGGACCTACGCTCGAGCGAGGAAGTCCACGCTCGAGCGTACACTCTGTGATCCTGCTTTCTGCTCGAGCGTGAAATGTATGCATCCAGTACTTTGCATGAGTTCATCCGCCGGCGAGGAACCAACGCCGAAGCGAGACTTGTGTCTCACGCCGAGCAAGGGTCGAGCGTCCATCGAGCGTAAATTTTGAGCATCCAAGATTTTTATCAGAAGACACCTTGTCGCCGGCGGCATTCACGCCGGCGAGCCCCTTTATCTCAGATGTCCGCCGAAAGGAAAGCCACGCCGGCGAGACCCCTGTTTTCTGAAAATTTTGTTAAATGTTTAAAAGTGCATCTTTGCATTCTCTTTTCATCTTAGGCATTCCTAGGGCATGTTTAAGACATTTTAATGAGGATAGAGATGTAGAACCACACCAAGGCAAATTAGGGATTAAATTATTATCTTTTCCAACCGTGTAACTTAGTGTGTGTTCAATCTGTTAACTGTATAGGGTTGGCATTTCGAGGAGACGCTCTAGCTTACTGTAGCCCAGAACTCTGTGAGTAACAATTGTGTAAAGATATGTTCAAAATGATTCTGAATACTGAACTAAACTGTTTACTGAACTGATATTGTTTACTGAATGAATGTATGTCCTATATTCTAAACTATACTGTGGCATCTTTAGCACCTACTGTTTACTGTTACTATTATAGAGATCTTTGTCAGTTCCCTCGTGGGACCACTACTGTTTACTGATTGATGGCCATCATTACTGTTCGGTCTTTAAGACCTACTGCTTACTGTACTGTTATGCTAATGGATGTACCACATATGACTGATTGATTGAAAGATTGAAAGACTGAAATACTGATTTAATGAACTGTTTTCATTACTGTAAGGACATTCATTCTAAACTTCTTTACGCATTATGTTATTCACTGGGCATTAGCTCACTGTTCATATATATATATGTAGGTGTACAGGCACTGGACCAATGCTAGAAGCGTCGGGGTAAACTCCAGTTTTGTCAAGCCAACCAATGTGCCTCACTGCGAGGTTCCGAGCCTGCCAAGCTATGGCTTAAGAGTGTTTTTATTTCCCCGTTTGTCTCTGTACTGTTTTGTAATACTATATAGACTGACAGCACCATACTGTACTGTTAGTAGGGATTAAGTCCCTATACTGAGTGATTGTAAATATTGTGCATAACTGTTCTGTACTGAATGTTTATATGTATGAAAAATCTTTTTGCATACAGACTGTCACAGCTCATTGGACATTGTTTATTTACTGTATTGGCTTCCGCCATGCCCCTGTACTCTGTTATACTGTCTTATTGTTAAGTAGGCCTTCGGTAATCTCGGATTACTGGCCGGTTACGGTGCTAAACCCATAGGAGCGGGTTTGGGTCATAACAGTAGTAGCACTCCAAACAATTTGTACGGCGAACAAAACTTGTGTTCTGTACTTTCTGAATTTTTCCTAAAAACAAGTATGAAGAGAATTTATGCAAATGAGCAAAATCAGGAAGGAATCAAGAGAATTTTAGATTTTTCTGGATGTTTGTGATTGTGAAAAACTTGCTGGAAAGTCTTCTGTTTATAGGACAAATGGTGACCATTCAAATATGTCCGAATAGGTGCAAAAAACCTGAACAAATACAGTTTGAATTTCAAACAGATCTGGTGGCAGTTTCAATAGATAACTGCACGGCAGTTTAAATCTGTCTGGGCAATTTTAAAACTACTGGAAATGGACTGAACAAGGGACTGTTTGGACTGCAAAAAATTAATTTAATTTCGTTTAGAAATTCAAATAATTTTCCGCAAGAATTTGAAAAAATTCAAATAAATTTTGTCAAAAAAAAATTAAAGTTAGAACCGACCCGACCCACACCAACGCCCGGTCGAACGGACAGTGACGGTGGCACGCGTGTGTGGTGGTTTGGGCTAAGGTTCACATTGTCCATAACTCCTCATTTCTACAAACTTGGGATGCCCCTTAGGGCCCAACCCAAGTATTGTCACCTAGAACTTATATACACATAAGTTCTCTTAAGTTTCCAATGTAGGACAAACCTTACACGAAAAGCCACATTTAATTCTTTAATTGTCCATTCCACGAACTCGAAAACAACATTGACTTCTCATTCACTCATAAATGGTTTTGATGAACCGTCTTCATCGTGTGACTTGCCATGCAGCAGGAAATACGTCATCTCTTTGGACCCACCTCAAAAGACGTGTAGGCCCCATCCAAAATTGGGCTCAAAGTTGGCCCAAAATAAGCCTATAAAAACCAATTTTCCAACAATCCCCCACATGAATAGAATTTGACGGAGAGAAAATGCAACAACATGATCTAAATACAGAGAGTACAGAAAGTAGAAATATTCTACATAGAATAGGTAGCTTTTGGAAATATTTTGCATAGAATAGGTAGCTTTTGGCTTTGAACCCTCCCTTGTGAGACACTATCGGATTTACTAGCTGACCAATAAACATGATGCCTTGAACTGTTTAGCTATTTGTGTAAACCAAGACAATAGAACTCACATAGTATATCACCAGACATAGTTTAGTTCTTATTATTGTGTTCATTTTGGCCCTGAACAACCTGATCTTTCATGAGTGCTCTAGAGAATTGTAGCCTTTTACAAATCTCATAGAACTGGCCCAGTTCACACTCATATAGGTGATTCTTATGAAGAGTATCATGTCATACTCCACTAGGTATTCCTAGATATAAAAATCATTAAAAGTATTACTTAACCTAAAACGCTGCAAACATCACTATTTCATCATAGAAATGGGTAGGAATTTGACTCCCTAGTGATCCTTCTGAGTTATACACAACTCGGTTGTCCCTTTGAACCTAGATCTTGGGATCTCCAGTCAACTAGGTTGGGTTTCCGTTGTGGTAACTCTTATTTAATAGGCTTAAGTCCCATTCCCCTCGATGAATTCTCAACTAACTCTCTTGCTAACCCTTTGGTTAGTGGATCTATTATGTTGTCTTTAGACTTCACATATTCAATGGAAATAATTCCGTTAGAGAGTAGTTGTCTCACGGTGTTATGTCGAAGATGAATGTGTCGTGACTTACCGTTATATATATGACTTTATGCTTTACATATTGCTGATTGATTATCGAAATGTATGCATATAGCAAGCACCAGTTTTGGCCACATTGGAATATCTTCAAGGAAGTGGCAAAGCCATTCTGTTTCTTCCCCAACTTTATCTAAAGTTATGAATTCTAATTCCATAGTTGACCTTGCAATGCAAGTCTGTCTGGAAGATTTCTAAGATACAGCCGCACCACCAAGTGTAAAGACATACCTACTGATGAATTTTGAGTCTCTAGTATCCGATATCCAGTTTGCATCATAGTACCCTTCAAGTACTGCTGCATATCTAGTGTAATAAAGTCCAATGTTACGAGTAAATTGGAGATATCTTAGAACTCTTATAATTGCTTTCCAGTGTTCTACTCCTGGGTTACTCGTATATCTACTTAATTTATTTACTGCATAAGCTATATCCGGGCAAGTGTAGTTCATCAAGTGCATTAAGCTTCCAATAATTTGGGCATACTTTAATTGAGAAATACTTTCCTGAACATTCTTAGAAAGAAACAAATTAACATTCACAGATGTTCTAGCTAGATGATCATCATCTTTGCTAAATTTGTCAATGTAATGTGATTGTGACATAGCATAACCTTCTGATGTTTTGGTAATTTTCATACCAAGTATTACATCAGCAATCCTCATATCCTTCAGGTCAAAATGTTTATTCAAAATTTTTTTGGTAGTTTTAATCATTTCATTATTACTACCTATGATGAGCATATCATCCACATAAAGACATACGATAACATAACCCTTGCTTGTGTTTTTAATATAAACACATTTGTCACATTCATTAATTTTAAAATCATTTGACATCATTGCCTTGTCAAATTTCTCATGCCATTGTTTTGGCGCTTGTTTTAAACCATATAATGATTTAACCAATTTATACACTTTCTTTTCTTTTCCTAGAATAGAAAATCTTTCTAGTTATTCCATGTAAATTTCTTCATCTAACTCACCATTTAAGAAAGCGGTTTTCACATCCATTTGATGAATTTCTTAGATTGTACAAAGATACACTGACAATTAGCATTCTAATGGATGTTATTCTGGTAACTGGTGAGTATGTGTCAAAGTAATCAAGACCTTCTTTTTGTTTAAAACCTTTGACCACAAGTCTTACTTTGTATTTGTCAATTGATCCATCTGTTTTCAATTTTCTTTTGAAAATCCACTTGTATCCAAGAGGTTTACAACCTGGTAGCAAATTCACAAATTCCCAAGTGTGATTTTGTAAGATGGATTCAATTTCACTGTTTACAGCCTTTTTTCATAAATGAGCTTCATGACTGGACATAGCTTCTTTAAAAGTTAAAGGTTCTTTTTCTAACAAAAATATTAGAAGATCTAGACCAAAAGATTTTGAGGTTTTAGCACGTTTGCTACGCCTAGGTTCCTTTTTATCATTTTGATCTATCTCTTGTTCTTGCTCTTGATCATGACTAGTAATAGCATCGTAAAATCTTTTATTATTACTAGTCTCTTGTCCAGTCTTATTTGGAAATACATGTTCAAAGAATGATGCATTCCGAGATTCAATAATAGTATTTACATGCATTTCGGAATGTTATGACTTATGAATTAAAAATTGATATGCACCACTATTCTTGGCATAACCAATGAAAATGTAATCAACTGTTTTAGGACCTATCTTATTCTTTTTAGGACTAAGAATAGCCACTTTAGCCAAACACCCCCACACTTTTAAGTATTTGTAGGATGGTGCTCTCCCATGTCACATTTCATAAGGTGTTTGATTCACTTTCTTTTGGGGTACTTTATTAAGTATATTATTAGCAGAAAGTATTGCTTCTCTCCACAAGTTCTGAGGGAATCTAGAACTGATTAACATGGCATTCATCATTTCTTTTAAAGTCCTATTTTTCCTTTTAGCAATTACATCTTGTTGAGGTAAGTAAGGAGCGGTGGTTTGATGAATTATTCCATGTTCTTTACAAAACTCACCAAAAAGGTGATTCATATTTACCACCTCTATCACTTCTAAGTTTTTTTAATTTTCTTACCAAGTTGATTTTCAACTTCATTCTTGTATTGAATGAAAGTTTCCAAAACTTTATCTTTGGTTCGAATTAAATAAACATAACTATATCTAGTATAGTCATATGTGAAAGTGATAAAATATTTTTTCCCGCCTCTAGTTTGAATTGATTTAAAATCACAAATGTCATTATGAATCAATTCAAGTGGTTCTGTACTTCTTTCAATTGAAAGAAAATGAGTTTCGAATAATTTTGCCTTAACACAAATTTTACATTTATGATTTAAATCAATGTCAAATTTAGGTAAACATTCCGTATTAATTAATCTACGCAAAGATCCATAATTAACATGTCCAAGTCTACCATGCCATAAATTTGAAGACTCAAGCAAGTAAGAAAAAAATGTATTTTTATTAATAACAGAGGGTACAACAGTCATTACATTCATTTTGAAAAGGCCATCAGACATGTAACCTTTTCCTACATACATCCCGTTTTTGGTAAGTACAAACTTGTCACTTTCAAAAAATAGCCTAAACCCATTTTTACTCAACAAAGACCCGGAAACAAAGTTCTTGTAAATGTCCAGTACATACAGTACATTGTTGAGAGTGAGTTTGTTTCCAAATGTCATCTTCAGAATAATGTTTTCTTATTCTTCAACTTTAGAAGTCGAGGAGTTGCCCATGAAAAGTTGTTCACCGTCGTCCATTATAGAATAAACTGTGAACATCATTTTGTCGGCACAGATGCGGCGAGTAGCACCAGTGTCCACCCACTATTCTTTAGAATTTCCGATAAGGTTTGCCTCGGAAATAATTGCAGAAAGATTTATGTCATTTATACCATTGGAATTTTTGTCCACTTCAATCATATTGGCTTGAGCAAGCTTCTTGCTTGTTTTTCTTTTACTTTTGCCTTTGCTACGGCAGTCTTTGGCTCGATGTCCCACTTTGTCACTGATCTAACATTTGTCATTAAACTTATACTTCTTTGTTTCTCCTCCTTTAGAGCCTTGTGATAAACTTTCTCCAGAAAACTTCTGTTTCTTTGCTTTTGGAGCATGTTCCACCACATTTGCCTTAGACTCTATTAGATACTTATCAGCTCGCTTCTCTGAATTACAGTTGTCCTTCTCAATCCTCAAACGCACAATCAATTCCTCTAAATTCATTTCTTTGCGCTTGTGTTTGAGGTAGTTTTTGAATTCCTGGAGCCTTGTGGTAATTTCTCAATTAAGGCAGCAACCTGGAAGGATTCACTAAGAGACATGCCTTCTGCATGAATGTCATGCACAATAAGTTGGAGATCTTGAATCAGCCATCACAAAGTCCAGAAAATTGCCTACTATGAATTTCTTCGAGCCAGCATCTTCTGTCTTGTATTTTTTTCTCCAAAGACTCTTAAAGTTCATTTGCCGTCTTGATAGGACTGTAGACGTTGTATAATGTGTTGTCAAGTCCGTTCAAGATATAGTTCCGGCAAAGGAAATCAACATGTTTCCAGGCATAGATCGCAACAACCACTTGTCGGTCGGTTTCATCATCTTTCAAAGTAGAAGTATCCTTATGGAGAAAATGTGCCAGGTTGAGAGTAGTAAGATAGAACATCATTTTCTGCTGCCATCTTTTAAAATCAGTTCCTAAGAACTTCTCTGATTTTTCACCGTGATTGACTGGTATAGTCACAATAGGATGAAGAGTTGGCGCAGTTGCAGCCACCATATCAGTACTTGTTTAAGTATTAGTTTGACCAGTTTCAATAGCCATGAATTCTAAATTATAAAAAAAAATTATAATTAAAATACTTCCACACAGAAAATTAAATTTCTGTAACACTTCAATAATTAAAATACTGAAACAGAATTTTAATTAATGAAAACTCAGAAATTGTTTCTGAAAACCAAAATTAATTTCTGACAAACTTCACAAATAAATATTATGAATTGTTAATGACACCAATATATTACTACTATTTGTCAAACAGTATATTACTACTATTTATTTTTTCAACCAGAATATTATTTGTAAAACCACAGAAAATAATTTCTGTAAGAAGAAGAAAGAGAAAAGGAAACAAACGAAAAATTCTGTATAAACAGAATAATTTGAATCTATCTTAAGATGTTGGAACAATCTTATGTATAAAATAAATAACTTGAAACAAATCAAACAAATAAAAATAAATTATTTACAAAATTTATTTTACTGAAATGTAAAAGTACAAAATAGATCAAGTCGAGTGTGAGACACTATTTTTAAGACAAATTCGCCCTGCTACAGTGCTTACGGATAAATGGCGTCTATCTCCCAAGATACAATGATCTTCACAAATTGTAATAGCACTCCAAACAATTTGTACGGCAAACAAAACATGTGTTCTATACTCTCTGAATTTTTCCTAAAAACTAATATGAAGAGAATTTATGCAAAGGAGCCAAACCGGAAGAGAACCAAGAGAATTTCAGATTTTTCTAGATGTTTGTGATTGTGAAAAACCTACTGAAAAGTCTTCTATTTATAAGACAAATGGTGACCATTCAAATCTGTCCGAATAGGTGCAAAAAACCAGAACAGATACAGTTTGAATTTCAAACAGGTTTGGTGGCAGTTTCAACAGATAATTGCATGACAGTTTAAATCTGTTTAGACAGTTTTAAAACTGCTGGAAATGGACTGAACAAGGGACTGTTTGGACTGTAAAAAATTAATTTAATTTCGTTTAGAAATTCAAATAATTTTTCCGAAAGAATTTGAAAAAATTCAAATAAATTTTGTCAAAAAAAAATTAAAGTTAGAACCAACCCAACCTACACCTGCGCCAGGCAGGGTTGGGCGGGCCGGTCGGACGGACGGCAGCGGCGCGCGCGTGCGTTGTGGTTTGGGCTAAGGTTCACATTGTCCATAACTCTTCCATTTCACAAACTTGGGGTGCCCCTTGAGGCCTAACCCAAGTGTTGTCATCTAGAGCTTATATACACACATAAATTCTCTTAAGTTTCCAATATGGGACAAGCCTTACAAGGAAACCCACATTTAATTATTTAATTGTTCATTCCACGAACTCGAAAATGATGTCAACTTTTCATTCACTTATAAATGGTTTTGACGAACCGTCTTCACCGTGTGACTTATCATGCGGCAAGGAACACATCACCTCTAGACCCACCTCAAAAGACGTGTGGGCCCCATCCAAAATTGGGCTCAACGTTGGCCCAAAATAAGCTTATAAAAACCAATTTTCCAATAATTCTCCTATAATAATATTGATGTTAACCTCTTGAAAAACAGTTCCAGATGTCAATTTTAACTTCTCCGAATCCACATCCAATTTCTAAACCTCAAACGTGAAGTGAAGCCTCATCCCCTACTGGTACATGGACTCGAAGCGAAGCCTTCTCCTATAAACCTCACAAATTTTCAACTGCCTCCTGCTCCGTCGAACCTCCATTTCCACTGTCGTAGAGCTGCTGCTCCCATATATATATATAGATATATACCTGAAGTTCACGGTGAGATTAATTCCCAGATTAGTCAGTTTAATGAAGTTCTCATTTTTCTGTGTATCCAATACAATAATCTCTTCCAAGATTCATTATAAAACATAGGATGAGTCAACAGGAAGCAACTTGCAAACAAACCCTGTTTTCTTGTTTGCAAAAATATAAATACATAAAAGAAATACAAAATTAGTGAAATAAAACATTCAAGTGAAAGAAATCTGGAAAATTTGAGACCAAATTCCACATTTAGCTAAAATATTTTTGGTCTCTTTTCTTCTTCCCTTTGATTTCATTTGAGAACTTCAATACTCATACAGAAAAATAATGGAACTCACTCATTTGAGTTTTTCATAGAGGAGCTTTGGTGAGATCTTCATCAACATGATATTAAAAAAAAGAGACGAAACTCATGTAAAGTTTCCACAACAGAAAATGACGATGTTTGGATGAAGATAGTTTTTATTCAAGCACTAAAAACGTCACAGTTTTGAGCACAGCAGTAGCTGCTGTGCATATATCCCCAAACCCCTTCCCCTATGCTCTGTCCATTCAAGAAGAGGTATTTGAGATTTGGTAAGAATTCGTGCATCTCTGTTGGTAGCTTTCCTATATTTCCATGTAACTTTAATTAAAGAAGGTGCTGGCAGTGAGAAAGTGGTTGCAGTGTATGATTCCAAACGGTGTCTGTACTCGCAAATAGATATAATAATGTTTGGAGGCTTTTTAATCTACCAATAGAGTCTACAGTGAACCCCTTGTTTTCTCCATTCAATTTTACGTAAAGCTCACGAATATTGATTAAATACCTTAATTGAATAAATTCCATTGGGTCATGAACCTCAATTCTATTTAGAGTTTGAAGGTTTCTTAGGTTTTCCACTTGGAACTACAAAACCGAATTAATTTGTCAAATTCGGAATACAGCCATCGATATTTTTGTTTTTATTCGGAACTTATCTGTCGAATTAGCAAACATTATTCGGAAGTATATTTTTGAAATAAGCTCCTAATTTTGGAAGATCGGGGCTGAAGCTCAAACTCGCAAAAAATGGAAGAAAAAACGGCATTTTTGATGGCAATGGGGTGCACAGATGTCTAGAAATGATAAATACAATAACAAAATGGTAAATGCAATTACAAAATGGAATAATGCCTTACCTTCAACAATGCAATGGAATCTCTTTAATAGTGTTGTCAATGGAGGTCTTTAATGGAATGGAGGTCTTCAATAGAGCAAAGTTCTTTACTGTGAGTCTTCACTTTGATTGTTGTAGCACTGTGGGTCTATAAATTTTCAAATCGTAGCAGTAGCAGTGTGTGTGGAAGGAGGGACAAGTGTGTGGAAAGAAGGTTGAACAAGTGTGTGTACAATGGTATGAGTGAAGAGTATAATTAATACATTTAGTGTGTGGATTGAGAAAACTAGTCAATAATTAAATTATAAAGTGTGTACACTGAGAAATGATATGGATTGAAATAATTAAGTGTGTGGAAATAGAATTTTCCACTAGAGAAGGGTTGGGGTAGTGGAAGTGATTGTGGAAGAGCAAATAAGGGTAGGGATGGACGGGAAATGGTGGCTAGAATTAGGGCTGGTGGTGGTGGTTAGGTGGGATAGAGTTAGGGTTAAGGTAAAGGTAAAGGTGGTGGTTAGGGTGGGATAAAGTTAGGGTTAGGGTTAAGGTTAAGGTTAAGGTAATGGTTAGAGTTTTAGAGATTATGGAAGAGAATAAAATTAGAATTGTATGATAAGAAAATTTTTGTGTTTGTATTTGTAAATTTTTTTTTTAATTTATTAAAAATAAATAAACTAAAGGATAATGGATGCTATTAGCTTCTCTCCCATATCTTACAATATATACTAACTAGGATAAGTCCATTTTTTTGTGGTTGGGATTGGACCAGTCCATTTGGTTGGACCTAAATTGGACACAAATACCTAACTGCAATAACGAAAGGGTCAGGGACAGGGCCCAGTTAGAGTCCATTCCTACCTTCCAACACTTTTTCCCTCTATGAAAAACATTGTACACACTTTTATGCACAAATGCTAATTATATATTTATCTATCTATATATATAATAAATTGTTTTAATGTTGTGTTGACACGAGTTTGTACCCAAAAAAAAAAAAATTTCTCTTTACATTTCTCTTTAGTTATTTCAATTATATCTTACTCCTTGATGGTATTAGTATGTTTTGTGTGCTACACATCAATAAATTGAGGCACAGAGAATCAATCATAAAAAACTATAAATGAAACAATTTCTTCCAATGGTGAACCCTACTATCTAATATGAACATCTACTTATTGGTCAATATAATTTGATCTTAATATAATACCAACTAGACTAATTTTTATTTTCCTAATGAGCATTTAATACAAATTAGGTGGTTCTTAGTGGGAGTTGGCGGCGGAAAGTGATTATTGATGGTCAGAGATAGTTGTCAAAAGAGTTTGCTAGAGCAATGACTTTGTTGTGGTGGGGCTGATGGTAGTGATGAGCAGTGACCAAAAGGGGTGGGAGAGAAAGGAAGCAATGGAAATTTATTTCCAAAACATATGAAAATAGCATCTTTTTTTTAGTTACAAGAATTAAGTAAATTTTGTAAATTATTTATACAAAAATAGAACTTGTATTTTTGGTAAACTGGAACTTGCATACATTTCTTAAACCCAACTTTAAACAATTGGGCTTGCAAAACAGGCCTAGATATCACTATGATCCAAACACTGAAGTTTGCTATCCATGGGTTGGCATTTGGTGTGGACAATCATGGAAAATGCTAGAGAAACTCAAAAAATTTATTAAATGTCTCACATATGAGACTCATATGGTGTAGATTTCACACTCATATAAGATATTTATGTTGTATTTAGTTATGAGATTTGGAGAGGGATTTGGAAAGAGAAAGGAAAAAAGTGTGTGAAATTATGTGAAATGTAAGTATATTTTTTTCACATTTCACCTACCTTTTCTATTTCCTCCTCCAAATCCCTTCTTAAATCTTTCAACCAAACACAACATTAATAAAAATTTTGATAAATCTTTTATGTTGTGTTTGGTTGAAGGATTTGGAAAGAGAAATGAAAAAAATAGGTAAAACATAAATAAATTTTACATTTTTTTTTTTTCTATTTTCTTTGCAAATCACTTTACAAATCTCCTTATCAAATATAACATTGGAATTTCTAGCATTACCCATAAAATCATTCATCAAACCATTGATGCATCAAAGTCATAATCAAATCGTTGTAAACATTCACAAAAGTTGCGTTATTTGTAGGGTCTTTTTCTACATCATCATCATCACTCACTCACTGGAATTCACTAAGCATACATGGTTACAGCTCACACGTTCACACACATAACAGTGACATTTCATGCACATAAATAACAGCGTCCTCAAAAAACAGTGGCATTTCATACCCCACCATATGTTTCACATCGTTTTTACTTTTTCGAGAAAATTACAAAGAAATTACCGTATTTGATTCTTATAAAAAAAAATGAGACATTTACACACAAGTTTTAATTTATGAATTTATATCTTATTAAATTTTAATTAAGATTTTTTAGATCTTTTAAATCTTATTAAATTTTTAATAATCGAAATTGTCTTTCAAATAATGATTGTTCATCATTTATAATTATTTATAAAGAAATATAATGATTTGACATTTATTTTGATTTTCAAAACTTTAAAATATCAACTTTTAAATTGTAAAAATTAAAAAAAAATTATGTGAAAAAAAAAACTAATTTTTTTGAGAAAATCGAATTATTTTTTTTATACAAAACCAAAAAATTTGTGTCTATAAAGAAGTATGATGACGAAACATTGATGTGCAAAATTGAAAAAAAAAAAAAAAAAAACTTTAAAAATGAAAAAATTGATAATGTTCTTAGTTTTAAAACTGAAAAAAAATTATTAATATTCTCAGTTTTGTTAGATAGTTGAATCAAACCAGTAAGTAGAAGGGTTAAAACGTTTAATTTTATACTCTATTTTTTTATCAGTTAGTAAAATAATTATCTAAAAATTTACTATATGAAATTGATAATGTTCTTAATTTTTAAAATTAGAAAGAAAAAAAAAACTAATAATATTCTCAATTTTACTAAATAAGACTTATTAGTGAAAAAAAATCTTAATAAAATCTAAACTACCATAATATTTGTAAATAGGACTTTTAGGTAATTAATTCTAAAAAAAAAAATCATGAGTTTTTATTTTGCCAATTTAAATTCTATTCTTTTGATTTGTTTTCAATTAAACTATTAGTTTATTTTTGTAAGTAAAACTGACTGAAAAAAGTTATTTTAATTATTAAACTCAATGTAAGTATATATAAAATATTTAAAATATATATTTTTATTGAGTTTAACAATTAAGATGTTATTTTTTGTTAATTTTATTTAACAAAAATAGAAAGATAATTTAGATTAAAAACTTATAAATTAAAAATTTAGATTTATTTTATTTCAAGGATTAAATAAAATTTTGGGGTGTAGGGGAGAGATGAGGTTAGGATAGAGGTGAGACTCGTTTAATGTTTTGTTTTGTTTGCAGATTTAAGGAAGGGGTTGAGATGGAGGTCCGGATTAGGTTGGGCCTTCGAAGAAGGATTGAGATAGAGAATGTGGAGGTGGAGGTGGTATTAGAAAAATAATTCACCGGACTTTTTTTTTTTACATGTTGAGCATTTTTCTTGAACATTAATATTTAATTTTTTGTAAAGTAAAAATCATTTTTTATTTGTTTTATTTTTTATTTTTTATTTTTTACATGTCCGACATTTTTTTTAACATTAATATTTAATATTTTTATTTTTTTTATTATTTTATATAAAAATAATTTAATAATTTCTACACAATAAAAATTATTATTAAAATAAATATAATTTTATTTAAATCCCTCACTGTACATCACCTCTGTTATATCTCTGAAAATAAACGGCGTCTAAAGGTGAGGGACCATGACACTCCATGACCATTTCAGCGGAAGGATACATTGAACATTTCCTTTTTCCCAAAAAGTAGAAAAAAACACCTTCCCAAATCCCACTTCCCTCGTAACAGGGGAACAAGTAGGCTCCGTTTGGTTTGCCTTTATAATCATAAGTTTAATCGTAAAATTTTCAAATTGTTTTTTAAAATTTAGGATAAATTACAAAACACATAGCTTAAGGTTTATTTAAATTATAAATTATCCTTTGTAGTTTTAGAAATTACGTTATATCTCCTAAAGTTTTTAATTTCAACAAATATGTCTTGTTATTAATAAATCATCAAATTAATCAATAATTTTTCATAATGTTAAAATTTTATTTCAATTAATAATTCAAATAATTTTATTATTATATAGATGAACAGTTAGAAATTTTACTTTTTCAATTATTTTGTTAAATAAAAAATTATGACATGGAAGTATTTGTAATTTTCTAAATCATAAAGAAAAATTTATATTTTAAGCAAACCTCATGGGTGTATTTGTAATTTATCCTAAAATTTATAATCAAACACACAACTTAAAATTATACACACTCAATTCAAAAATTAATTTTAAAACTTATAACCAAACACATAACACTAACACAAAACTCAATTCAAAACTCTTTTTGATGATATAGTGTTGAAAATAGTTAGTGATGTGATTGTTAAATTATTTGTATAAAAAAATCTTTTAAAAAATAATTTCTATATTTAAAAAATATCAAAAATAAATAAAAAAAATTCCAAATAAATGGTTGCAATTGTAAAAAAAAAAATTTAAAACTTAAAATTCACTATTTTGGTCAATCAGCTGGATGTTCGAACAAACGGCTAGGTAAACCCAATCTGTTTTTTTCAAAATTCAAAATTCAAAATTCAAAAATATGTTTCAAAACTCATAATTAAACCAATTTTATTTTTTCAAACTCAACTCACAATTCCACATTTAAAACACAACTTTGAAAAAAAGACTCACAATTTTAAAACTAAATCCAAAACAGCATTATTCTTTGCTCGTAGGGCGATGTAATGTAGTGCTCTAATTTGATTATCATTAGTTGAATCACTAGGACTTTTTACCTTTCTGTCTCTTTGAGGAGATAATTAGGAGTCTTTTGGGAAGTTTTCAGCTTTTTAATTTTTTTGTTTAAAAAAGTCAGTTTTTTTTTTATCCAAAATAACTTAATTTTTTGTTGAAAAAGTCACTAAAAAATCAAAAAAATCAATTTTTTATCAACTTCTCAGAACATCACTTAGATATAGTGTGTTTTATTAGAAGATTTGAGTATGGATTTAAAAATTTAAAAAAAAAAATGTGTGAAATTACATGAAATATAAGTATATTTTAACATTTCATCTTTTTTTTTTTCCTTTTCCTTTTTCATTTCTAAATTTATTTTTAAATTCTCCAACTAAACACTGCATAGATGAATAGGATGGAACAATGCTCATAGATCACCAAATAACTTCTCCACATTAGGACCACTTAGAGAGAGAGAGAGAGAGTCCACTTTTGCCTCCTCATTACCAGGAAATTGCCCTTCTCCAATTCCTCATTACCAGGAAATTCCCTTTCTCCTATTCCTTCCTGGACTTTCAATTCCATGGCCCAGAAAGTCACACATCAGTTTCAAAACAAAATCAATTCACCATTGAAAATGTTAAAATTTTTTAAGTGAATATATATATATATATATATTTTTCATATTCATATTGAATTTTAAAAAGTTCACACACGACCTATTTCTATAATATGATTAGTGCCACATTAATATTTAATAAGATCTATTTGATATAATTTATTAAAATTATTTATAACTTTTTCATTTTTATTATACAATTTTGAAATTATTTGGTATAATTTATTTGAGCTGTCAAGCTATTTAGTATAGCTTCTATTTATATCTTTAGGTATAAAAAATTTAAATAAATTGAAAAAAAAAAGTTTATTTCTAAAATCTAGATGGAAAATATTTAAGAAAATTTATTTATAAATTCCATTTTAAGAAATGGTGATCCGTTTAGTCCCAATAATTTTTTTTTATAGATCAATTAGTCTAATTGATTTTAGAAAATTAAATTTAATATATTATTTGAAAACTGAATTTACAATTATACCTTTATTTATATTACATATATATATATATATATATATATTAATCTTTTGTGTTAAAAAAGAAAGATACAAAATTCATGGAAATCAAATTTTGGATGAATTTTTATATGAATTTTTTTTTTTAATTTAGAAAATATTTTAGAAGGAGTTCAAAAATTACTTCAAATTCGGAATTCTTCAAGCATTTCCAAAGGATGTTGAATTTTTCAAACATTTCAAAAGTAATACAAAAATTTCTTAACAACTTTTGGCAAATGTACAATTTCAAACTGTAACACTCAAACGTAACATTCCAAAAAACTCTTTAACGTACTTTTTCCAAACGTAACACTCAAATATAATATTCCAAAAAAACATTTTAATGTAACACTAATGTAACCAAAAAAAAAAAAAAATCCTTGATATACTTTTTTTTAAATCTAACACTCTAAAAAAAAATGTGAAATTCTTCAAACCATTTCAAAATAAGTACAAAAATTCCTTAGTACACTTTGGATAAATATATAGTTTAAAACTGTGAGTGTTATGTTTAGAAAAAATACACTAAAGAATTTTTAATATTTTCGTATGTATTATATTGGAACATTACATTTTGGGATTTGAGTGTTACGTTTAAAAAACATACACTAATAAATTTGTGTTATATTAAAATATTATGTTTGAAAAAAATATACTAAAAAGTTACGATGCTATGTTTGACAAAAAAGTATACTCAAAGAAGTTTTTTAATGTTACGTTGGAATAGTACAATTTTTTTTTATAATGTGAAATTTATTTTAGAAAAAAAAAAAATCCAAAAACTCCCTACCACAAATTGTCCAAATATGTAATTTTACATTTGAAAAAACTCTCTTTTATTTCTAAAGAATTAAATCTAATTATAAGTGACTATTATTTTTGTGTATTTTTCACTTTAATAAGACCTTTAAATACATAAATAAATTATAAATAAATAAATAAAACAACTTAACAATTTACAAAATTGTATTTTAAAACTATTTATTGATATTCCACTCAAATATTTAACTTCTGTCTTTAATGTATTTTTAATCTACGACAAACCGCAAAACAGCACCTTTGTGGCAGACAACTTTTGCTTTATATAAGATTTTACAAACTTAAATAAATCCTAAAAACTGAATTAAATATAAATAAATTGTAATTTCTGAAAACTACACGAGTTAAAAAGGGACTCAATATAATTTATAGAGAATTCCTTTGTATAGCCATATGATCAAAACACCCAAATAAAGAAACAGACTTCAACACACCACCAAAAACAAAGCCATTACAGAGAGAGATCATACCCAACACAAATGGCAACAAAAAACATGCCCTCATATAAGCTTTTACATTTTATATATTACTTCTGTTTAAAAAAAAAGAAAAAAAAAAAAAAAACTGAAAATGGGTCTTCTTCTTCTCCCCTCTCTAATGGGCTCTCCTAATAATAATATTAAACAGAGAATCCATTGATTTTCCTTTGCTTTCTTTTCTTTTCTTTTCTTTTCTTTTCTTGGGGTGGTGGTGATGGAAGATTGATTAAGCAGCTGCCACAGTGCCTGTACGGAAAGGATAGTCTCGGGCTTTGTTTGGAGAGGCGGATTTGGATTTCCTCTTCTGATCTTTTCTCAAAGCTTTCATGGAATCAGAGACATTCGATTTCTTCTCTTTTGTTTCATCTATCTCTATCTGTTCTTGTCTGCACTCTTCACTACAGAATGGTGTGTCCCCTCTGCATAAAATCATCACCACATAAATCTAACAATCAGTACCAAATCAATATACAATAATGTCCTTTGGTTGCTAAGAAAAATGAATGGAAAGTGGAAAAAAACCAGTACTTCGAATATTAGAATGTCCTGTATTTGAAACCCAAAAGGCCTTGAAATCTCCTGAATCCAATAATTTATAACGTAGACAGACAAGATCCCAATTTTCGGAAGCTTAAAAAAAAAAAAAAAAAAAACGATTGTAATTTATATGACTATTTTATGATCCTCAGTTTTCTTAGCAACCAAACAGGAAAAGGAAAATATAAACGAAATTTCGTTCATTTTTATGGTCTGCACTTGCAAATTAATATTTCGAATCTTAAAATGTCCTGTTTGGTTGCTAAGAAAAATAAAGTGAACAAATTAATATTTTGAATCTGTAAATTTCCTATATTTGGATTCTGGAACCGGAAAGCCTTTTACTCTCTCGAGTCCAATCATTTTTGACGTAGACCAGATCTCAATTTTCGGAAGCTAAAATAACCAAACAGAACGATTCCAATTTATATTACTATTTCACGCTCTTCAGTTTTCTCAGTAACCAAACAAAGTGAACGGAAAAGGAAAAGGAAAAGGAAAAGGAAAATAAAAATAAAAACGAAATTTCGTTCATTTCCATTTCTGGCCTGCACTTTGGTTATTCTAAGAAAAACCCAATTGGTGCAAGTCATACTTTTTGCATCAAAATCACCTAATAGATTGAAAAAAAAGGAAAGAAAAGCTTGAAAAATAAGCAAAACTTTCCGGGAAAATTCGACATTCCCGTGAAAACAGGACAAAATAAAACTGGGTTCTCAAATTCAGGAACAGATTGATGAGAAGATGAGAGAGAGAGAGAGAGAGAGAGAGAGAGAGAAGGGACAAACCTGTACATAAAAATGTCTTTGTTATCACCGAGGGGTTTTTTGCACAGAAAGCAAGCGTGTAAGAAATGAGGTTGATATTCCTCGAATCTTCCACCATCATAGAACCTTCCAGATCTAGGAGACCCAGAGAAGGATGATAGGCTTCTCATGCTTCCTCTTCTGTGCGAGCCTGCGTAACGGAGAGGCCTGGAAAAGAAAGGGTGGTTGTGGTGATGGTGGTGATTGTTTCCCGAGAAACCAGCCTCCATGTCTGCAAGAGAAGCAAGACCATCGTCGTCTTCGATGAAATAAGGCCTTCTAGTTGATGTAGAGCCCATCAATTTGAGCTCAGTCATTTGGGTTTAGAGAGAGAGAAAGAGAGAGAGAAGGTGAGGTGAGGTGAGGTGAGGTGGGGGTGGGGGGGGGAGAGAGTTTGGTTATAAAAAGGGGTTGGTGAGGTGCGTCTGATGCAGGGGAGAGAGAGAGAGAGAGAAAAGTGTAAACCACGGCGGGTTTGGAAGCCGTGAGAGTGAATCTATTGGCCAAGTACTGGTAGTATCAGAATCTCTCTCTCTCTCTCTCTCTTTTAATTTGAATTTCTATTTATGTTATGGCGTATTTTGGCCACTGAAAAAACAAAAATCAATTTATTTGATTTATTAACTTTTTTTTAATGTATTTTTAAAAAAAGTTAAAATATTAAAAAAAACAAAATTTTCCCTACTTAAAATGGTCAGAGAAGCAAGTCTTTGGGATAATTTGCGTACGATTTTTTAAAACCCCTTTTACTTATATTACAATGAAAAATGATCGAGAGCTTGAAATATAGTGGCTCGAAACGGTTCGAAACTATGCAAAGGAGTTCTGCACTCTCACATCTCTCTCTCGCTCTCATCTCTCTCATCCCGATTGCCGCAGAGAGGAGCTCGGTGATGGTGGCGGCGAGCTCGACAGCCCAAATCACGGTGATGCCTCGCCGATCGTCGCAGTCATCGCCGATCTCCTCTGTCGTAGTCGATGGCGCCTCCTCGGCCTCCGCCGCCTCCTCCTCCACCTGGTTGATGCCCTCTGTCCGTTCTCCTTCTCCTCCTCTTCTTCTTCTCCCCTGTTCTTCGTTTCTGATTGAACAAAAACACAGGAAAAAGAAAAAAAAAAAAAAAAATAGACACCAAAATGACGTCGTTTTGGTTTCCAGCCAAATTCAAGCCAAGGCATTTCGAGCTACGTAGCGGGATCGTATTACAATAAGACGTGTGAAAAAATTATAGAAGTAATACAATTTAAATAAATTGGTCATTTTTTGTATACTGATTTTTTAAAATTATTACAAAAATATATATATATATATATATAAATGTTTAAAATAATATGATAATTTAGGGTGTTTTGAAAAGATAGTTATAAGTTAATTTTTTGATTTTTTGACTTTGTTTTGTGAGAGAGAAAATAGATTAAAAGAAGAGAAGTGGCTTTTAACTCATCTACTAAAATAGGCCTTTGTAGTAAATAAGCTAATAAACAACTAGAGCATCTCCAATGGAGCTGCTGTTCAACCTGCCAAAGTTAACATTTGACAATAATGGCAAAAAGAGGATCTCCAATAGGCTGCTATTCTACTTGTCAAAGATAGCAGATGTCATATCTGTTATCAAATTTGGCAAGTTGAATAGCAACTCCCAAACTTGCCAGATCAACAAAAATCAACAATTTTTTGGCACCAAATTCAGTTAAAAAAATAGAATTGAAACAGTTCAAACCAAATTTTCTATTTTGTTGCCAAATTAACAAATTTCAGAATGAATTTGACAAACTCAAATTCAGTTTCTCTTAATTTTTTATTTTTATTTTTTGATCATTTATCACCAAATCAGTCAATCCAAATCATATGGTATGCATTCACAATAAACCAAACCATATCAGATGAATATTATCACAATAAACCAAATCCAAATTGGCTTCAGTTCTTTGAAGATCAAAATAAAATAAATGGATGATCAAAAATTAAACCAAAAATCAAAATAAATAATTAAGAAAATTTTAGCAAACATATCAAATTGTGTTATTTGAAGATCTTTCTGAAGATGCTTGAGTTCTTTGAAGATCCGGTTTGAATCCATCGCCAGATTTGAGCTTCAAAAATCGTGATCACCTCAGATCCACATGAATACCTAGAAAAATAAAGAAAAAAAACCAAAGCATATATATATATATATAAGTATGTATATAGATGGAGATCGTACCAGAGAAAGAGAGGAAATGAGGGGCGGTTGTGTGGAGGTGAAGACTTGGAACCAAGGACAGAATGAGAGAGAGGGATCAAAGAGTAGACAGATCGGTGAAAACTTGAGCTTAATGACAAAGACACAGACAAAAAGAGACGTTTAGATGATGGAAAAGAGTGAGAGAGTGAGAGGGGGAGTGAAAACAACTTCATAGGTAGAGAGAGAGAGAGAGATTTCGATCATAGAGGATGATGAGGAGGAGAAAAAGAGACTGGTTTGAGAAGAGGGAAGACAGAGAGAGAGAGAGAAAGCGTGAAAACAGAGAAATGGAGAAGATAGAGTGAGAAAGAGAGAGACAGAATCAGAGAGAGGAAGGGTGGATGATTCTAAACGGTGCATATCAACCATTGAAGTTTTATACGTGGACGGTGGAGATGCTCTCATTTTGTATAAAAAGAGTCGTTGTGCTCTGTTTGGTTTAATTTTTTTTTCCAATTTTTTATTTTTTATATTTTTTATATTTGTCTAGTTGGGAATAATATAAATATATAATTTTTTTTTTTTACAAATAGGTAAAAAAATGTCACAAAAGACAAAAAATAAACAAAAATAAAATCACAAAAAAATATATCCAAACAACACCTACAAACTTAGAAGGAAAGTTGGTTGAGATTTGTCAAAATAGTAAATGACCATTGGAGGCATTATTTATTGTCAAATTATAGCAATAACAATGACATTATAGCAACAATGGTTGGAGATGCGCTTAAATGGTTGGTTAATTTTGACTTTTCAAAAATAATTTTTAAATTTTAAATTTGTACTATTTTTTTAATATTTTGATCAAATTTTTTTATTCGTTAAATGCATAGATTTACTTTTAAAAAAAAAATTTGTGATTTGTTTTTAAATTTTAATAAATACAAAAAAAAGAAAAGAAAATACATTGAAATAGGAAAAACATTTAAAAAATGATAAAATTTATAAATACTAATAACTAAAATCATAATTTTTAATAATATTATGTAATAATTTTTCAAAACTTCCCCTCAGTAGTAATTTTCCCAAAAAATATATATATATACATATCGGAAATGTTTGAGAGCTCGAGAGAGTTAGCTCGAAAACTGGCTCGAGAGAGGAGAGAGGGAGAAAGAGAGAGGAGAGGGAGAAGCAGAGGAGGAAGGGAGAGGGAGAAAGGGAGAAAGAGAGGGGAAGAGGAGGAGAGAGGGAGAAAGAGAGAGGAGAGGTCGTCGCAGAGGAGGAGAGGTCGTCACCCCGGCCGTCGCTGCTCGTCGCCGACGTCTCGCAGCACGTTTGCTCCTCGCCGATCGTTGCACTACCGCCACCGCCTCGCCCCGTCTCCTCCTCCAGCAGATTTATGGCCCCCTCCCCTCCCTCCTCCTCCTCCTCCTTTCTCTTCTTCTCCCTTCTTCTTCTTTGTTCTGAAACTGAAACAAAAACCAGAAAAAAAAAAAAGAAAAAAAAAGAAAAAAAAATTCGACACCAAAACGACGTCGTTTTGGTGTCGAGCCGCGGTTTCGAGCTACGTAGCATGGTCGTATACATATATACATGTGAACAGAATAATAGTGATTGGATGCCATTAGACAAATAAAATAAAGCTAAAATTCCTAACTCACCTAAAAAAAATTGTGGGTTAAATGGAGAATGAGTTAGTTTGGTATAACTTTTTTCAAATTATAAATTAATAATAAAAAATAAAAATATTTTTTATTTAATTTTCAGATAATTATTTTTAATTATTTTTTTCTATTTCATAAATTACAACACCAAATACTCTATTCTAAATTCTTAAAATCTACAAATTATAGGCACATTTATCAATAAATCATATATTCATGATTTATAGATCATTTTAGTCTTATAATTATTTTTATAAACCCATAAGAGCGGGAAGTTGAGAATTGGAATTTTTTTTGGCTAAAATAGGCATAAAAAAATAAAATAGGTTTTTAAATCTAATAAAACAAAACATCACATCCAATCCATAATCATTACATTCTTTCTCTCACAAAAAGTCCTTTCTTCTTCTTTTTTTTGTGAACACAGAAACATGAGAAAGCTAAAACAGAGCTAAGTAGGGAAATAAAAACCCAACTCAGCCCAAGGCTCGCACTAAAGGCATGGGAGGATTGCTTACCTAGGTTGTTGAAAGGACACCAGATAAAGAAGCTCTGGCAATCCAGTGAGCTGCACCATTTGCCGACCGAGGAGACCAATAGAAAAACAGGTTAGAGCAGCGAGCTAAAATTCTGATATCCTCAATAATAGGAGTACAAGTCCAGGGAGGAACATCTTCAGAGACACACAGCGAAATGACTGATTTGTTGTCCCCCTCAATTTCTACCTGAGAAAGATTAGGAGCTTGGGCCATGAGGCATGCCTTACGGACCGCAAATGCCTCCCCTTGCAAGACAGATTGCACTTCTATCCTTTGCACAGCCCCATCTACCAGCTCACCTTTCCAATTCCGAAACAACACCGCAATAGAGGCCTTGGTCGAACCTTTTTCCATGGCTACATCACAATTTGCTTTAAAGCAACCTGACGAAGGAGTAGTCCAAACTAACTTTGAAGCGTCCTTTGAGTATGAGTGAAGCTGCCCCCGAAGCTATGACGAGGGCCAACTGAAAGAAATTCCAGATTATCCCTAGCAGCTTGGACAATGGTAGACTGCGGATCCACTGGCAATCAATTAAAGACTAGGGCATTCCTAGATTTCCAAATGTGCCAACCCACCCACAAAAGCTTACTGAAAAATGACATTCGCTCTTTAGAATTGGAGAAGGCAGAGTAAAGAGTGCACATCCACCTAGAAATAGAGGTAACCTCATCCTTGAAAGTCAGGCTCAAATCACTGCCAAACCAGACAGCTTTAGTCCAAGCACACCCGCAAATTAAATGCTCGGTAGATTCAGATTCAGCAAGGCAAATCGGACACACATCCTCCCGCGAGCTTTTACGACTAAATAAATTTTGTTTCGTGGCTAGAGAATTGTGGTAGCAGCGTCACCAAAAATGTTTGAGTTTCGGAGGGACTGGAAGGTCCCAAAGCATTTTCCAGACCTGATCCGGGACTTGGAAATAAATGGACGGGCTGGCCATAGGCTGAGTTTGCTGAAACATTTTCTCCTCATGGTACCCAGATTTGACTTGGTAAAGGCCTTTAGGGTCATAGTGCCAGATAATAGCATCTTCAATGTTGCCAAAAGAGATAGGAAGGGTACAAACATTACGGACATCAGAGCTTGAAATCATACTCTACAACAGCCCCACATTCCAAGATTTTGTGGTCGAATTAATAGCATCTGCGACTTTAGAGATAGGACACCCAGCTGGCTTATAGGATTTGATTTTGAAATCCTTATCCGTTGCAACCCATTTATCCTCCCAAAACTTGACTGAGGCCCCATTTGAAATGTGCCATCTAGATCCACGTTGAAAAATGGTACGGCCCTCAAGAAGACTCGCCCACGCCCAAGAAGCTCGAGGTCCTTTGGAAGCATGCCAAAAATCTGATCTAGGGAAATAGATACCCTTCAAGAACCTCACCACAAACGAGTTGGGATACTTGAGAAGACGCCACCCTTGCCGGGCTAGTAATGCTTTATTAAAAGCTCGAAAATCACGAAACCCCAAACCCCCTTTCATCTTAGGCAATGTTAACTTGTCCCAAGCTGTCCAATGAATTCCTCTGCGCTTAGAGTCACTTGACCACCAGAAGTTGCTCATGATTGAGTGCATAGACTCACATAAACTTTTGGGGAAAAGAAAGCAGGCCATTGCATATGTTGGGATGGCTTGCACTACGGCTTTAAGTAAGATTTCTCTTCCTGTATGCGATAAAAATTTCGTCTTCCAGCCTTGAAGCTTATCCATTATCCGTTCTGTCATAAAACTAAAGGCTTCCTTTTTTGATCGGCCCCAACAGGAAGGCAACCCCAGATATTTCGCCCCAGCCTTCACCGGTTTCATCTGCAATAACTCACAAATTTTATGCTCTACCAAAGGCCGCACCGATGATGAAAACTGAATACCTGATTTGTCAAAATTGATTAACTGTCCCGAGGCGTTGCAGTACATCTCCAAAACTTGTAGAACATTACGACATTGGCCTAAATCGGTTTCGAAACGAAGGCATCATCATAACGGTAAATGGGATAGAGTCGGGCAGGACCTTCGAACCTTGATCCCCGCGAATTGATGGTCTCTAAGGCTTTTGTGCAAAAGCTTGGAGAGCACCTTAATCACAAGAATGAAAAGATAAGGAGACAGAGGATCCCCTTGGCGGAGTCCTCTCGTTGGTTTGAAACAAGTCCGTTTAGCCCCATTAACAAAAATAGAGAAAGTAACTGTTGAAACACATTCCATCACCCACTTTATCCATGTCTCATGAAAACCCATTTTTCGAAGAACAGATTCAAGGAAATCCCACTCAACCCTATCATAGGCCTTGTTGAAATCCAATTTAACCGCCATATTTGAGCACTTTCCAGTCTTTTGGATCTTAAGGAAGTGGAAAGCTTTATGAGCCACCAAAATATTAACCTGAATTAGACGGCCAGGAAGAAAGGCTGACTGGTTTGGTGAGATGATACCGGCCAAAATACTCTTTAAACGGTTTGCCAAAACCTTGGTGATAATCTTTAGATGAAAATTACATAAACTAATGGGCATGTACTGTGATAATTTAACGGGAGCCTTAACTTTCAGGATGAGGACAAGATTTGTCTGATTCATCTCTTTAAGTAAAAAGCCTCTCTCAAAAAAACTACTAATTGTCCGATACACAGCAGGCCCAACTTCCTCCCAATACTGTTGGTAGAAAAACCCCGGGTACCCGTCAGGACCTGGGCCTTTGACAGGTCCAAGCTGAAAAACCGCTGCCTTAATTTCCTCGCCGGTTACCGGTCTGGTAAGTCTCTTATTATGGTCGGCTGTACCACTGCCAAAGCCTCCTCCATATCCCGCACCCCTCTAGTTGAGAAGAGATTGGCAAAATACCCATGGAACTGTTGATTGATTTCCTCACCCGATTCTAGCCAAACTCCTTCTTCAGATTGGAGCTTCAGAAGTTGGTTGCGTTGATGTCGTTGAATGAGAGTTGCATGAAAAAAGGCTGAATTTTTGTCCCCATAAGAGAGCCAATTTACACGAGAACGTTGGTGAAGAAACATTTCCTCCCTTGCCAAAGAAACCTCCAATTCAGCCTGGATGGAGGATTGTTCAAGAATATTATCTTCGGAGGGTAGTTGGCCTTGAAGGCTATCCAACCTATCTTTGAGCCGAGCTATTTCCAATTTTTTATTTCCAAACTCCTCCTTACTCCATGCTAGCAAACTGCGGTGACAATTTTTGAGACGTTGCACAAGTTAGAACATCGGGGATCCAAGAGGGCACTGTTCCCATGCTTGTTTAATAACATCACCATACCGGGGGCTAGTTGACTACATTGTTTCAAGCTTGAATTGGTGAGGAATTTTCTTTGGTGGGACACAACACTTGATAAGCACTGGGCAATGGTCAGACCCGATTCGACTTTCATGAAACACTTGAGCATACGGAAATAAGGCTCTCCACTCGGCTGTTGCAAAAGCTTTGTCCAATCTTTCTTGAATGTTGGCATGACCGACCTGATTATTGGACCAAGTGAAAGCATTGCCATTAAATTCCAGGTCCAGTAGTGCACAATCGGATAACATAGCCTGAAAGTCTGCAATTTGGGTGCTGCTACACTCCAATCCCCCTTATTTCTCCCACATAGCACCGACTTGATTAAAGTCTCGATACATAACCAGGGATAACGATTACCCAATGCTTGACCACGAAGAAGTCCCCAAAATGCATTTCGAAGCTGACGATTTGGAGGTGCATACATAAAGGAAACTGCCCAATTCTGACCCAGACCATTAGTCCCAACAACACATCGAAAGAAATGCTTAGATTTAAGTCTTACCTCAAGATTCACTTTATCTGTCCACCAGAGCGCCAAACCTCCCGAGAGGCCCACAGGGTCAACGTAGCACTTGTGGGAAAATTGAAGCCAATGTCGAACTCTATCCAGCTTCCCACTTTTATTCTTGGTCTCCATTAAGAAAACTATCGAAGGACGATGGGTTATACATAACCCTCGGAGGATCTGGACTGTCAGGGGTCACCCCATTCCCTGACAGTTCCAGCTCAAAATTAGCATGAGTCACGTGGCTGTTGAGGGCCAGCTACCAAAGCCCATTGCTCCTGAACCTCATCCTCCACAGGAAATGTACTAGGAATTTGAGAACAGCAATCCTCTAAAGCTTCTGGAGACCATTTAATGGGAATAGAAACCAGAGCATCATCAAAGACACAAGTTCCAGAAATTTGCCCAACTTCCTCATGAGTTGTATGTTCTCCCCGAGAGCGGAATCTTCCTTTTTTCACCCCTCCAGCAGCTCTGGTCTGTTGGCTTTTGAGTTCTTTCCTTCGAGTAGAGGGTAAAGAAATAGGTCTACCTTCAATAGCTGCTGAACCTTTCAACAGTTTCAGGGGGCGGGTTGAATCCGTGAGATCATCATAGGCCTTCCTTTTAATGGACAGATCTTGAAAAATTCGTGACATATAGCTATCCACCAACAGAAATCTGTCCCCCAACCCCGCTGTAATACTAGTCTTGGTTGGGCTAGAGCAGGGGCTTATCTCCTCAATTCCAATATCTGACCTAGGCTTAACAGGCCGCAAAACAGTCGGAACCTCCACTAGAGGATTGAATTGTTCAGTGGGCTCTGTGACAAAATATTGTGGTCCTAGCCCACCATTAGTAGCTAAGTTGGGCTTGGGCTTTGTCAGGCTGGCCATATCCTAAGCAGCCAACGTCTTTCCCTGAGTGGATGTAGCCGAACAACTTGAATTTACTCCTTGCTCTTCACACACGGTAGACGTAACGGTTTTGACACCTGGCCCTCTTCCTCCACTCATCCCACTATTTTGCTCAGTGTTGGGTCATGGAGGTGATTCTCGTACAGCAGGTACATAAGGGGCCTTATATGTGACCACGTGTGAAAGCGAGAACGCTAGGTGAAGCCCCGCTCCATCCTCAGTAGCGTTGGCCTCTGTGCGATGCCTACTTGGAATCAAAGTTTGTACCCTCTGTTCCGCCTCACCAACCCAATGTTTCAACTGTTCCGGCGGCACGTCCAACTTAGGCGCTCGTCCTGTCCGCAGTTCTGGGCCATAGCCAGATTTTAGGCCAATCTCACGCGAAACAAATTTGCAAACATTATTATCATGTCCAATTCGCCCACAATCATAGCAAAAATCAGCCAACTTCTCGTATTTGTAGCTCACCCAGGACTGCTTAACTGTTTCTGCTAAAGAAGTATTAAGTTGAAGGAAGAAGCCCAAAGGAAGAAGCCCAAAGGAAGAGGTTGGGTGATATCCACTTCAACCCGAACACGTAGAAAACTTCGCTCAAGCAACAAACCATCATGTAGCGCCTCCACGCCGATGAGCTTCCTAAGCCGTTAGCCAATAATTTGTGCATTGGTTCTGGTCATTTTGGCCACTGGTAAGCCATGAACTTGAACCCAGAAGGGACTTCATTTGAACTCCATGTCGGAAGCAGAGTTTCCCGCAATGAGTGGTTGTAAAACCAATAAATTACCCATAACAGACCACAGGGCCTCGGCTAGAACACGGCGTCGATCTTCTGTATCACCAAAGTGGAACAAGAATAAATTATCAGCCCAGAGAGAGATCACCAGCTTCGACCGAGGATGCCACACCCCTTGAAGAATATTAGCTACGCCCGTCCTGTTCAACCTCTTAAGAGCAAGAATCTTCCCAATCAAGCACAAAGGGGAGATATCAACATTCTCGCCCGAACTTTCAACCCCCTTCAAATCAACCAAATGGATGGATTGGGAGGCCATAATAGTAAGAGACGAAATGGAGAGTAGTAGGGATAGCCCTCAAAACCAACCACAGAAACCACCAAACTCTATATTAAACAAACAGAAGCGAGTCCCACACACCAAGACCCACCTGAGCTCGATGCGGAAACAAATAGCCCTAAACCAGTGAAAGAAAGTAAAGAAAAAGGGATATCCCCCTAAAGCTACCGTAGGGTAGAGAGACTCCCATAGAGGAGAGAGAAGATAAGGCTCGAATAAGTTACTAGTTCTATGTTAGGTTTTTTTCCCATGACAAAAAGCCCTTTCCAAACGTGACTTTTTAGCCCCAGTCTAAAATAATTAAAAATCAAAAAGTCAACCCACTTCCCAAACGAACCTTAAGTCTTATTTCACATTAAAATCTCCTAAATAAAGCATATCTGCATTTGGAAACATAATAAGATAATAGTACACACATTAAAATGATCTCCCATTATAATATTTTAAGTCTTCGTTTGGCCTACCAAAAATTTCGACTTTTTGGGCTATTTTAGCCCCCAAAAAACAAAATTGACTAAAAAGTCAATAAGATAAAATGTCATATCGAAACCATAATTATTTCATTTTTACTCTTACAAAAGTCAAAAAACCTATCTCAAACGAGACATTTTAGTCCTAGGCTAAAATAACCAAAAAGTTAAAAAACCAACCCATTTCCCAAATGAACCCCAAGAATGACATATTTGATAAAAATTTAATAAGACAATAGTATATAAATGTCTCATTGTCACATTTTAAAGAGAATGACACATTTGACAAAAGTTTAATAAAACAATAGTTCACAAATAAAGCATACCTACATTTGGAATCTCCAAAAATTAGTAAAAAGATCTCATAATGTACATTTTTAAATTTAAAGGCTCGTTTGGCAACATCACTTTTTAGCCTAAAAATTAAAAAGTCATTAAGAAAATTAAAAAGCCAATAACTTATATTAAAAAGTCAAAGATTATTTTTTTTCTCTATTTTTTGCGCATTTTTTTTTTTTGGTAAAAAATTTAAAAATTATCTCAAACATATTAATTTTTTTTTATATCATATTTTAATCAAAAAATTAAAAAAATTACTGAAAAGGCTTGTTCCAAACAAGGCTAATTGTTTTAAAAAAAAAAATTTAATGAAACTTTATGATACATATTTTTTTAAGATGAGACTTCTTGAAAATTTTTCCAAAATGGGTGTACCAAACAGCAATATGGATGACATTTTAGTAATATAATTGAAAGTTAGGGGGTAAAATTACGGGCAAAGAATCGCTGATGTGTGTTGGGTACACCTGCTCTTCCATCCTCCGACCCGGTAGGCCCAACTCGCGACCTAACTGCACACGAAGATTAGTGGGTCTTGGGACCGTGACGTAGTGTCCAATAGTAAGAAAGTGAGATTGATGAGTTTATGTCGGACGATTAGAAAAATATGATAAATTATGATTAGTGTGAGATATGATTACGTGGGATTTAAGATTAATTAATAATTTTTTGCACGTCAAATGCTTCGTGTCAGAGGTTTAATTTTTTAATTGAGTTTTGAATTTTGAATTGCATTTTAAAAAATAAATTGTTAAAATGAGTTTTGAAAGTTAAAAATGTGTTTGGTTATAAATTTTGAAAATAGTTTTAGGATAATTTATAATTATTTTTATTTTTTTATTAATTGATGTATAGAATGTGAGAGAATGAGAGAAGCGATGACAGAAAAAAAACAATTGATTGATTTATTAATAATAAAAAAATAAAAAAATAATTTTAAATTATATTTTAAAAATATATTAACCAAACATGTTTTTTATTTATTGTTATTCAAATCATCATCTGAGAACAAAAAATAATTCTAAAAATTCTATTAAATATCTTAAATGAATGTGACACCTACACAATATAAATCCTATATAAATTTCACACTCATATAAAATATTTAATAATTTTTTTAAAAATTCTAACATTTTTGGAAAACAAAACCACACTATTCGTTTTTCCTTCACTTCCCATTTTTTATTTTTTATATTTTTATAACTTATAAATTTTTTTAATGTGAAGTGCACAAACGGTCTAAAGCCGTCGCTATTCGGCAGCTGGCCCACGCTCCTCTATGCGCGTCGCTTTTACGATGTCACTCTACTTCTTTGGGACCCCTCTCTCTCTCTCCTCCACGAAAGTCCTCGGTCCACATTCTTGGAGAGCTTCTCTTTGTACACACCATTTACTCTCTTTACACATACTTAATAAAAAAGAATTTATTATATTTTAGTCCTAAAATAAAATTACTAAAATATCCCTTTCTTCTTCAAACTACCAAAAACTTAACCTTAACCATCAGTCACCACCATCCTCCATGGCCGCTGCCTCTCTGTTCCTCCATTACCGCTATTACCTCTTCCTTCACCATTGCAACTCCCTTTCATCTGCGAACACATTGCCTTCCCGCTTCTCTTCCCCACCACGTCGGGTATCGTGGAATCGCCTCATTTTCTTACCATTCGGACTATCAGTGTCGAAGGAATCGCCTCCGTTCGGAAATCAACCATCGAACCAATGAATTTGGTTCGACTATCACCATCCGAACAGAACACATTGGTTCGACCATCAACATCCAAACCCCCTTTCGTCTGCGAGTCGTCGTCGTCTTCCTTTTCGCGACTGAGAGGAGAGAGAGAGAGAGAGGGGTCGCGATACGTCGCCAGTGTTACATCGTCGCCGACAAGGTGGTTGTTGCCTAGGGTTAGGGTTAGGGTTAGGGTTTGATTGTTGCTTGCTGGTGTGGAAGAAGGTGTGTGGATTGGGAGTATGTGTATGGGGATATAACTGGAAGAAAATTGTGTGTAATAAGTAATTTTTTTTTTTTTGTGTGAATTAAGAAGGATGTGTAAAAAGAGGAATGTGTGTGTAAATAGAACCTCCCCCATTCTTGCCTCTTCAAATATATTTTCGATTTTTTTTTTTTACCCTCACAATCTTTAAAGTGATTTACATTATTCATGATATGTAGAGTCTATTCATATATGTATGGAGCTCACATCATGAATGGTATAGATCACTTTAAGATTGTAAGATCTCCACAAAAAAAAAAAAAAAAGATGTCTATCATTGTTGTATATTTTCAACCCACCTTTTTTTTTATTCTTCTATCATTTTCATATAAAATTTAGAGACAATTCAGTGAGTTTTTAAAAAAATATTTGCAAATGTATGAAAATTTTTAAGAATTTAATTATTAATATTTATAAAATCTATTACTTATGGGTAATTTATTTTCTAAATCTAAACTTAATTGTATTTTCTCCTAAAATTTACATGTAAGTGGAGATGCCCAAAACGGGCTTTGGGTTTGAAGAATTTTTTTATTTATAATTTTATTTTATAAATATGACAAGTTTTGGAGCGAAAATTGAAAATTAAATCTGGTTCTAAACTTACATAGAGAATGTAGTTTATTTTTTCCTTTGTAGTTTTTTATAAAATTTACATGTAGATAGAGAGGGAACAAAAAACTTCAACTGAAAAAGTCTATGACCCTAAGGAAATGGATTTGAGGTTTGATTTTGAAATGGTAGGATTGAGTTTAAGGTTCATTTGTTTTCAGAGATAAAATAAAAGGGATTAATAGTAAGGAGATTGATAGTGAGAGGATTAAATAAAATTGTGTTTATTTTGATGATAGTTGTTAGTATAAAAATTGTTAAATTATTTTTATATAAAATAATAAAATAAATAAAAAAAATATAAAAATTAAACATTAATATTTAAAAAAAATTTCCAATATAAAAAAAATAAAAAAATTTCTAATCCCCTCACTATTTTTCTAATACCATCTCCACCTCCTCCATCACAATCCCCCTTCCAAACTCTATCTATATTACCTCCTCTATTCTAATCCCCTCCCTAACTCCACAAACAAACACAACACTAAATAGCCCCAAAACACTAAATAACCTCTATTCTAATCCCCTCCTATCTATTTAACCCCAAAACAAACGGGGCAGAGTTGAAATTGGGGCAGAGTTGAAATTGAGAACTTGATTTGATTTAGGCTTATTTTAAAAAGTAAGAAAAAAAGTTAATTTGTTGGCTTATTTGGATCACATCAACTTTTTATTTTTTTGATTTTTTTTAAAAAAAATAAAAAATTAATAAGTTTGTTTGTTTGTTTTTTTTTTTTTTTTCTACTGCTGAAATTAGAATGAAAGTTGGAGAAGCATAACCCTCAACAAAATCGAATTTAGAAATTAGCCTTTAAATTTTTAGAGAAATTGTATTTAAACCAAGTGATTTAAATGAATTGTAATTTTATGAAAGTGCAAGTAAGAGCAAGTGAAATAAGTGTTATGTTTCACAATTTTATTTGCAGATTGTGATCATTTTCATTTTAAAATTGTAATAGAAAATCTCTATTGCATTATTCAAGAATTAGTAATTATTCTTTCTAAATTTAAAATATTAATAAATTTTCATGATTATTTCATAATTCTCAGATGATGTAATGGACATCCTGCATTATAACTATGAAATGGAGAGGATCAGACACATGTTCAGTTGCATCTCTATAAAAATACAATTATTTTGAATCGTTCTTATTTATTTTCTTATTTTTTTATTGTTTTGGGAAAATTTTTTCTGTTTCTAAAAAATACTGTTATGACTTGTTGAATTGGGAAATTATTCAATATTTTCGGAATACTACGTGTCTGTACGTCCTAATCAATTATCATTCAATATGTTCCATCATGTTCTTCAATTATCCAACACAATACCTCACCTACTCACCTTTTTCACCAATCATAATATTATGAAATATTACGTGTTCATACTCCAGAATTACTAAATAATTACCCTCTTGAACTTTGGCGTGCAATAAGTTCTAGAAAATTGATTTGAGAATCCAACAATAAAGTCAAAAGATTTGAGAAGTTTAAAAGAAGTATTCTAGATTTTCAATATCTGTCTCAAACCAAGTGGGAAAAACACGTTATAAGTTAGTGCAAGATAAGTCAATAATAATTAAGCTTGTGATTTTATTATTAAGAACTTTGAATTTAAGAAATGGTGAAATTTCACTACTGCTTCACTTTGAATTTTCTTAAGAGTTAAGAAAGAATATAGCCATTCTTATTTTTCACAATCTTATATAGGTTTGTGTTTTATTCAAGGTATCACAACAGCAGCTATTTATCATGGCGGTGCAAATTGCAATATAATTTCACCATCTTATGGTTTTATTCACTTAAGGATAAATTACAAATATACCCTTCGAAATTTGCTTAAAATACGATTTATCTTTTGTGATTCTAGAAATTACATCTCGTCCTTTGAAATTTATAATTTCATAATAAATGATCACTTTTATTAATAAATAATTAAGTCAATTAACAATTTTTAGTGATGTCAAAAATTTATTTTAATTAACAATTCATGTAATTTTATCATTGTGTAAAAGAGTAGTTATGAATTTCATTTTTTCTAGTTAATGTTGTAAAATAAAAAATTCTAACAAAGAATATTTATAATTTTTGAACCACAAGTACCAATCTATTTTTTAAGAAAACCTTAAGGAGTCTAGTTGTAATTTACCCTTCACTAAATGAGAGATTTTTCATGTAAATTTGTGTATATATGTGATTGAGAGGGTTGACATTAGATAGAGAGAAGGAGAAAGTTTGTGTAAAAGTGGAGGAAATATTTTTTAAATTATAAAAAATTATTATTAAACCCTTTATATCTTGTGTGTGTCTGTGTGTTTTTTTTATTTTATTTTATTATTTTTTTAACAATAACAAGGATATTAAATAAAATAAAAAATTACAAAAATGCTATCTAAGTATGGAAAAAAAAAAAAAAATTAAAAAGCTGGAATCAAAAGAATTAGCCCTTTCCAATTTACAAAAATGTTATCGATCATGAAATTTTATCTTAAATCTTATCTTGGGAAGTGAGCACGCGGTGTAGATTTAAAATTAAGGAATATGGGCAACACCTAAAATCAACATAGACCATTGATTTTTGAGTAATTTTTTAAATAATTTTTTTTTGAATTTTAATTTATCATTTAATCCTTGTCATCCACAAAATCAAAATGGTGAGTGGAATTTGCTTATTTAGGCCAAGTTTGGCATAACCTAAATAATACAAAAAGTCAAAAAGTCACTATCCTATTTAAGTCACATTATCTTATTTAAATTACATCACCTCTCTAACAAATCACATCAAACCCAACCCAAACCCAACCCATATAAGCTAATAAATCAAAAAGTACACTTTTTTAGAACATCCCAAACCAACCTTTATTTTGGACGGTTGAAATAAATTGCTGATAATACTATTATTATTGTCCATATTTTGAAAATAAGAAAAATACTATGGTGTGTACTCTTTTACGGGTGCATACTATATGCACAAAATATTAAATTTCATCACAAAATGTGCAAGGAGTACGTTTGTGTAAAAGTGGAGGAAATATTTTTTAAAATTATTATTAAACCCTTATATATTATTTTATTTTTTTAAATAACAATGATATTAAATAAAATTAAAAAATTACAAAAATGCTATCTAAATAAAAAACAACTTAATAATCTGAAATCAAAAGAATTAGCCCATCTAATACCAAAAAAAAAAAATAATAATAATAATTAACCCATTCAATTTACAAAAATACTATCTATCATGAAAATTTATCTCCAGTCTTGAAAAATAAAAATTATTGGAATATGAGTGACAACTAAAATCCTTCCCATCCACAAAATCAAAACGGTGAGTGGTATTTGTTTATTTATATTTTGGACAGTTGAAATTAAATTGCTGACAATATTATTTATTATTATTATTTGTGTCCCATATTTTGAACTTAAAGCTACACCATAAATATAGGCAACGACTATTAAATTCCCAAAACGTGAATTCCACGCGTAGTGAATGCTCGTCAGACAAAACCACCGTCTCTCTCGAGAAATTATCTTATGTGTATATAGACTATCACATTATGGTGTGCTCTTCCAATAATAACAATACATCTCACCCTTGTTGGAAGAACAGGGGACAAGATGACTACATGTGTCATCCTGGTCCGCACCCCACGTTACTCGTGAGATTTGCCTCTTTCCAAAAATGTCCCCCCATCTTAACAAAAAAATAAACAATACAATTCAGTGATACTTTTAAAAAAATAATTACACATTTATGAAGAAATTTATTGATTTAATTATTAATTTTATATAAATTAGATTAGATTTGATTTGTAATTATTATTTTAAAAATATCACTAATTTGACATATATATATATATATATTTCTTCTAACCTTAGGATTGTATTTTAAATGTTAAAAATATTTATAATCTCAATATACTTTTTACATATTTTTATTCACTTTTTACACATTTAAATATACATTTTACATATTTTTTAAGAAAATTTATTAAAAAAATTTCTTTCAAGTACTTGCATCTCAATTAGTTCATAAGATAATCTTATATTACAATAAGTCTTATTATTTTAAACATTTGATTTGTCAAATTCTAATTATGTTATTTTATGGACAATTTTACTATTACAAATATTTGTTAAACTCTTAGCAATTTAGGTCATGTTTGATTCACAAGACTAATAGTGAAGTATTAATAATCCTATTAAATTAGTGTGGTATTCACTATCCAATTGGATTAATATCCATTGGATTAATAATCCCACCTCTACCCCATTACTAATAATCCTACAAATTTGTTGGATTAATTATCCATTGGATTAATAATCCTAAACTAAAATGTTAAAACAAATATAGGATAATTGGGCCCACGGATTAATAATCCCAATCCCATACTCTAATCCATCCAATCAAACATGCTCTTAGTGATGTAAACATTCACATTCACATTAAATAAATTTGACAATGTGAATGTTGACGTTGACAGTGTGAACATATCATGAAACATTCACATTGTCAATATTTCACATTATTATTATTAAGAGTATTTTGGTAATTATATTACCCATAAAACTTATTGAAACATAAAATATTAATTTGAACTAATTTAAATATAAATAAATGAAAAGAAATTTATAAATAAATATCCCATTTTTCAACAGTAATAATAATCTTAAAGATTATTTTTAACATTTTTTACCGCTTCATTTCTTTTTCTTTTTTTAGCAAAAGAATTTGGAAGTTGCTAGTATACGCTTAAACATTGTTATGAAAAATTGTAATAATCTTCTTTATATTTTAATAAAATGTAATAATACACATTGCTTGCTAGCAGGGCTTTCCCATTGATTTTTTTTTGATATTATATTTAGTAAACTGAAAAAAAATAGTTTAGATACTAAGTAGAAGATTCTAACAAAGTTAAAAAAAAAATTAAATTAATTTTTTTTGTTTCTAATAATTTATGTATGAATTTTATTTTTTAACTTAGGAATTCGGTATTGTAAAATGTTAAAATCATTGACACATTTAAAAATTAATTGATTGAAAACAATTTTTTATTTTCTAAAAGAGTGATTTATAAACTGTTGTCAAATATTGACATAAGAAATAGAAAATAAATTATTCGAGTCTTGACTTTCAATGTATAAAAAATTGAAAAAAAATAATAATAAATAAATAAGTAAAGTGAAAAGGAGGGTCTCTGTCACGTCACTACACCCACCCATCACTTTTTGGCGGATTCTTTTGTCATTTTTCTCACATCACCCCATCCCACACTCCAAGTTTTAGTGGGCCCCAAATCCCTCCAAACCGTCGAAGTGGCCCCCCCTTTCATCATTACGATGTTGATGCCCTTTTATTTCAAAACAAATATCTCTATTTGTTTTTATTGATTTTTTTAATATTTTAATTTTTTTTAAAATTTTTTTAGACACATTTAATATAAATACATTTAAAAAATATAATTTTTAAAAAATTTAATAAATATAAAAAATATAAAAATTTAATATATCTTTCATATATTTGTATATTTATTAATTTTACTACTTAGATACATCTAAGTAACGTGCATCTAAAAAAGTAAAAAGAATTACTTAAAATTTTAAAAATATTCAATAAAAATAAAAAAATACAAAAAACAAAAAAACTCAATTTTCAGAAAACTAAATTCAAAACACTGAAACTAAACACACTAAATGTTATGCTTACATAGTAGTTCATGTTTGGGCAACTCTATTACTCCCTCCGTCTCAAAATAATAGTTTTTTGAGAAATTTAATTTTTTTTGATAATATAATTAAAACATTTTTAAAATATTAAAATTTCAAAATTATCCTTTGATAATACATTTTTTTAGAAATATCAATTATTATAATTGTACTTTTTATATTGTTAATGAATTTAAAAGATCGATAAAATAAAATATTTATCTTATTTTAATCCTTAATTTTTGAAAATAAATTAATATTTTGAGATAATAAAAAATAAAATAAGAAACTAACATTTTAAAATCGAAGAAATATTTATAGGTATGAGTTAAGCCCCTTGGTATGAGATTTTTTGGGTTAAAAAGTTAAAGTAATAAAAAATATATAGATCAATTAATTAATTAAAAAATTAATAATAAGATAAAGTGTTATATTCAAATTATAATTATTTTATTTTTTTCTCCAAAAAAAAATCAAAAAATCTATCTTAAACTAACTAAAAAACTAACTTACATCCCAAATGAACACCATAAGCTTATGCTCATTTCAGCTGTGCAATTATTTTTGGGATGTTTTGAAAAAATAATTAAAAATTATTTTTTAATTTTTTTATGAGAAAAAAAAGTAAATTAAAAATTAAAAAAAGTTACTTTCAACCTATTTTTCAAAATCAGCCTTAGGCTTCTATCAAAATTTATAGGCAGGAGTGCCGTCGGCCCCACTGATCTGTCCAGTTTGTTCAGTTTAACTTCATATTTTTAGGCCTCGTTTGGGAACAGGTTAATTTAGTAATTTTTTGACTATTTGATTAAAAAGGTAGATAAAATTGTATGTTTGGGATGAATTTTTAGCTAATTACGAAAAGATGTGCAAAAAGTAGAGAGAAAAAAGAATCTTTGACTTTTTGATATGAATTGTTGGCTTTTTGACTAATTTAGTAACTTTTTAATTTTTTGACTAAAAAAGTAAGTTCCCAAACGGGGCCTTAAGATATGAAAAAGCTATTTTACTCATAAAATTGGGTTGGACTGAGGTTTCGTTTGTCAATTATATCTTTTTGTTAAAAATTTAAAAAATTATTATAAATTATCACATGATTATTTTTATTTTTCTAGATATCTTTTTGTAAAAAGTAAAAAAATTATTAAAATAATCTGTTTCCAAACAAGGTCCGAGTCTTTGTTTGGCATTGACTTTTTTTAGTTGGTTTTTTTGTGTAAGAACTTTTTTAGCCTAACTTTTTTAACCTTGTTTGGTTTGGCTTTTTTGAATTTTGTGAGAGAAAAAGTGTAATGATTATGATTTGAATATGACATTTTCTTTTATTGACTTATGTAGCTAATTTTATTTTTTTATGCTTGTTTAGCTAAAAATCTAAAACCAAACTAAACTTGAATTTGTGTCATCTAAAATTCGAGTTTGGGTTAGCATAAAAAGTTATAGCCTTCATTCGGCATAAGGTTAAAATGAGGTTGGGAATTAAAATAGTCACAAAAAAAAAAAAAAAAAAAAAAAGTCAATAAAATAAAATATCACATTCAAATCATAATCATTTCATTTTTTTTTTCTCACAAAAGTAACAAAAATCAAAAAAATCTATAAGCCAGCATGGTTCACCCATTTATAAAACATTAATCATAATTTTATATTATTTTAATTGGAAAATAAAGCAGAAAAAATACATAAGACAAAAAACGTATATAGTTATTTATTTTTACAATTAAAGTAAAACATTCATTAAAAATTAAATTTATTTTATCATTGATTTTTGTCAATGTTCTAAATTCAAATAATAAATAAAATAATTTAACATTCATTCAAGATGAAAATAAAAAAAATAAATAATAGTAGTTCATATTTATTGAGTTAGGTGGACAGGCTTAATTTTTATTTTTATTTTTTTAGAGCAAGTGTTGAGATGGCTAGATTAAACTTGATGTCGGACTAGTTCGGACTGAAGGTAACACATATTCTTTTGCTATATAGTCCAAGCTTAGACCGAACCCAGGTGAGTTCGAGGTTTGTCCACAAATATTTTTAGGCTCCTCATTATTTATTTATTTATTTATTTTGTATATGCTTTTTTTTTGTTTGAATAATTTCAATATTTTTTTAAATTAAGGGGCATTTAGTCTAAAATTTCTTTTTTTTTAATAATCGAAAATGATGTCCAAGATAAGAGTAATTAAAAAATATTTCCTAATCACATGATTCATAAACGAGAAAAACATTTGAACATATGAGAAAATTTCAATAAAAATAATTGCTTTTATGTTATTGGCAAATTAAGGAAAAAATTGCAAGAAAAAAAAAAGTCGACAAACATTGTCCACATTGTTTTATCAAGAATTGCACAAATAAATAAGTTCCATAATTTTATTTTTGTATTTATTTAAAAATAATTTTTTCAAACAAAAATAAGTTCAATAATAATTAAAACATAATATTATTTTTTTAGTGATAAATGTTATAAATTAAAGTAGAATGAAATTATTGAATAAATCATTTTTGTATGTGAATAATATTAATAAAAAGAGCAAATTACGCTAACGGTCCCTATAGTTTGAAGCTTGCGTCACTTTGGTCTCTAACTTTTAAATTGTGACACATTTAACATTGAATTTTGAATCTTGTTCCAAATAAGAACAATTGAAGCTATCATTACTTAATTTTAAGGGCAAAATCGTCAATTTGGTAAAATATAAACTAATTTGACAAAAATAAATATCAAAAAAATATTTTTGAATTTCTAAAAATTATTTGTACCCACTAAAGATAAAATTATATAAAATTGATAATTTTTTAAACATTTATTTAATTTACCAGATTAATTTTTATTATGTGTTTCTATGATGATCATATAATGGGTAGTTGTTTTTATTTTTATTAAATTAGTTTATATTTTTTCAAAAGTCAAATATGACGACAACTTTGATATCATTATTAAACATTGTCCATTAAATCAAAAAAATCCAAAACTAAAAATATTTCATATATTAAATATATCGATTACACATTAAAATCCCAACATCCACCCATTACATAATTATCATCCAAACATATAATAAAAATTATTTGGTAAAAAATATATAAATAAATGTCTAAAGATTTATTAATTTTATATAATTTTATTTTTGATGGGTAGAAATAATTTTTAGAAATTCAAAAATATTTTTTTGACATTTATTTTTGTAAAATTAGTTTATATTTTATCAAATTGACAATTTTGTCCTTGAAATTAAGCAATTGTATCTTCATTTGTCATTATTTGGAACAAGATTCAAAATTTAAAATTAAATGTATCACAATTGAAAAGTCATAAACTAAAATGACACGAGTCTCAAATTATAAGAACTGTTAGTTTAATTCGCCCTAATAAAAAATCTAACAACACAAATAATTGAAATTATTGAAGAATTCAAACAGTAGCACACAGTAAAAGAGCTCAATTCTTATTTATATATATATATATCTATAGAGTATTTATTTATATATATATATTTATAGAGTATTTATTTTTGTTTCGTTGAATTGTTTAATGAGCTCATGTTCCGAGGTTTATGTTTCCAACTACCAAACAGGCTTTGCCCGTGAATCGAGTCGTGGGCAGGTGGAGCCCAGCTACTGCCCTGCCCGTGCGCCACTGTAATACACGTGTACCAGGGGTACCACAGGTGCACCTTATAATTTCATGGTTGTTTGCCACGTCACATTAACGGACAAAATATTATGACGTCATTCAACGTCATCATAACCGCTGATCACGGATCTTCTGCATGCCACCCCATATGTGTATCTTTCACGCTTTAACATCCTGTCCGTTCGATTGGGTTCTTTTTCCATTATGACCAGGCACCATGGTTAACGTACTTGGATACGGATTCGTATTGGTTTCAGTAGATTTCTTAGTTGTCTGTCACCTTCCTTTTTATCTACATGGACATATACACATTCAATTTTATTTTTTTAATTTTTTTTAATTAAATTAAATTATTTTATTTTTATAATACTTTCACTCTCAACCTTCAAATTCTAACTCTAATACCATCTTCACCCACTATCACTACCGATATTATTATTTTGGGCAAATTACAAACACCCCCCTCGAGATTTGATAAAAATACAGATTCCCCCCTGAGGTTTGAGAAATTACAAATTACCCCTTGAAGGTCAAATTTTCATAACAAATTAAGGAAAATTAGGGGGAATCTGTATGAAAATAAAAACCTCAAGGGCAATTTGTTATGGAAATATAAACCTCAGGGGGCGGGATGTAATTTCTCAAACCTCAGGGGGAAATTTGTATTTTCACCAAATCTCGAGGGGGGTGTTTGTAATTTGCCCTATTATTTTTTTTAAATCCAAATGAAGAGTTTAAAACAAACACAAAAGAACAGATAAAACTAGGAAAACTTAATCTCTTCTAGAACCAACATGTAACAAGTTAGCAATTAACAAAGAGAGGATGGAAACAGAAAGGTCTTCCTTTAAAATGAGGTACTCTTTTTGATTTACTCCTAAGTTAGCCAAAGCATTTGCACATTGGTTCGCTTCCCTGGGAATTGTTTCAATAGTGCATTGGCATCTTCTAAAAAGGAAGTTAGCATTTTCAATAAGAGCCCTGTATGGAGAGTTTTCCCCAGCTCCACCTCTGATAAGTTCTATGGCCAGTTGGGAATCAGTTTCAATTTGGATGTTGGCCAAGCCCTTTTGCAGGATGATGGTTAGACCCTGGTAAATGCCCCACAACTCAGCTTCCAAACTGGAACAGTTGCCTAAGTAACCATAAAATCCCCAGATTCAGGTACCAACTTCATCTTGGAGCAGTCCTCCATAACCTGATTGTCTAGGATCCCCTTTAGAGCTTTCATCAGTATTCATCTTGAGCTTACTTGTAAGAGGACAAGACCATGACAATAGTGAAGGTTCCTTAAAGTTTGGGTGGAGGAAGACCTGGAAGGCTGCCTGAGTTTCCAAAGCCTTGTTCAGAATAAATTTCACACTGGTGTGAGGAGGTTGAGTAATGTTCTCAAACACTTCTTTATTTTTCTCTTTCCATATGGTCCATAGAGTTGTCAGAAAAAACTGTTGGCCATTGAATTTTAGTAATGAGGTTCTTGCTTTTGAGATTAATTTTGATCCAGTCTTGTGGCGTAGTATGTTGGCTTTGTTTCCACCAAGGAAGGTTCCTCAGGTTCACCCATAATACCTTAGCTTTAGGGTAGTTGATGAGAAGGTGATGCATGTCTTCTCTAGTGGAATGGCATCTGGGGCAAGTATCTGATTCAGAGAGATGTCTAATTAACCTCATATGATTGGTGAGCAATCTTTCACGCATGACAAGCCAAAAGAAGCTTCTAAGTTTGTGAGGTGCCTGGATTTTCCTTATTCCAAGCTAGTTGGTTCTATCAGATTCAGAGTTGGCTAGAGCTTGGTAGACTGCTACTGTGGAATAATTGCCACTGGAGGAGCCCCTCCAGTGAGTTGTGTCATTATAGGTAACATACTTGGGCCTATATATTCTAAGGATGGCCTCTTTTTCTTAAGGGGATATGAGGTGCTGGATAGAGGTTAAATCCCAACTGCTCTCTTCATCAATAATAGAGCTGACTTTGGTAGCTGCTTCAAGATGTGCTCCTTGGTTTGATAGGCTCAGGGGTTGGTCTCCACACCACCGATCTGTCCATAGTGAAATTTGCACCCCTGTTCCAATATTCCATTTAATGTTCTTCTCCAAAACAATTTTGTTTTTTATCATACTATGCCAGATGTAGAAAGCTTTCCTAGTACTCGGCCAATTAGATAGAGAATGGTGTTTAAGATATTTGGTTTTGAGAATGATACACAAGAGTTCTTCAGAGTTAGTGGCAAGTTTCCACTCTAACTTAGCAATAAGAGTAGAATTCTGAGCTCTGATATTTCTGATTCCTAAGCCTCTATGCTTCTTGCTTTTGCACACTTGTTGCCAGTTAACAAGGTGGACTCTCTTTCTAGTGTCAGTGTTGGCCCAAAGAAAGTTTATGTTAAGTTTCTCAATTTGGTCACAGGTGTGCTGAGGGATTTCCATAGTTTGCATAAGGTGATTAGGCATAGCCGAAATGACAGCCTTTATCAGGGTTGTTCTACCAGCAAGGGAAAGGTTTTTGGTTTTCCATCCAGAAAGTCTTTGAGCCATTTTGTCAAGGATATTTTGGAACTGGTTTTTAGAAACTCTATTATGGAGAATAGGGGTGCCCAAGTACTTACCTAGGTTGTTGGTGAGAGAGATACCACAGGTGTAACTTAAGGAAATAGCTTCTCTTCTAGGAACATTAGAGGAAATAAACATTTTAGATTTTTATAAATTAATTTTTTGCCCAGACATTTCACAAAATTCAGATAACACATCTATAATGCAGGCACAGTTTCTTCTAATAGCTCTAGCAAATGAAATAAGATCATTAGCAAAAAACAAATGGGAAATGGGAGGGCTATCCTTAGAAGCCTTAAGTCCTTCCCATTCTCCATTATCAGACTTGGATCTGATCATATTAGAGAGGTTCTCTATGCAAAGAACAAACAAATAAGGAGATAGAGGATCGTCTTGACGGAGACCTCTACCCATACTTATGTTGGGGAGAGTCTTACCATTCCAAATGATAGCAGAATTGACAATAGACACACAATTCATAATAAGAGTGATCCAATCAGGATTGAGATTAAGCTCTTTGAGGGAATGAAGAATAAAGTCCGAGGATAAACGGTCATAGGCCTTCTCAAGATCAATTTTAAGAACCATGCCCCTAGTCTTACCTTTTTTTACCTCTAAGTGTGTGCAGGATCTCTTGAGTGATGATGATGTTATCTGTGGTAGTGCGATCAGGGATAATGTTGCTTTGGTTGGGGCTAATGAGGTTAAAAAGAAAGGGCCTAAGTCTGTTGACTATAATTTTAGTAATGGTTTTGTAGGTGACATTACAAAGACTTATGGGTCTAAACTGTTTCAAAGACTCAGGGTTTTGAAGCTTAGGGATGAGGACAATCAGAGTTTCATTAATCTCGGAAGGGACAGAATGATGTTGGAAGCAATCTTTAATAAAATTACAAACAGAAAGGCTAATAGTGGACCAATGATTATGGTAAAAAATCGCTTGGAGGCCATCCTTACTAGGGGCTTTAAAGGCTTTAATGCTCCGAATGGTTTTCCAAATTGCAATATTACTCACCGGGGTTTGGAGACTGTCATTGTCTTCTCTTGTGAACCCAGTTCTGGCAATGTTAACCCAATTGGATAAGAGTTGAGTATCCTCATATTGAAAGAGATTGGTAAAATGGTCTAGAATATGAGCTTTGAGGTCATTACAATTGGAGATCTGATTAAGGTCGAATTGTACATCATTGAGGCAGTTAATTAGGATCTTTTAACTTCAATTGCTTGTCAAACTGTATACTTTATGTGTGTTGAATGGTAATCAGGTTGTACATAGTCGGAGCATAAAATAGGCAAAAAGACAGAATTTGGAGAGAGTAGAAATTCCTGCACGTGCATTGACTTTTCCACGCGTGCGTTGACTTTTTTGCACGTGCGTTGACTTTTTCTGGGAAAAGGTGCCCGATGTTTTAAACCTGTTTGGGAGACATCAAAAGTATAAATAGGCAAGAAAAAGATTGGATTAGGGTTTTGAAAATTGTTTTTGAAAAGAGAGAGAGACTAGGGTTTGGAAAGAAAGGAACTTGAAGCTTCAAGCATGTCTCCCATGGTGGCTTCTTCTCCATCTACCTCCTTCCACTCCTCCATGAGTGGCTAGTCTCCTTTTCTAGGGTTTTGATGAAACCCTAGCCATGTAATTAGTTTTTCTTGTTGATTTTCAATTATTTAAAGGTTTGAACAATTGTATGGTATTTTAGAAGCTTCTTATATATAATTTTCATTATCTCTTCAAGTATTCGGCTTTTTGTGATTGTTGAATGTCTTCCATACATGAGTTTTCTATTCTTTCACATTCAAGGTATGAGACGAACTATACTATGAGGGACGAGTCGTGTCACTACCCTAATTTAGAGTGAACGATTCGTATTACTTGAGATGGTTCGTGCTCGTACATTGAACGTGATGATTTTCTTGTTAAATGCTTTGAACTTGTAGTTGCGAAGCATTATTCTGTTCGAACCATGACATAATTATTTTCAATTGGAAACCCTATTTACGTGACTAGTGGTGGACTCTTTGCCTTAGGTTTTTTCCCAATTCAGTAAATCCAATATTATTTATAATTGATAATTTAATTATTTAGTTTAATTTATTCGTTATTAAATTAGGTTATGATCAATCAATCTTTTCATCAAAATTAATTTAGGAATTTAACAATTAAATTAGTTTACTTTCACAATTGTCCTTGTGGATCGATACATGAACTTGCCATTATTCTAAAAGAATTTGGTGTAGTTTTGTGTTTAATTTTGGTGTGTTCAACGACCCATCAAATTTTGGCGCCGTTGTCGGAGACTTTTGGCGAAATTAATTAATTTAAAAGTTATATTCTTATTTTAATTTTTAGTTTAGGATTTATGCTTTCGTGTTACTGAGTGTGTAGAGTATTTGAAAGTGGAATTATCACCGAAGTGCAAGCTGAGCGCAACCGAGCTTTAAAAAAAAAAAAAACTGCAGCACTAAAGTGCTTAAACAGAAGCAAACCCTCGCAAGCAAAGCACCAAAGTGCTAAAAAAAAGAAGGACAAAGCTCAATTAGAGGTTGGAGACAACGTCTACACATCAAGCACCCGCGAGACAAGTCAAGCGTTTTCGTTAAACCGCTGTGAGTATTTCTCTCTTTGGTATTTTATTTTTGTAACTTAGTGCACAGAGTCGGAACTTTTTGTGTGTGAGTGTGTATGGGTAGTGTATGCACGGGCGCCGTTCTTGTCGCCTTGAATTGTGGAGTTGGACCTTGAACTAGAAAGGACTCTTAGGAGACTTAGGGCATTTGCCCATGTTTCTAGGCTTGAATATTCATATTCATACATTGAGCCATTAGAGATGACAAATCCAGATGTCCCGAATGTGCCTAACCGGAAGGATTATTTCACACCCACTGCATATACATCACCATCATGCATCCAATTACCCAACACCACTGCTGCTTATTATGAGATTAAGTCCAGCACCATACAAATGCTCCCATCATTCCATGGACTAACTCATGATGATCCTTATAAACATTTGAATGAATTTCTAGAAATTTGCTCGACAGTGAGGATCCAGAATTTCACAAATGAGGCTTTAATGTTGCGATTGTTTCCATTCTCATTAAAGGATAAAGCCAACCACTGGCTGAATTCCTTACTTGCTAATTCAATCACAACTTGGGACCAATTACAGCAACGGTTCTTGGAGAAGTACTTTCCCATAGGTAAAACCAACCAACTTAGGCGAGCCATCACTAATTTTGCTTAAATGGATGGCGAGCAATTCCATGAGACGTGGGAAAGACTTCGAGACCTTCTCCAACAGTGTCCCCACCACCAAGTGCCTGATTGGCAACTTCTTCAAACATTTTATTATGGCTTAACTGAACCGTACTGCCAAATGGTGGATTCATCTTGTGGTGGGACATTCATGTCCAAAAATGATGCCGAGGCATGGCAATTGTTTGAGAACCTAAGTGATAATTCCCTTCACCATGCCTCCGCAGCCCGACAAGTCCGGCAACCAGTAACTAGAGCCCCGAAAATAGGTGGTATTTATGAGGTCGGGTAAAACCTAGAGTTAGCCCAACAAGTAGAGGCACTGTCCCACTAAATGGACCAATTATTAGTTGCGGGACATGCCTCTACCTAGCAAGATCAGCCTCAATTTCACGAGGCATGTGTTATTTGTGCGAACCCGATTCATGACTTCAGTGAGTGCTCTTCGGCATCACAATTTCCGGAGTTAGTCCAAGAGCATGTGAATGCGGCTCAAGGATTCTCTAACCCGAGTAATGACCCATACTCCAACACATACAATCCAGGATAGAGAAATCACCCAAATTTTTCATGGAGACCCCTTTTACAAGGCACTTCTTACAATCTTCCACCACAAAGGCAGAATTTTAATAATTTTACCAACCAATCATCTTATCGACCATTGTAACCTTATCGACCCCCACAACCATACCGGCAACCACAACCCCCACCTGTTCCTCAAGGCAACTCTGCCTTTGAGACTCAGGTGTTAGAAGTTCTCTCAGAACTTAAGGGGTTAGCACCGGTAGTTCACTCATATACTCACTCTATTGTTAAGCTAGAGGCCCAATTGGGTCAAATGGCTAACAACATAAATTGAAGAGAGGAGGGAAAATTACCAAGTCAAATTGTAGCCAACCTTGAGGGACAATACGGGACAGAGAGTTCGGGTGTGAATGGAAAACACCATGAGCAGGTGCAAGTAGTGATTACTTTGAGAAGTGGGAGGGAGTTAGAGCCTTAGTCAGTTGCGTCTGATGTAACTAGAGCTAAGAAGGGTGACCACGGTGGTATACACAATCAGAGTAAGGGTGAGGGGGAAACACTTAAGAGGGATGACTTAGTCCCTAGCACTTCACATGAGCCCAAGGCACCATATGTGCCTAAGGCACCCTTTCCCCAATGCCTTGATACACCGCCCCCTTTAATAAGAAGGCGGTATCTATAGAAGCAATGATGAAGGTCTTTAAATAGGTAAAAATCAACCTCCCCCTGTTGGAGGCGATTAAACAAGTACCCTTCTATGTTAAATTTCTGAAGGACCTTTGTACGCAAAAGCATAAATCTAGGACACATGTGTCCCAAAAGGTCATCCTCACGAAGCAAGTAAGCTCCATCATGTTGAATAACACACCTCCTAAGCTTAAGGACCCGGGTGCCTCAACCATTGCATGCATTATAGGGGACCATTTCAATGATAGGGCCTTATTAGATTTAGGAGCTAGTGTCAATTTGTTGCTGTACTCTGTGTACGAGGAATATGGGCTTGGCGAGCTGAAGCCTACTACTGTTACTCTTCAGTTGGCTGATCGGTCCCTTAAAGTGCCACGTGGCATGATTGAGGATGTACTAGTAAAGGTTGATAGGTTTTACTTCCCTGTTGACTTTTTGGTGTTAGATATGGAACCGGTAGCTAGTTCTAGGAAACAAATCCCGGTGATCTTAGGCCGACCTTTCTTGGCTACAGCCAATGGATGCATTAATTGTCGTACCGGGGTGTTGGAATTTCCATCTGGTAACATGCAAGTGAAACTTAATGTTTTCCAAGCATTCCAACAACCCCATGAGAGAGAGGAGTGCTTATTAGTGGATGTTGTAGATGGGATTGTGGAGGAAGCTTTGCCCTTCATTCTTATAGAGGACCCTCTAGAGGCTTGTCTAGCTCATTTTGGGTTTGAAAATTTTGATATTGACGGGTCGGTTAAGGAGGTGAATGTCTTGCTTAATACTTCTTCTACACCGGATTTTCTTCCGTGGAAAGCTCGGTTTGAGTCACTTCCTCCTCTGTCAAGAGAGCCTGCCATACCATCTTTGGTCACACCACCTACACTTGAGTTGAAGCCACTCCCAGCCACACTCAAGTACGCATTTTTAGGGCCCCAAGATACTTCACTAGTCATCATTGCATCTGACTTGGCTGCGGAGCAAGAGAGTCAGTTAATGAGTGTTCTCGTGGCACATCGGAGTGCTATAGGGTGGTCAGTGCACTACTAGAAAAATGACCTTTTGCTACTATATAATTTGCGACCCCCTAATTATCAGTCGCAAATAATCTATTTGTTCCTTATATTTACTTTTTCTTCCTTTTTTTCCTTGTAATTGCCCTAGCCCTATTTCACAAACATTGATATCGTTCCCCCCTTCTCTCTCTCTCTCTCTCTCTCTCTCTCAAATCAATCGTCAAAGGTCTCAGTTCTCAGGTCGCCATTAACGTTTCTCTCTCATTCGGCTGCCTCGCCTTCGCCCCTGTTCTCTTCAACCTCTTCCAGGTCTCTTTCTCTCTTTATATACATGGATATATTTGTGTATGTATCTCTGATAGCTTGTGTTCTAGATGATTCTAGAGAGAGAATTGACAAATAGCTCTAAAGATCTATGGCGGATCATTCTCTTTTTCTCTCTCTCTCTCGCACGGGTTCAACAGACCTGTATAGCTCTGCTCTCGCTGCTACATCGTCGTCGAAGATCTCCAAATGATGAATCTCTCTCTCAATCTCGCCCAATCCCTCCTCTCTCCTCTCTCTCTATCTATCTATCTATCCATCTATCTCTAGCCACACATACATATCATACGAGGAAGCTTCGGTTCGACTAATTGTCTCATCCTCGTGCAGTATGTCTTTGTTCAACTCATTTTCTTCTTGCCCTATTTTCTTTCATTTTCCATATCTATTAGTGTATATCTTTCAATTTCTTCTTCAATATATTATAGTGAGTAGTACATTATTGTTTTTAACTTGAAATCAAGATTTCATTTATTATCGGCAATTTTGAATTTGTTGAGGCAAGAACTGGTAAATTTGAATTTGGAAGATAAAAAGTTCTAGTGTTGAATTTGCTTGATTTATATGTGATATTAAATTAGTTTGTTGATCATGCTGATTGGATTTTCTAGTTGATTGATCTGTTAGCATTGATATTGACATGAATCATTATCACCATTGCTCTTGTTGTTGGAATTTTTGCTTGTTGGATGTTGTGAATGTCTTTGGTGATTTCTATGATCATATTTTTTGAATATGCTTGGAGAAAGGAGAGAGGGAGGGAGGAAAACTAACTAATTTATTTGATCCAATCAAGAAACATATAACTAATTTACTGTGAATTGAATCAGAAATGTTTGAGTTGTTTACTAATTAAATTGTCAGTCAGATATTCAATTAGCTTTTGGAAGGTGTTGAATGACCTTACTTGAACCATGTGTGTTTTGGTGATTTCTTTGGCATGAATGTCTTACAAAGACAGGAGTTTCTCTTTTATGAAAAAACATTATAATCTGTGGTTTGGTTGGAAATTGAATTTCAATACTTGAAAATTCTTTCGTATAAATCATTCTGGTTTTTTTGCATCCAACTAACCACCTCTAATAACATAAGCCTGTCCCCCTGCACTTTTTTATTTTCCTGATCCATCTTCTCCATTGAACAATGAGTATTAAGGGCCAACTGATTAATCAACTAGGATGGGTACCCCTTCAGCCACTGCCTGAGTCACTACAATTGCATCTTCTAGAACTGTGAGTATTAAGGGCCAACTGATTTACATCAGTACAATTGTTCATTCACAATAGCAAAGCTAATGTTGTTGTTCCTATATAGGTACCCAGTGTTGGAATCAATTCAGAGATATCTCTGGCCACGACTCTGCAAGCTTGACCAAAGAACATTGTAAATAGATATTTCTGTTGGCATCTATACCCAAACTGATTTATGCATACTGTTTATATATATATGAATTGGCAAGAGCATAAAATTATTTATTATTATTGTTGAGTTATGCAATGGCATTTACTCTATCTCTCCAATCGAATTTCACGCATTCTTTTCATTGCTCTATGAGATTTGGAGCTCTCTCTGTTTTTTTATTGAATCTCATTATCTTTATTATTTATTATTTATTGCAGCAGGCAATCACTAAGATGGAGCAAGGTGGCAGTGCAGACGGTATTCTTCAGGTAAATTTAACCACTTAGCTGTGATGGATTATGGATATCTTACATGAATTTGTCCAACTGTAATGCATTCTTTGCATGTATAGGTTCGTGCTGATCATATACAATCAGATCTTGAGGAGTTGATAAGAGCTTTTACTGAACGTTGCAAGAAACATTTTGGCTAGTGTGAATATCTTACATGAATTTCTCTTATGAATGCAACAATCTGGGTTGTATTTGAAGGTCATTGAGTTTGACTACTGCTTGAGAGAATCACTTTTGTGCTTCTATATCCTTTTGTACTCCCCTCCTTACTTTCCTTTCCCAAGGCCTATCTTGCTCAATTGTTTCTTCTTTTGAATCTTTTGTATTTATGGAAAAATTTTAAATATCTGTGGTTGATCTGTTTCAGGATGCAATGCTTCAGAAACTTCTTAATGAAAATTGCTTGACACAAGAAGAAAGGTTTGTATTATGTCTATTGTTCTCTTTAAATTTCTTTATGGAGGGGATGGTTAATATACAAATGACCCTAATGTTCATAAAGAGCTAATATGTGTTCATACCTAAATAGTAAAGTATTTGGAAGGAGTTATGCTACCTTATTTTTCATAGGAGAAATGATGATATAATTAAATATGCTAGAGGACAAGTAATGCCTTTTAGAGCTTTCTGATTTACTGTGTTATGGTTATTAACAGATACTGTATTTCAAGATAAATTAATTCATATTTTGCAATTCCTTCTCTGCTAATTAGCCATTTGTCAAGCTTCTAAAACTGACTGTTCTTTTCTTTTTGTTATTACGTCAATGAGACGAGTTGATTCAGGTTTTCGGTAGTGTTTCTTGAGCTGCAATGATACCAACAATCTACTATAGGTGGATCGATAGATCCAATCCTCATAAGCATCTGTGGAAATGACATGCTCTCACGTAAAATAATCTAGGATTGTCCTTTCCTGTTAATGGAACGGTTTCCTTATTCGGGAAATTTATTTATTTTACGATTGGTTTGTCCTATATGAATAACTTGTCACCGGTGAACCAACTGTTTTTGCAACTCAATAATCAAACATTACTTAACCACGTGCTCATGTCATTAGTTGGGGATACTTCATTTAGTGGTTATATATTTGCTTATTCATAGGTTTTTCTTTGGTATTCTTGTTTAGATGTTTGTTCAATTATCTCTAAATGTGTTAAGCGCAAAATCTTGAAATTAAGTGGAAACTCCATGTATGTATGTTTTACCACTTTATTTTCTACTACATGGATTGGATTATTGAAGGAGATTTATTGCAATGATATGTGGGGAGATGTGACCCATTTTCATTTTCTGCATCTTTGGACTTGTGTTCTCTTTTGAATACACCTAAATTTTTTGCCCGAATTAATTAAAATAGTAACTCAATGAACTTAATGAGAATGCCTCGTCAGCTTGTTGACACAGGTAGCAAGTTTAGAAAGTGATCAGATTCAATAAATTTTCACTGTCATGATAGATAGCAGGATTATTATTATTATTTTGAATATTTGCTATTATTTGTTAGCTGCCTTGTTTACCCCTTTACTAATAATTGTTTCCGTTTATTGCTTTACTTTGAGTGCAGGCCCTTGACACGTTCAACACAGCTGTTGTATCTCCAATATACTATGTCGTGTTTACATCTCTAACCATTTTGGCTAGTGTGATCATGTTTAAGGTAATTCGTTTGAAGATGAAAATAGTTAAAAACATTCTTCCTTGAGAATATGTATCATATAAGAACTGTAATATACTTTTCTGCAAACAACTTCCCTGCTTCTCTCTCTCTCTCTCCCTCTCATTAGTAATCCATGAGAGCCTTGTTGGTTGTTGTCATATATAATCTATGTTCATATTGATTGACTCCCTGATCTCCGATTTATCATATGATATGAACGACCCTATTGTTTCTGAAGAAGTTGAGAAGAGAAATTTGTTGGACTTAAATAAATGTGAAAACAAAAATTTAAGGTCATGTGCACCCATGTAATTGCAAAGAAACATTTTTTCAAAAAAGCTTATGTGAAGAATATTATTCATCATACGGGAAAACTGTTTGAATTTTTGGTACATGCCTCATTGAATTGTGGACCGATTGGCTAACTATTTGAATCAGCGAATATGAAGCTTCAGTTTGAGATGCCCAATGACACTGGATCAGCCTTGGTTCATGGTATGTGGTTGCCTAAGACTTGTCACTGTTTTAAACTAATCTGCATGTGAATATTTTATTAAATCAAAACATCCATGTCACCTAGAGAACTGTGGGAAATTCGAATTAGTTTCATTCCTACATGTATAGTGCTTGATTGAAATGTTGGAATACTGGAATTAGGAACATGGAATGACATTGGTGTTGTCAAAATTTCAAGGAACATAGAAAACTATGGTTTGTGGGGCCATTCTAATGGATACTAGGATTGCACGTATTCTTCTATTAATAATTCTTGTACTCTTGAATAACTTGATGATGGTAGTTGAAACCGATTGTCTCGAATGAGCGGTAATGGAAAAGGAATAATGTTGTTCGATCTATTGCTCTTCATAATGTGTATTGATCAGTGCAAGCTTGGATTTGAGGAACATATATCTCCATGGTAACAAAATGGAACTCAACCCAGTACCTTATGCTGGTGAACACTAGCATTTTAGATTTTGATTTTACTAGCTTTCTATTTGGATTGTATTTTTTTTCATAAAAGAACCTTTCTCAAGTTTTTAGTTGTAATAACTTTCCTATATGGGACCAATTTTGAGGCTAAAATGGAATGTTTGATTAAATTACAATGATATACTGTTTGAATTCTTGTCATTGCTATTCCTAGAGTGCTTAACGTTACACTTTCTTTTTTTTTTCTTTTTTTCTTTTTTTTTGCGACGGTAACAAGATGGTCGCCAAAAATTATGTTAGTGTTTTTTTTTCGTTTTTTGCGACGGCAAAATAACAGTCGCTATAAGTAGTTTAGGCAGTCGCGAATAGTTTGCGACCGTTGCTTTGCCGTCGCAAAAAGTATTTGCCACCCCCACAATCGCGACCCCCATTTGCCGTCGCATGGGCCGTCGCAAAAAGTTTTTTGCGACTGTTTTTTTATTATTTGCGACGGTTTATAACAGTCGCAAAAAGTGTTTTTTTTAGTAGTGGTGGTTGATTTGAAAGAGATAGATCCCTCCGTGTGCATGCATTATATACACCTAGAGGAGGACACCAAACCTTCTCGTGAAATGCAACGGAGGCTTAATCCTAATATGAAAGAGGTGGTGAAAAAGGAAGTTTTGAAATTATTATATGCGGGTATTATATACCCCATCTCGGATAGCAAGTGGGTGAGTCCCACACAAGTGGTGCCCAAGAAATCGAGCATCACTGTTGTTGAGAATGAGCAAGGAGTGTTGGTCTCCACACGAACCACTACTGGGTGGCAAGTGTGCATTGATTATAGGAGATTGAATTCCATGACTAGGAAGGACCATTTTCCTTTGCCATTTATTGATCAAATTCTTGAGAGGTTAGCGGGCAAGGGTTTTATTGTTTTCTTGATGGCTACTCTGGATATAATCAAGTCCCGGTATACCCTGCTGACCAGGAAAATACTATATTCACTTGCCCTTTTGGCACTTTTGCTTATAGGCGTATGCCTTTTGGGCTATGTAATGCATCGACGACTTTTCAACGATGTATGATGGCCATTTTCTCCGATATGGTAGAGAAATTCTTAGAGATTTTTATGGATGATTTTTCGGTGTTTGAACCGTCTTTTGAGGAATGCCTTAGTAACTTGACTAGAGTGTTGGAACGATGTACTGAGGCAAACCTAATTTTGAGTTAGAAAAAGAGCCATTTTATGGTTCGTGAGGCTATAGTGTTGGGACACATTGTGTCCCCTCGAGGTATATAGGTAAACAAGGCTAAGGTTGACCTCATTGCAGGCCTGCTTCCACCGAATTCCGTGTGTCAAATTAGGTCTTTCCTAGGGCATGCAGGTTTTTATCGTAGGTTCATCAAAGACTTTAGTAAAATATCACGTCCTTTGTGTAACTTACTTGTTAAGGATGAGCTTTTCATATTTGACGAGGCATGCTTGAAGGCATTTTAAACACTGAGAATGGCCCTAACTACCGCCCCAATCATGAAATCACTAGATTGGTCGCTTCCCTTTAAAATCATGTGCGATGCCTCCGATTATGTTATCGGGGCTGTGTTAGGCCAAAGGGTCAATAAGGCACCATTTGCTATATACTATGCTAGTCGCACTCTCTCGGATGCACAATTGAACTATACTACCACCGAGAAAAGAGTTGCTAGCTGTGGTCTTTGCCTTAGATAAATTCCGGTCCTATCTCCTAGGTTCCAAGGTCATAGCCTTCACTGATCATGTCGTTTTGCAGTATCTGCTATCAAAGAAAGAGACCAAACCTAGGTTAATTGGATGGATTTTGTTGCTTTAAGAATTTGACCTAGAGATTCGAGATAAGAAAGGATCTGAGAATGTGGTGGCGGATCACTTCTCCCGAATCCTTGTCGAGTATACTTGTGACCCTCTTATTTTGCATGATTTGTTTCCGGACGAACAACTCTTTGAGCTATCACGAGCAAGCCCCCCGTGGTTTGCACATATTGTGAATTATTTGGCCATTGGGCAAATTTCGCAGAATTGGTCTAAGCAAGACAAAGACCGATTCTTTTTGCAGGTCAAGTATTATTTTTGGGAGGATCCAGAATTGTTTAAATATTGCTCCGACCAAGTGATCCGGCAGTGTGTGCTGGAGAGTGAGGTGCATAATATTCTTTCATTTTGTCATTTTTCTGCATGTGGTGGTCATTTTAGTAGGCATAAAACGGCTGCCAAGATTTTATAGAGCGGATTTTATTGGCCCACAATTTTTAAAGATGCCCATCAATTTTGTACAACTTGTTTACGCTGTCAGCAAATGGGTTCAATATCTCGGCGTGACATGATGTCAATGTCCCATATTCTTTTCGTAAAGATATTTGATGTTTGGGGGATTGATTTTATGGGACCTTTCTCGTCGTCATTCGGGTTTGAGTATATTCTCTTGGTAGTAGATTATGTGTCTAAGGGGGTGGAGGCGATAGCAACTCGAACAAACGATCATAGAGTGGTAATCAAATTTTTGCATGAAAACATCTTTAGTCGTTTTGGGTTTCCTAGAGCCATAATAAGTGATCAGGGTACTCATTTTTGTAACCGGTTCTTTGAGTCGGTAGTCAAGAAATACTTTATCACTCATAAAGTTGGCACTCCATACCACCCTCAAACTAGTGGCCAAGTAGAAGTCTCAAATAGAGAGGTAAAACACATAATAGAGAAAACGGTGAGGCCAGATAGGAAAGATTGGTCACAATGGTTGATTGATACATTATGGGCGTACCGCACTGCTTATAAGACACCCATTGGGATGTCACTATATAGGGCGGTGTTTGGCAAAGCTTGCCATCTCCCGCTTGAACTTGAGCACCGAGCATTGTGGGCAATAAAGAAGTTTAACTTCGATATGGCCGTGGTTGGGCTCAATCGGAAATTGCAACTCAATGAGTTGAAGGAAATCTGGAATGATGCATATGAGAGTTCGAGAATTTTTAAAGCTCGGACTAAAGAATTTCATGATAAGCACGTTAATAGAAAATCCTTTAAACCCGGCCAAAAAGTGTGGCTTTTTAATGTAAAATTGAGACTCTTTCCGTGTAAGTTAAGATCAAGATGGAATGGTCCCTTTGTGGTTGTTGAGGCATTTATTCATAGCGCCGTTGAGGTGCAAGATCCAAAGACTGGCCACACTTTCAAAGTGAATGGCCAAAGACTGAAGCCATATATAAAGGGGATTGGGAATGGGGAAATGATTAAGTCCATTGCTTTGATGGACCCTTTTTACTATGATTGATAGATTGATTTTTTTTTTTTTTTCTCGTTCCCTTCTATTCTATTATGTTTTTCTTTGTTCTTGTTGTGCTTTATTTGCGTCTAAAAGACTTTAAATCCTCTAAAGGTGTAATTCTTTTGGTGTTAGCCGTGCCCGAACGGCATCTGACGATATGGTATAGCCACCTAACCGTGTTTATAGTGAGTTCCTAGGAGACCAACTGAGACGGTGAAAACTAGAGTTCGAATGGTAACGCCTAAAACACAAAGGTTTGGAGTTTCCGAGACTTGGGTCTGGTTTAAATACCCAGGGGTGTGGAGATTGCTTCAAAACTACCCCGGCTTGAACTCTGTATGGCAGCCCCGTAGGTTAAGGTAGCTTTATGTGCCTCGATTCTAGATACCAAATCAACCTAGTCTGTCACCATGTTGGAGAATATGGAAAGTTACAAACACAGTTAAGGAGAAAAGTAGTATCCGTGGTTTTTGTGTGAAGATTATACATTTATTGAACCATTTATTTATGTTCATAAATTTTCTTATTTTGACTGTAAATTTAAGGTTCAAGTTGGGTTGAAAAAAAAAAAAAAAAAAATCCCGCATGTGCGGCACCACCCACGCACGTGCGGCGCAATTCCATCCCTCAAAAGTGCACACTGCTTTAAATGCAGGTGCGGAGGAGAAGGTGCGGCACTGCACACCGCACGTGCAGCCTGGTCTCTGCACGTGCGGAACGTCGTTCTTAAAAAAAAAATTCCCGCACATGCGGCGAAATTCTCAAACCAAAAATTGCCTACTTCTTTAAAAGCAGGTGCGCGGGGCCGTGCGGGGTGTGCGTCCACACGTGCGGCATACACTCCTGCATGTGCGGCGATTTCTTTGAAAAAAAAAAAAAAAATCTGCCGATTTTGTTATGTCTATTTATTATTTTTAATTTATTTACTTATTTCAAATAAATAAATAAATAAAAATAAATAAATATACTATTTTATTTATTTCTTTATTTATTTTTATTTACAAAAAAATAAAATAAAAATTTGTCTCGTTGTTTAGTAGTTAATTTCATTTAATGTCATTTTTATTCATTCATTTATTTATTTTAGTTTATATATATATATATATATATATGTATATGTATAGAATATATAAAATCCAAAAAAAAAAACCATAACGGAGAATTGCATGTGGTTTATTGGTGGCCAAACTTGTGCTTTCATATTTTACTTTATTCTCATGATTGGTTTCATGGGTTTGTGTCTATTTGCTTTTGGCGTGTGCAGGATATGAGTAGACGGCTATCCACTTGGGCCTCCAAAAAGGCCAGAGGTTCTACCTCCTTGGCGCCACCACCGCCACCGTCACCACCATCCTCGCCACCACCACCGGGTGACTTGCCACGGCCAGAGTGGGCTTCACGCTCGCTTCACAAACTCACGCAGTTCAACATTTCATATTTTCAACGTGACCCGGCCACCTCTTAGGCCGTTGAATAACTCCAACTCCGGCAACAGTTAGGCCTTTGCAATGTGACAGCACCAACTTTTTCGCGTCTAGTACGACTTTTCTACCAGAACCTGTATGAGTCACTTACCGAGCCCAGGCTGATGTCCACCATTGATGGCCATCTCGTCAGCATCACCGAATCCATGATTGCTGACGCATTAGGTTCTTCGCCAAGCCAGAATACCAGTCATTTCTAAAAGTTGAGGATCAATAACCCATACATTGCCTCATCCAGCAATACTTCCCGGGGGCCCACGGTGACACCAGTTTCACATGCTTGCGGCGGACCAAGCTGCCTAGCCGCTTGCTATTTATTGATTCCGTAGTCCATAAGAATACCCTTCCACTTGGGCATAGAGCTGAGCTCCGCTTGGAGTTTGTTCGGGTCTTACACGGTTATCAGCATGGCTATCAAGTCTTGCTTGAGCATATCATCTGGATGCATGTGCGGAAATTTCTAAGAGAGGCAGTTCGGCCTTAACCTATGCAGAACCTGACTTGGCCACTACCATTTGCCAATTTGTTGACACTTGTCTTTGAGCTGAGCGGCTTCCCCATTGATTCGAATGAGGAGATTGATAGAGCATATTCGACTTTTGGCCAGCGGGAATGGCAGCATAGCATATCTTGCATCCCGCAGCAGGTTGGTGCCCTGGTTGATAAGGTCCCGGACCTTGTCCACGACCAACCAGCCCATCCTGCCGCCCCTGTGCCTCCCCAAGGGGACCCACTGTACATGACTTGCGAGGAGTACTTACAGCTTTAGCACTCTGTGGATCAGGTCCACAGTACTCTTTGTGATTACCACCAAAGTCTCATGGAGTTGCGCATTGATTTTCAGGCGCATCGAGACTATTCTCAGGCAGCCTTCGACCAGCTACACGCCTGCCAGCTCGACATCCAGCAGTCAGTTGCATCACTGCAAACTAATTTTTATACTTATTGAGAGTCGAGCTAGCAGCGCCATGATCAGCTCGGCCAACGGGTTCAAGATGAAGCCTTTGAGACGCGATCTTTGATGCACGCGTTGTTTGCCCAGCATTTCCCGCCACCGCCACCGCCACTACCACCACCGGATTCTCCGTAGTACCCGCTTGTATATTGCTTTATCTCTGTTATTTTTATTTTTATTTTTATTTCTTTTTAGTTATTTCTTTTTTTCAAAAATAAAAAATAAAAAATGTGAAGTGTGTGTATGTGTTACTATATGCCTACCTGGATGTGCACCTACAATCTCTGGTAGTCTTCTCTTATTTCTCTTTACTTTTCCATTGAGAATAATGTCATATTCAAGTTGGAGGATGAGGGTTGTATTTTCTTTTGTGTATTTCTATTTGGCTCAATCATTCATGCTTATACTTGTTTCACTTGATTGCATTACTTCACTTGATGTGACTTGTTGCTAGTAGGGTGATTATATTTGTATATGTTAATTGGGAAGCATAGTAGACTTGTATGAAAATGATTTATTTGGTAGATACTTTCATGTGATGTTTGCACTAGGAGAGTCATTTGTGCTTGTGGTATTAATACACTTGTTATAAGTATGCCTTAATTCACATGATCAAACTCTCATAGCGGTAATCTCTTTATTATAATCCTTGGTGTACATCATTGATAATAGCTAAGGTTGCAAAAAAGAATAAATGAGGAGCCAAGATTCTCTTAAAAAAAAAAAACTTGACTTGTTTGGATTCGTAGCCTTTTTAACCTGAGTTATTAAGCCCATAGGGGTGCCTCTACACTTAGTGCCCTAAAACCGTCTGGTTTGGAAGTCATTGGCCCAATACTTGCGATATGGGTTAATTAGAAAGCTTAAGGGACTTAGTCATTGCACAGTTAAGGAAAAATAAGAAGAATGATTTGTTCGGATTCGTAGCCTTTTCAGCTAGAGTTATTAAGCCCGTAGAGGTGTCTCCACACCTAGTGCCCTAAAACCATCTGGTTTGGGAGTCATTGGCCCAATACTTGCTACATGGGTTGATTAGAAAGCTTAATGGATCAGGACATTGCATAGTCATTTAAAAAAAAAAAAAAAACTTTTGAGAATTTTGGCTGCAACAGGTTAGTTTTTTCTGTATATGTTGGGTGTTATTATGAGTTACACTAGGCTATTATAGTGGACAGTTAACTAATATGGAGATTGCACTTTAGAACCTGAATCTTAAGCTTTATTCTCTTGTTAATGGTAGAGATATGAAAAAATCTGGTATTACTATCCCCCATAGTAAGCCATTTGATACGGGATTTTTGGTACCACAAAAGTTCTTCTTGGAACAAGGTCTTATTAAATTGCTTAATAAGGTCCATTTCAAGAATCTGCAGATTGTGAGAAAAATGATTGTTTTGAAATTTTTGAATGCCCTCAATGCGGGCCAAAAAGACTTTTCTTTCTTTTAAAAATATTTCCAAAAACCTCCTTGTTCTAGAGTTTAACATGATGAGTGAAATTATTAATGGCTTCAATCTGGTTAAAATCCATGTTAAGCCAAGACTTTTGAACAACTTTAATGAAATTGGGATGACAAAGCCAAGCAGCATCAAATCTAAACAGTCTATTTTGAGGATCAGAGGGATGCATACCTTGAGTGTAGACCACTAGAGAAGAATGGTCCGAATAGGTTCTTGGCAGAGTCCGCACAGTACTTTCAAGGAACAAAGCTCTCCATTGTTCATTACTCATGGCTCTATTCAGACGTTCCATAGTGCTGGCTATGCCTTGCCTGCTGTTAGTCCAGGTAAAGCGAGGGCCAACACTTCCTAGATCAAGGAGGTTGCAGTTGTTGACTCTTTCAGTAAATCTTTGAGTCCTGGTTAGGTTTGGGGATAGTGAGAAGCTCCTCCTTTCACTATGATTAGCATAATCATTGAAATCACCCACGATAAGCCAAGCTTTGTTCATACTTGCTTCTGTATCTTCAAGGTCCTTCCACAGTGAATCCCTGGCTGTGGGATTTGGGCTAGCATAAACCGTATTTGAGACCCATTCCTCGTAATCCATTTTGTGAACTGTGGCCTGTATGTATTAATTGGAAGCTGTTGATACTCGAATAGTGACCTGAGCAGTATCCCAGATGACCCATATGCCTCCAGCTTTACCAATTGGATCGACAATAGTGGACGCCGTGAAACCCAAATTGTTGAAAAAGTTCCATATTGAGCTGTAGGTGACTTTAGTTTCCATGAGAATGAGTATTCTAGGGTTCTGCGTACGTAGAAGGTCTCGCATGTGTCTTCTAAAGGTATTGTTACCAACCCCTCGGCAGTTCCAAATCAAGATTTTTACGAAGTCCATGGATGGCATAGGGGGAAGTGGATCAGTATCTAACCTGGTCAAGATGCTATGTATCTTCCGATGGTCCTGATCGATTGATCGTAGAGATGCCATCTGAATTGAGTGCATTGAAGGGCCTGGTATGGTGCTCCAACCTAGTTCGATTCTCAGTCTTAGTTGCTCTATCCACCAGATTGTGTCGACGCGATGAATGGCTTCTGTCCCTTGATCTAATAATAGCCCCATTATATGCCCCTTCATACTGTGAACTGGTACGAGAGGGAGGGGTATTGCATTTTCCTCCATATTTAGAAGTTGGAATTCGTAATGTCCATACCTCGTTCGAAAAGCAGTTTTGTCAATGTCCTCTGGTTTAACTTTCATCTGATGATATCCGGATCTGAGATCAATCTTAGAGAACACTTGAGCACCTTGTAACTGATCAAATAAGTCATAAATACGCGGCAATGGATATTTATTTTTCACAGTTACCTTGTTCAGTTCACGGTAGTCAATACAAAGTCTCAGTGAGCCGTCTTTCTTTTTCACAAACAAGACAGGTGCGCCCCATGGCGAAGTACTGGGCCTGATGAACTTCTTATCTAACAGTTCTTGCAGTTGCACTTTCAATTCTTTCAGTTCAGTCGGAGCCATTCGGTAAGGAGCTTTAGATACTGGCTGTGTACCCGGAATCACATCAACGGTGAACTCAATCTCCCTATCAATCAAATCCCCTGGCAGATCATCTGGAAAAACATCTGGGAATTCTCTGACTATAGGAATACTGTTCACATTAGCGTTAACATCAGTAGATACAGTCAATACAGAACAGAAATACCCTTTACACCCCTTTCTAATCAGTTTGTATGCTTTCATAGATGAAATCAAATATGGGGGAGGTACCACTCCACTTCCGGTAAACACAAATTCGGGTAGGCCAAGTGGACGGAAAATAACTTGTTTTGTCACACAGTCTATAGTAGCATGATATTTTGTTAACCAGTCTATTCCCAATATTACATCAAAATGGTCAATGTTCAGAGGCAGTAAATCAATATACAAATGCATATCCCCAACAATAATTTCATATGCAGGGTACATATAAGCACAAGTCACAGATCCCCCAACAGGTGAAGATACAACTAACAAGTAATTCATGGGTTCCAATGGTCTATTCAATTTTCGCGAAAAAGCATGCGATACATATGAATGTGTAGACCCCGAATCAATCAGAACATATGCATTTTGAGTACAAATTAAGAGAATACCTGACACAATGGTCTCGGTATTCTGCACATCTTCCAGTACCAGTGCAAACACTCGGCCCTGCCTCATAGGCTCTTTTCCAGTCGCTTTAGGGTTGGGTTTTGGTGGGGCAGTTGATGCTACTGCGCTTGGTGCAGCTTTACTGTTGCCTTGAGGAGTGGAAGGGCAATCTTTGACCATGTGGCCCACCTTGCCACACCTGTAGCAAGCACCTGAAAGTTTATAACAAATCCCTTTGTGTTTCTTACCACATTCAGAACAGGGCGGTATGGAACCATTTCCCTGACTAGAGCTGGTAGTTGACCCCGAGTTTTGCTTTTTGTTCAGTGGGTTGTTTCTGCCTTTCTTGAATTTAAAACCCCGTTTCTTACCACGCCATTCAGACGCTGGTGTTTCAGTTTGTTTCAGTGCTTCAATATTTGATTCAGCTATAATGGCCCGGTTAAGAACATCCACATACTTGTGCAATTTCAACACGTTAATTCTGTCAAGTACTTCGACATTAAGGCCGCCTTCGAATTTCCTGGCCTTCTTATAGTTGGTGTCCACCATGTGTGGTGCATATCTGGCAAGTTCAATAAATTTCGATTCATATTCAGCAACAGACATGGTACCTTGCCTCAACTGTTCAAATTCAGTCACCTTGCGGACTCGGACACACTGTGGAAAGTATTTCTCAAAGAAGGACACTTTAAACTGAGCCCAAGTCATGACTGTGTTGGTGTCACGGACCAGCATCCACCATCTTCTGGCCTCTTCTTGTAAGGTGAAGGTAGCTAGCAGTACTTTGTGTGCCTCTGAACACGGAAACACTTCAAATAACTTTTCTGTTTCAAGAACCCATGCTTCAGCCTTGAAGGGTTCAAGGCCTTCCTGAAAGGATGGCGGTTTCATCTTACTAAATTTCTGTGTTAAAGTGATGATGTCATCATTTACATTTTGTTCCTGTAACAACCCTCGTTACTGTTTACCGAATAACCACTGTCTACCGTTAAACTGAAACTGATTATGACAAATGATGGAATTGATTGAAATACTAAACTAACTGACTGAAATCTGGAACTAAATTGATTGAATAAATCTGTTTAGTTGTATATCTATCTGTTGCTTGTTTGATTATTTGTTCATGTCTTTATGTTTAAACTGCTAATTGAAGGCCTTATCGACGGCCGAACCAGAAATTGATTAGTGTTTTATGATCATCATAATTTATGTGGTTTTAGGGTGTAATTATCTGGAATTTGATTAGGTATGATTACATTAGATTAAATGGTACCAAATTACATGAATTGGACTTATTTACAATTAGACCACTTAGTGGCCACTACCTTACACATTTTGAGACTTGTATACATTCAACTAAAACATTTGATCAGCCATATTTGAGAAGCTCAACCGACCAAAGAGAGAGAGGAAGTGAGAGAGTTGAATTCAACTTGTGATTTGCTTGGAAATTGAAGTGTAGTTTGCCATTTGGGCTCCTAGTCTTGTAATTGAAGCCCTAGGTAAGGAATTCAAACCTTTTGATTTTGAATTTAAGTGAGTCTTGCATGATCCATGCCAAATTGTAGAACTAAGACATGATTTAGCCTTAGATTGTTGAATTATAGCTTAATTCATGCATGCATGTTTACATCCTCGAGTTTTGATGTTGTTTTTCATGAACTTGTACATGCATGTTCATATTCTTACAATGGACCATGATTTCACCATGTTTTTGAAAGTTTTGGCTCACTAGAGCATGAGATTGAAGCTTTGAATTGAGTTTAATCCATGCATGTTGCATGTTCTTCATGTTCATGAAAATTGGTTTGAAATTGAGTTTGAATTAAACACCCTTGGGCTTTGATTTCTCAAATTGAGCTTTGAATCATGTTGTTTTATGTGTTTACAAGTGTTTTCTAGGTTTTCAGCCTAAGAGGATTGAAAATTTTGCATTTAAACTTGATTTTGAGCTTGGTACTCAAATCTGGAATTTCCAGATTTTGGGCCTACGCTCGAGCGAGGAAGTCCACGCTCGAGCGTACACTCTGTGATCCTGCCTTCCGCTCGAGCGAGAAAAGTGACGCTCGAGCGTGAAATGCGAGCATCCAGTACTTTGCATGAGTTCACAGTCCGCTCGAGCGAGGAAACTCACGCTCGAGCGAGGACTTGTGTCTTACGCTCGAGCGAGGGTCGAGCGTCCATCGAGCGTAAATTTGGAGCATCCAGTATTTTTACTGTAGCACACAGTCCGCTCGAGCGACGGAGTTCACGCTCGAGCGGAGATCCTTTGTCTGCATGTCCGCTCGAGCGTAGAAAGCCACGCTCGAGCGAGACCCCTGTTTTCAGCAAATTTTGTTAAGTGTTCAAAAGTGCATCTTTGCATCCTCTTTCCATCCTAGGCATTCCTAGGGCATATTTAAGACATCTTAAAGAGGAGATAGATGTAGAACACACCGAGGCAGATTAGGGATTAAATTATTATCTTTCCCCAACTGTGAAACTTAGTGTGTGTTCAATCTGTTAACTGTATAGGGTTGGCTTTCCGAGGAGACGCTCTAGTTCACTGTAGCCCAAAACTCTGTGAGTAACAATTGTGTAAAGATATGTTCAAAATGATTATCTTGAATCTTGAATCGAATCAAGCATCGAATCGATATTATTTCTTGAATGAATGTATGTCCTATATTCAATCGCATTGTGGTATCCTTAGCACCTCATTTCTTTATCGTTATTCTAGAGATCTCTGTCGGTTCCTCGTGGAACCACTATCACATCGATTGATGGCCATCATTCTTGTTAGGTCTTTAAGACTCATCGCTTCTTGTTATGGTAATGGATGTACCACATATGACTGATTGACTGAAAGACTGAAATACTGATTTAATGAACTGTTTTCATTACTATAAGGACATTCATTCTAAACCTCTTTACGCATTATGTTATTCAATGGGCTTTAGCTCACTGCTCATATATATATGTAGGTGTACAGGCACCGGACCAATGCTAGAAGCGTCGGGGTATTTCCAGTTTTGTCAAGCCAACCTATGTGCCTCCCTGCAAGGTTCCGAGCCTGCCAAGCTAAGGCTAGGGGTATTTAGTGTTCCCCCTCATGTCTTTGTTTTGTTTCTTTGTATAGATGTATATAGACTTTATCTTGGTCAATAGGGACTTGATCCCTGTACTGAATGTTTGTAAATGTTTTGTATACTGTTCTGTATAACTGTAGGAAAAATCTTTTAGCATTCAGACTGTCACCGCTCATTGGACATTGTTTATTTACTGTATTGGCTTCCGCCAAGCCCCTGTACTCTGTATTATTGTATTACTGTAACCTAGGGTTACTGGCCGGTTATGGTGCTAAACCCATAGGGGCGGGTTTGGGTCGTGATATTCCTCTGCAGGAGGAAGTGGGGTCATTGGTTCATTGTTCTTTGTTGCCTTAAGGCTTCAGTCAATAGTTCAACAATTCTTTCCAGTCTTGTCATTCTAGCTTCGGATGATTTAGTTTCATCAGTAGTTCTTGCATTATCCATTTCACTATATGCAACATAATAATAATAAACATAGGAAGTTGCATACTTTAAACATATTAACACATTAGCACATATAATCATGTCATGACCACACACACTTATCACGCTCATGTAATGCCCTAATCATTTTTCTAGGACATCCTATAGCTCATTTGGACATGTGTGTGTGGTATAACTCGTGGTTTAGTATCGCTCTGATACCACTCTGTCACGACCCAAACTCGTCCCTATGGGTTTAGCATCATAACCGGCCAGTAATCTGTGATTACCGAAGGCCTGCTTAATAGTAAGATAGTATTACAGAGTATAGAGGCATGGCGGAAGCCAAAACAGTAATTAAACAATGTCCAATGAGCTGTGACAGTTTGTATGCAAAAAGACTTTTCATATATATACACATTCGGAAACAGAACAGTATTACAACGTATATAGAAACATTCAGTACAGTACAAGTCTCACTCAGTCTATACAGGACACAAACAAAAAGGGGAGTCTTAAACACCCCATAGCCTTGGCTTGAACAGTACTAGAACCTCGAGGTGAGGCACAAAGGTTGGCTTGACAAAACAGTGTTTAGCCTGACGCCCCTAGCAGCGGTCCGGTGCCTGAACCCTACATATATTTATGAGTAGTGAGTTAAAGCCCAGTGAATAACATAATGCGTAAAGAGATTAAGAATGAATGTCCTTTCAGTATTGAAAACAGTCAATTGATTCAGTATATCAGTCATTCAGTCATAACAGTCATATGTGGTACATCCATTAGCGATCAAGATAAGAAATGAGGGTCTTGAAAGACCGAACAGTTAATGATGGCCATCATAACAGTAAACAGAAGTTCCAAGATAGGAACTGACAGATATCTCTGTAACAGTAACAGTAACAGTAGTTGTTAAGGATGCCACAATACAGTTCAGAATAGAGAACATACATTCATTCAGTTAACAATATCAATTCAGAAACAGTACAGTTTAACCATTCAGAAAATATTCATATTTGAACATATCTTTACATAGTTGTTACTCACAGAGTTCTGGGCTACAGAAAAGCTAGAGCACGTCCTCAGATGCCAACCGTACACAGTTTACAGGATGAACACACACTACGTTCACATTCGGGAATCAAAGACTTAGTCCCTACTTAGACTCGGTGCGGTTCTACATCTATGTCCTCATTAAGATGTCTTAAACTAGGCCTAAGAATGCCTAGGATGGAGCGAGGATGCAAAGATGCACTTAAAACAACCTTACAAAATTTTTGAAAAAACAGGGTCCCACTCGAGCGTGGCTTTCCCCGCTCAAGCGGACATGCAGACAAAGGTTCGCCGCTCGAGCGGACTGCAAAACATGGCAAAAGTACTGGATGTGCGAAAATCACGCTCGATGGGCGCTCGACACCCGTTCGAGCGTGTGACACAAGTCCCCGCTCGAGCGTGCAATCCCCCACTCGAGTGTAGTATAAAACAATGCAAAGTGCTAGGAGCATGAATTCCACGCTCGAGCGCCAATTTCCCCGCTCGAGCATGAGTCCAAATTTTGGAAATTCCAGATTTGAACCTCAAGCTCATAACCAAGTTTTAATGCACCAAATTCGATCCTCTTGGGCTAATTTTCTGGAAAACACTTCAAAACTCATAGTATTACATGATTCAAAGACCAATTTGTAAAATCAAAGCCCAATGGTAGTTCAATTAAACACAATCTTCAACTCAAAATTCAAGAACGTGATGAACATGCAACATGCATGAATTTAAACAACTTCAAGCTTCAAAGACATGCTCAAATGAGCCAATTTCTCCAAAAACAAGATGAACTCATGGTCCAATGCAAAAATATGGACATGCATATGGAATTTCATGAACAATAACTTCAAAACTTAAGAATGGCAACATGCATGCAAGATATATGCTATAATTCAACATTACAAGACCAAATCTTGACTTTAAACTCCAATATGACAAGAGCCATGCAAGAACTAACTCAATTACATGAACAAGAAGGTGAAGACTCTACCTTGAGTCTTGAATTATAAGAAGGGAAGCTCAATTTGCCAAATTCTCTTCAAAACTACTAAGTTTCCAAGCAATGCAAGATGAAGACAAGTTTCTCCTAGCTCCTTCTCTTTCTAGTCGGTTGAGTCTAAGGAAATGGCAGAGGAAATGTTTTGCCTAAGTATATTCAAGCCTCAATATGTGTAAGGAAGTGGGCCACTAAGTGGCAAAGTTGCAAATAAGGCCAACTCTTGAAAATTGGCATTATTTAATCTAATTTAATTATACTAATTCAAATTTCAATTAAACATGCCATAAAATCACATAAATTATGATTAACACATATCACTAATCAATTTCAGATTCAGCCGCCGACAAAGCCTTCAATTTGCAATTTAAAGCATAAAACATGGACAGATAATTTAACAGTCAAACAGATAGAAATGCATTTAAACTAGTACATTCAATCAGTCAGTTCAGTATTTCAGTCGATTCAATTACTTATCATAATCAGTCTCAGTTTAGCAGTAATCAGTAGTTAACCAGTAATTAGTGGTGAGGGTTATTACATAGAGTTTAAGAAGTTTGGAGGTGACGAATGATTCTGGTCTTCACATATCTCTTTCATTGGGATTTCTGGAGATTTACTGAGGGCTTTCTAGGGGCTAGGTTGAGTAGGGTTCAAGGGAGGAGGGGATTAGAGATGTGAGTTTTCATTGACAGGTCTAACTTCTAAGCTCAGAGTAGGAAGGCCATTTGTGGTTGGACTTGTATGGACACTTGGATTTTCTTGGGATGCAATCGGGCCACCACTGTGACTTGGGCTCTTGGTGTTAGTCTTGATGGGCTTATTGATAACTAAGGATGACTCAAGCCCAGTGGGGGCTAAGGAAGTGGAAGCTTTAGATACCTGGCCCAAAAAGTTGGCCGTAGCCTTAATAATAGTCCTATTTTCTAGAGGATTGTTGGAGTCCAATTCAGTAAATTTGTTTGTGGGTGGATTTGGCCCATGGACTAGTCCTTTTCGAGTGGACATGGTTCTTCCGTTTTTTCTAGTAACCAGCATCCAAGGTCCGAAACTGGTAGCTCCCATCTCAAATTGTTGCAAGTTAACGTTGGCCTAGGGTTATTCTAACTGTGGAAGATTGCTAACGGCTAGTCCACCATCGGACGACGTTGGGCTTGGTGGCGAAGGCCCTTGGAGTTGTAGATTTGTTGTTTTGTATTTGCATAGCTCTTTTCTACGATCCACCCTATCACAGTGAAAACAAAAGTTATGAATAGATTCATATTCAATGTTATAGCTTTCCTTACTTAGTAAGAATCTGGGGCATAATGGTTTGTTAAGGTCCATCTTAATGCAAACTCTTGCAAATTTGCCTCTGGTAGCCATGGCTGTGATGAGGTCTAATTTGAGAGGACGCCCTAGCTATTTAGTAATAGTATACAAGACCTTTTCTTGGAAGTATCCAATCAGAAGCTCTGGAAACCTACCGCGGTTGTGATTTCAAAAGCTTCCGATGCCTTGAAGTCAATCTCCCATTTGCGAACTATGAGATAATGATCTAGGATAACCCACGGGCCACCTGAGTAGACATGGGCACAGTCCTCCTAAGAAGAGAATTTGAGCAAAAAATAGTTGTTCCCTAAATCTATGGCATTGAATTCATCTTGTAGGGCTTATAGGTTTCTAACTTTTATATAGAGCATTCTGTACCCAATGTTTTTGCCCAAAAGTCTTACAATAAGTGAGTTGGTCCAAGGTTGTCATATTTGTTGCAGTAGTTGCTTTGGAAGAGATATTCTGGTTATGCCTTGTGGTACTGCCTCTGGTATGTCAGAAGCCCTCTCTTCCGCTTCATCTTCTGGAGTAATGGTGTCCATCACATCATCAAAGTAAAAATCATTGCTTTAGGAGCTGCAAGTGCATCCTTGAACGATTTGGGCTTGGGTGTTGCAAGTGTTCCGTTCTCAGGGGAGGGAGAGAGTTCATGCGTGGAGGCTGAGGAAAGAGAAATTGTGGGATTAGGAGTGCAAACAACGTTGGTCTCCATATCTTTTGCCCTCATCTCGTCCTTGCTCTTGATCTTTTTGGTGTTGCGGATCATGTGATCTTCCTCTTCAAGAGACTTTTTGTGTAGATTGCTAACACTAGCGGAGGGGGAGCTCATTCTAGAGAGATGCAATGGATCTATCGATATTATTGCAATAGTCGTAATAGTGATGGCATGTAGTGGTGCTTAAGGGTGTAAAGTGAACCTGGTTTAACCCAGACCTAGCTTGACTCATGTCGGGTTGCTTGGACTTTCATTAAAATTCTGTTTGGATCAAGTCGGGTTAATTCACGGGTCAAAAAATTAGACTCACGAGATATTTGGGCCTCGACTGAGCCGGGCTGACAGGTCTGGGCCTAGGCTTAGGATTGGACTGGGGCGGGCAGGCTTAAACAATTTTTTTCTAATTTTTCTGTCAAAAATTTATTCTTTTATACTAAAAATGACACTGGGCTTTAGGTGGGCCAAACTTTGAGTGGGGCCTTGAGTTGGCCAATGGGCCTAGCTAGGCAAGTTGGGTCCACGGGCCAAATCGGATTTCAAAATGACGGCCCAGGCTCAAGCCTAAGGTCCCGAGCTGGGTTCGGGCCTGGACCTAGCCAGGTCGGGCTCACCTCAAATTGCGGGTAGATTTTAGGTCACGTACCATTTTTACACCTCTAATGGTGCCTAACAATGGTAGATTGGAAGAAAGCATTTGTACATTTTATTTTTAGTAGTAATTTATTTGAGAAAAACAATGACAGATAAAAGAGTTTTAAAAAGTGATGTTAACTGTGATAATATACTAGGACTCCATTCGATTTCAACCAAAAAAAAAAAAAATAATCATATTTTAGAAGTCAGTTTTTTGATTTTTGATCTTTTTAAGTTATATCACTTCCTTATATTTTTATATGTTTTTTTTTAAAAAAAAAAAAAAAAACTAAAAATAGTCAAAAAAATCAGGTTTTAATATACTTTCCAAAATAAGTAATGTTTGGTTTCAAGGCCTTGTTTGGGAAGAAAAGTAAAAAAAAATAAAAATAAAAATTCAAACAGAGCTTAAATTAGTCAAAAAAACCAAGCTAAATTAACTCTTCTAAACGAAGACTTAGGCCTCGTTTGGGAATATGTTATTTTAATAACTTTTTGATTTTTTGGTTAAAATATAATGTAAAAAAAATTAGTATGTTTAAAATGACTTTTGATTGTTTATAAAAAGATGTGCAAAAAGTAGAGAAAAAAAGAAATATTTAATTTTTTAGTATAGATTACAAATTTTTTTATTTTTTAATAAATTTTTGATTTTTAATCTAAAACAAAAACATGTCAAACGAGGCCTTCGTTGATCCTTTTGAAAAAAAAATCTTTGATATCATTGATCCTGTTTGACAAATAGTAAAAAGATTGCATTTTTTAAAATTAATTTCTTACTTTCCAAGTCTTTATAAGTTAGCCCGACCTAAAAACTAATAAAACCAAATATCTCTATTAAAGGCAAAAATAAAATAAAATTCTAAACCTACCTATACCTACCTATACTTTCTTAATAACAAAACGAAATATTTTTTTAAAAGCATTTTATCCTTCAAAAATTAAAGAAAACAAACAAATAAACTAATAAATTATAATTGTCGAATCAATTATAAATATGATATAAAAATATATAAAAAATGTAATATTATTGATTATTTAATTGTCAACTCAATTTGACAATCTTGTTATTTTATGCACACAACGGTCATGTGCAATTGCCTAAATTTCAACTCAATTCGACAATCTACTTATTTTATGCACATGACCTAGCAATATTTCGGTTTCTAGTTGAACACCTAACAAATGCTAATAAATGATCTCACTTGTCATGGATGGACTTTAACAAAATATGTGCTAGAGTTGACCCATTAATAGTGCTAATCAACTTGATTATTCACATATTTTTTCTAATACAAAGTTGGAACATTTTTTTGGGTGAGATTATTTACAATATAAAAAGAATCAAAATCAAGAGAATGATTATCCATTTAACAATTAAAGAAGCTTAACAATTAAGCTAACAAAGAGTTTCATAATGGAGATGAAATAACCCGTCCAACAATCAATTAACTTGAGAAAGAGTATGTCCAAGTATAATAACTACATGATTCTAAGACAACAAAAATAGTTGAGAAATGACAAAATATTTTTGGATGGACACATGACTATGATTACTTGATTTTTATTACTCGTGATAATTTTTTGCCCAAAATGAAAAAAAAAAAAGAAGAGAGTTTAAATTACACCTTTCATTTCAGAAAAATACAACTAGTCCTACATTTTTAACATAATTATATTGACATCTCTTTTAACGAAGATAAAACGACATAAACTAATGTAGATGTTGAGGGAATTACTGATGAAAAAAGATCTAATTGTTATATAAATTAAAACCCAAGAAATATCATTGTAATTATGTCAAAAGTGTGAGACTAATTATAATTTTTACAAATCTCAAGAGAGATGAGTGTAAGTTATAAAAAAATATATATATATATATACACAATAAAGAGTCTACAAAAGTAATTAAGTGAACTAATCTAACTAATTAAAATGTAGAACATTGTTGAATGTGAATTGTTTGTCAGGAGATTTGAGAGCCCAACTCATCATCAACCCAAGCTTGATAGGATTCATTTGGGATGTCGGTTTGTTTTTTGACTATTTTAGTCTGAGGTTAAAAAATCTCGTTTAGAATAAGTTTTTTTGACTTTTTTGATTTTTGTAAAAGAAAAAATAAAATAATTATAGTTTGGATGTGATATTTTATCTTATTAAATTAAAAATTTATTTTATCTTTTTATGACTAGAATAATTAAAAAGTTAAAAATTCTGACATGACAAACGAAAGCGTAGTCGAGTGATTTATTTGGTTTTGGGTCAAATTTGCTTAGTCATTGATGCACTTGGCAAGGCATGATAATATTTTGGTTCTGTAATTGAAGTTGACCGTCTACCAAATGGTTAATGAACGAGTCAAGTGTCATGGTTGGAGGCCTTGACCAAAAATCTACCAAAGTTGACCCATTAATAGTGCCTACTCAACTGGTGTTTTAAGCAGTGCTAATATATAGGAATTATTATGGACCAAATGTTAAGATTTGAATTTTTCATCCATTATTACAAAATAAAAATAAAAACTATAATCAACTTGATAATTCTAGATTTTTTATCTAAAAAATGATGTTAAGGTTAAAAGTCGGAAATAGGCTAAATACAATGAAGGGAATTTGGTCCAACACATACTTTTTATTACTAAAATATTAAATTTTAAAAAGTATATAACTTTTGATGTAAATGTTAGTTTTTAATAAAATTAGTATTTTTAGAATTCTCTCGTTAAGATCTATTAAATAAGATTCATATTGACTATGAAATTCTTAAAAAAAAAAAAATTATTACCGTCTAAGAGGGTAATTTATATAAATTGGGCCGAGCTAGGAGTACGGACCGATCTATGGGCCGTGTTAAAGAAGCTTGGAAGATGGGCCTCGGATGAGTGGTAGTCCGGTCCAAGGTAAGAGGTTCGCGGCCGAATTAAGTGAGTGAAATTAATTCGGTCGTCATGGCCATGGATAGCTCGGTCATGCTATACGGAACCGAGGTATGTTGGGCCTGCTCTAGGACCTGAGTAAAGGTTAGCTCGGCTTAATTCTTCTATGTAAAGCTTGGCCTTTGCATATGAGGCCGAGGTAGGAGAAAGGAATGGAAGAGCCGAGATAACCGTTAGATCGGTCACGCTAGTTAGTCCAACATGGAAAAGTTATTTTGGTCCTGTTGTAGTCCGGCCATGGGAAAATCATCTCACTTAGTTTAAGCAGTGAGGGGGTGTTGAAGGATAGGCATTATCCTTCAGGAGTGTAAATCCTAGGAGGACTTTACATGGAAGAGTAAGAGTCCTACCAGGATTGTGCCACACGAAACCTATAAAAGTTCACCAACATCACCTATGGAGAGATAACACAACTTTGTTTTCTGAACACACAGAGCTTTTGTCTATTTGTCAAGCTTACTGACTTAGGCATCGGAGAGGTTTCCGGCACACACCCGCCGGCTAGCTTACGTTTGTGTTTTCAGGTGATAAAGCGACGTCGTACGGAGGAGCACAGACTTGATCAACAGGATTATACGAGAAGGTATATTTCTTTCCCGTACACCGTCGAAATTAATATAAACAATAACAATAACATGCTACTCTGTTTGACAGTAATATGTTACTCTGGTTCATAGTAAAATGTTATTCTGACAATATTGTCCAAGAAAAAAAAAGAAAATATTTTATTTTGTTTTTACTCAATTACGTGCTTCCTTTTTAAGGGATTTATGAAACAAAATAAATTGAGCTGTTTTTTACACTAAACAAGGGTCCAATGGGGGAATTTTGGCTAAATTTCCCTACAATTTAAATTAAGCAAATCATGTGTATAAATATTCTGTCAAAAATGTTGACTCGATTGACAATTTAGATAAAATGAACTAATATCAATAATTTATGAAGATAATTATTTAAATTAATAATTAAAAAAAATTAAATTAACACAAAGTGATAGTTTAAGAGAGAGGTAAATGAACTTTAAAAAAAAAAAAAATGCATATAACTCGAGTTATTAATTAAGCTATTATCGATGCCTGTTAGGCTCCAATTCTCACTCTATGCTCCTACTCTTTCACTACATCATTATGAATGAATTTCAAGTCTAAAATATAAAATTTTAACATTTCTCATTTAGTAATACATGTGTTCATATGTCACTGCAAGAAAAACATTTATTTTATCTCATTACTAATAAAGAGGTTCATGTACTTCTACTAAACTTGTAAAATTTAATACAAAATTAATGTGATTTATTTATTTTTGCTAATGGAGGAAGAAAAATCCTTAATGTTGTATTTGGTTGGGAATTTGAGAAGAGATTTGAAAAAGAAAATAAAAAAAGTAGATAAAATATAATTGTATACACTTTTTCCCTTTTCATTTTTAATTCGTCTTCAAATTCTCTAACCAAACAAAACATAAAATAAGGTCTGACTCCCATGAACTTATTTTGTCTTTAAAATAATAATTTCCTTATGTTTTTCTTAAGTGCATGTCTCTGTTTTGTAGTTCGCACTGGCCGTATCTTGAGGGAAGGACTTCGAGATGAAGTGGCTTAAAAAAAATAAAAGAAAATTATTATATGAATTAATAAATTTTAGGGTCTGGACCGTCTCCAGTCCAAATCTGGGATAGTCCAGTCCAGTCCGGCTCATTGGGCCTATTTTTGGATCCCTTTTCGATAATTCAAACCGTTCATATTTTAGGATTCGTTGAGTATATTATCCCTGTAAAAAATCATGTCGATCAGATAACAGATACTATGTATTCGGATTACTTTTGCTTGGAAAAAAATGGACGGTTAGAAATTAACGGTTCATAAAAAAGTGATCCGAATACATAGTATCTGTTATCCGATCGACGTGATTTTTTACAGGGATAATGTACTCAGCGAACCCTAAAATATGAACGGTTTGAATTATCGAAAAAGGGTCCAAAAATAGGCCCAATGGGCCGGACTGGACCCTCCAGTCCAGATCTGGACTTGAGGCAAGCCACTGCCTAAATTTTAATATTTGTTTACTTATTTTAAAACAAAGTGTGTATTTAAATTGCATTTAATTACAAAATGGTTACCATCATATCATTCTATTGATATATTCATTTCTTCATGTATAAGCTAGGATTTCAAAATAAACCAAGCTAGTTGAACCAAACTCATATTTGATTTGCCAAAAAATTGTTTAAGATTTATTTGTCATGTAAATAAATTAAGTTTGAATATATTTTATAATTCATTAAATTTTTATGCAAATCAATATTTCATTAACTTATTATTTAATTTGATAAGTTTATAATATGAAATTATTCGATTTTGTTAAAAGTTCATTTAACATCTACTTATTATAGAAAAATCAGTAAAAATTAAACACGGTTTGAAACTTACTTAATTTTTAAATAAAATTTGAATAACTTATTACTCAACTAACTTATTATATATATATATATATTATTTTGCATTAAAAAATAGAATATAAAACAAGACTCACTTTTAGTTGTCACATTAGTAAATAAAAAAAAAAAAATCTTAATTTATTCTAATTATTAAAAAAATCTTAAATATTGGGAGTCAAAATTCTAAAGAATTGTTTAGGATGTCCTAAATAAGTGTACTTTTTGTCTTTTTAGAATAAAAAATTGAGGAAAAAAATATAAATGTTTGGATTAACTTTTTGACTTTTTATAGAAAAATGTGTATTAAAAAATTATATAAATTAGTTTGTAGAAAAAAATTAAGATTAGAAATTGTGCAGTCATAATTTTTAATTTTTAGTAAACAGTGATAATTTTTTAACTTTCTAAATAACTTTTTAACTTTTTAATTTTTTTCAACTTTTCAAACTTGACCTAAATAGAAAGTACACGGCTAGCACATTTACAAGTGGAACAATGGGAACATCACATGTGTGTTTCCCAAACATGACCTCACTTTTTTGATTTTTTTGTAGATGTTGCTTTTTACTTTTTATTATTTTAATTAATTAATTAATGAATTATTTACTATTAAAATTATTTAATTTGTTTTTTTGCGGGCAGGCTTGTAGCTCTCTTTAGGCGGCATCTTCAACAACATCATCATCATCAACAAGTCCCCTTGCTTTTGCCCCTCTCTTTTGTCTTTATTAATTAAGATAAAATAAAACAAACAAATCTCAATTATTTAATCAATTAATTGTGATTTATTTTAATTCATGTCCCGAAGATTCCAACCAAACTAGCAAGAGAACGAGACACGTGTGGGGCTTAAGCAAACACGTGTTAGTGTGTCAATCGTCAATATAGATTTAGAAAAAAATATTCAACACTAATGTCAATTAATTATAATTAATCAAGTCAATTAAAGTATGGCTTGATGCCTTAGCTTTTCCCCTTGAATGTGGGTTCTAATTGAATAAAATAAATATTAAATATAACAAAATTATTATTTAATGAACGATCTCATTTTTGCTGTGGGGATCATTTTTTTTTCTTTTTTAATCAGCAAATGTTAATTATTAGATTAGTATCTATAAGAGAAATTTTTTTCACCTTTAGCAAAACATCTTAGTACTTACATTCCCTTAATTCAAACTCCCTTAAAGAGAATTGAACTCCATGACTTCTTGAAAATTAAGCCCTAAGGATGGCATATTGACTTATGTGGAAATTATAACATGACCTTATTTAATGTAACTTATGAAATAGATTAAAAAAAAAAAAAACAAAAAACACAAATATGGAGAGTTACACCTCCCCTCCTCCCTGTTTTTGAGTTGCACCTCCATGTTTTGCTAATTTTTTTGAATTCTATATCGTAAATTGTAGTTCTTTCATTTTTTTTTTCTCAAAAAATGTGTCAAAATGTTTAATACAATTTTGACTTAACAGTTTATGAGACAAAAATTATTTAAATAAATTTGAAAATTAATTATTGAAAAAATAAATACTTTTAACTTATACTATTTAATTATTAACTTTTAAGTCCTTGAGTTAATACTATTTGTGATTTTTTACACGCTGATTATATCATATTTGATGGTGTCAATGTTATGCTAAATTATTTAACTTGTCATCGTGGCCAAATAAGACCTTAGAGTTTATAATTAATTAAGACCCTACTATGATGATCTAGAAACTATCCAAAAAATAAAAAACCTCATAGATCTAGATCATGTGGTGAAATCTAGAGTTTGTGCTTTATTTGATTCTTCACCATTCCTTTACTATTATTTTGGAGTTGCAAAAAAGCTAAGCAAGGCATGTGCCAGCCCCTGAGACATTCAAAAAAGTATATAAAGCCTTTTTATTTAAGTGCATTTTAAGGCCCACCAAGAAAATATATTATAATTAATTATTCTTCTACATTAGTACTTAGCCAATTACTTAGGCCTCGTTTGAAACAACTCATTTAGTAAAAAAGTCAAAAAGTTACTAAAAAAGTTAAAAAGCCAACAACTCATATTAAAAAGTCAAAGATTCTCTTTTCTCTCTACTTTTTGCATATTTTTTCGTAAAAAGTTAAAAAGTCATCCCAAACATACTAATTTTTTTTAGCTTATATTTTAACTAAATAACTAAAAAATTACTAAATTAACTTGTTCCCAAACCAAGCCTTAATGTTTAATGACTATGATCTAAAGCCCTCCTATACATGAATTGCGAATGTAGTCATTAGAAGTTATATAGGCGTGTCAATAGTATGAGAATATTGTAAAATAGATGCTAAATTAAAATCCTATTAATTATTAAAAAAAAAGACTATAAAAGTATTTTTGATCAAATTAGAAATTAAAATTTTGATATGTTACGATTGACAAGAATGTTAGGTAAGAATCTTTAGCATGCAAATATCCTTTTTTTATGTTAATATTGGTATGTAAATTCTTTTATTTATTTATTTTTTTTATTTTAAATTTTAATTATCAAAACTAATTGTTATCTTCTTTATTTAAACATATTCACTATGACAAGGATAGTCAAATCCAAAAGTATTTTTGAACAAATACCTATAACGTACCTCTCATTTTCATAACCAATAAAAAAAAGAAAAAAAAAAGAGAGAAGAAATTAGTATCATTCTTTTTTTTGTCAATAAGAAATTAGTATCATTCATTTCATTCTTTTTTGGGTTAGTTACATAATATCACTTTACCTTTTTTTCTTAAATTTTTTTTATATTAAAAATTTATTTTTTATTTTAATTCAAAAGAATAATATTACAAATCCATTCTTATTAACTCAGAAATTATTCAAAAATTAATCTCCACCACACCCTACATAGATCCCACATTATATAAATTAATCTCCACCACAAATTATCCATCCAAAAAATTCCAAGTGGATAAGTTTGAGTCCCAGACTTTCCCAATTCAAAATCACTTTATCCCTTTAACTTAACCACATATTTGGTTTTGGACAATCTCTAATGGATTGTGAAGCCCACAAATTGGTTTAGTTTGGGCTGCCTTGGTTAGTTCAAAGCCCAACAAATAATGATTAATGGGCAAATTACTTAAAAGCCTTATTTAAAAGAGAATAAATCTATTTAGTCCCTCAATCTTTTGAATACTCTTAAAAATTCATTACGTATTTTTCTTCTTCATTCTTCTATGTGTTTGTTTTTTTTTACCTTTTTCTCTTCTTGATTTTTGGTGACCGGTAACCATGTCTTACTTCTTCTCTTTCTTTTTCTAATATATAGTCACCGGTGACCGACGACCATCATTGCTTGGGGTTCACAGGCAACCACCGACCACCAACTATCGACTCCTCACTTCACCTTCATTGACGGTGAAAGAGACGAGTTTTTGGCAAAGAAGATGAATAGATCTACTTAGATCTGATGTAAATCCACTCATATTTACATGAGATCTGACTAGATCTAAACCAAAAATAGCTGCTGGAGTATAATATTCTCTCCATATCAGTTTCTCTCCTTCAATTTCTCAATTTTTCTATCTTTTCTCTGCTACACACTTCTATTTTCCTATTTGAATAGAGAAAATTTTTAAATTCTGAATAAGTTGTTTTTAAGTTTTAGTTATAAGTGCTGAAAACTGTAAAATTTTACAGTTTCAATTTTTTTGGTACTGAAATGAATCATACTTTAAAATTGTAAAATTTTACAGTTTCATAACATGTTTTCCAGTTTGATTAATAAGGATAAATACTTAATAGAATCATGCTTTGAAACTATAACATTTTACAGTTTCAAAGTTTACTTTTCAGTTTGATCAATATTGGAGATTATTTGCTTAAACTCTACAAAAATTGAAAAATAGTATATATACTTTTTTTCATTGTTGTTTGTTGTTATGTTTTTTTTTCCCTATCAGTTTATCAATATTTAACACATTTTATTATGTTTTTTCACTATAATTTCTCTATTTTTTTTTCTGGCAATATTCTGGACATTCTAATGAGTTTCCGATGATATTCTTGATGTTCAACAAACATTCTAGACATTCCAGTGACATTTAAAACACTCCGACAATACTCTGGTGAACTTCCAGCGATACTCCGACGACTTCCCAGTGATGTTGAATATTTCGACAAGTCTCTGGTGATCGTTTGACAGAAGTATGACGGTGATGGGATGTATCAACGTTTTTAAAGTTATAAAAAAAAAAGAATTTTTTTGATAATAATTAAAAATATATAGGACTAATTGGTGTAAATGTTTTGTTTTGAGATTAGATGGGTTTTGAGTTTTGTGTATGGAATTTACTAGTAAGTGTTCCATGATTAATTTTGATCTAGGCCATCAAGAGCGGCTCGTATCTACCTTCTAACCCTTGAATAGAAAGAGAATGTGAATGTGAGAATTACACTGCTCCTTAGTAGTAATGATACACCCACCATGTCATAGTTTTAGTTGTAAAATATTTAGATAATCATCAAAAGAGATACAATTAGAATTTTAATAAATTTTTGGGCCAAAGTGAAAATAGGAAAAAAGTTTTATCATGTGGGAAGTGTGGTATGCCATGTAGTAAACCACATGATGTGATGAATAGTGGTGTATAGTGAATGTTTTATCAAGTTTGCATAGTAATGAAGATATAGAAGAAAAAAAAAAAACTCTTTATTTCCTCTTCCGTTGTGATTCTTTCTTCTTTATTTTCTTTAGTTTTATTATATGTTATCAGCACAAGATTCTAGCCAGTTGAGAAGATAAAGCTACTGGGTAGTTGTAATAAGTATAAATAAATTCTAAAGCTAATTTTATATTTTCTTAATATATTTACGTAATACTAAATATATTATTTTTGCTAAATTTAGTAATCATGTCAAATCTTTCAAAATTAGAATTCTCAGCTCTTGACATTTCAGGAAAAAATTATTTATCTTGGATTTTTTATGTTGAGATTCACCTTGAGGTAATGAATCTTGGAGATACATCAAAACATAAAAATAAAGCATCCCTACAGGATCGCACAAAGGCAATGATATTCATTCGCCATCATCTCCAAGAAGAATTAAAAAATGAGTACCTCACAGTAAAAAATCCACTAATTCTGTAGAATAATTTATATGAGAAATACGAGCACCAGAAGACCGTAATCCTCCCAAGAGCCTGTTATGATTGGGTGCACTTGAGTTTGCAAGGTTATAAATCAGTTAGTGTTTAAAATTCTACTTTATTTAAAATAATCTATCGATTAAAATTATGTGGAGCAAAAATTACTAAAGAAGATATGCTTGAAAAAAATATTCTCCACATTTCATACCGATAATGTACTCTTGCAGCAGCAATATAGATAGTGTCGTTTTTCAAAGTACTCTGAATTGATTTCATACCTTCTTGTGGCTGAACAAACTAATTAATTATTATTGAAAAATCATCTATCCCGTCCAACTGGTTCTATTTCATTCCCTGAAGTGAATGAGGTTGCATTTCATGGTTGTAGACGAGGGAGAGGTAATAGTTTTGGATGTGGTTGAAGTAGAAATAATTACCGAATCCGTAAGGGATATGTTCAGAAAAATAACATGCCATTCCACCAGAAGTGGAATAAGTTTGGAATATCACAAGAAAAGAGAAAAGGTTTATAGAATAAACCTCCCAAGAATCATGAAATGATTGTTACAGATGTAGCATGATAGGGCATTGGTTGCGTACCTGTCGTTTGCATGAAAATTTAGTGGATCTTATCGAGCCTCGATACAAGAAAAAGAAAAAGGAAATGGAATTGAGATGCATTTCACAGATAATTATGAACCCATTGATATTAATCATCTTGATGTGTCTGATTTCTTTGAAGACCCTGGCATAAAAATTGATTGTTTAATTGGTGATGGAAATGCTCACACTGATTAATCTAATTTTCTAGATATCATGTTTTTGGAGTATGTTTTGTATTGTCCTGTTTTACAATTTTACAATTTATATTTTTCTATTTTGGAATGTTTATTTTCTTGTTTTAGTTAGGCCTTTAGAGTTTGTATTTTTGGGTTTGGTAGTTTGTATTTTTCCTAGTTTGAGAATAATGAATTTCAATTTTTTACAGGCATGGTTTTCATTGATGTATTGACTAATTCCAAAATGATTGGTGATGATATTTGTCTAGTGAACAGTGTAACCATACACACTATTTTACACAATTACTTATGAGAAAAGCTAATGTCAATACAATTTCAGGTTCTACAAATCTGTTAAGTTTTAAAGGTATATGTCGTCTTGGTTATTGAAACTATAAATAAAGGTAAAGAAGAATATCTATTGTACGGGAAAGAAATATACCTTCTCGTATAATCCTATTGATCAAGTCTGCGTTCCTCCGTACGACGTCGCTTTGTCACCTGAAAATACGAACGTGAGCTAGCCGGCGGGTGTGTGCCGGAAACCCCTCCGATGCCTAAGTTAGTAAGCAAGACAAATAGGCAAAAACTCTGTGTATTCAGAAAGCAAAAGTTGCATTACCTCTCCAAAGGTGATATTGGTGAGCTTATATAGATTTCGCGTGGCACAATCCTGGTAGGACTCTAACTCCTCCATGCAGAGTCCTCTTAGGATTCATACTCCTAGAAGATAACGCTTATCCTCCAACACCCTCCCTCACTGCTTAAACCAAGTGAGATGGTTTTACCACGGCCGGACTCCAACACGGCCGAAGTAACCTCTAGTTCGGCCCTTTATTTCCTTTCTCTTACCTCGTTTTCCACATGCTTTGACCGAGCTAACCATAAGAGAGTTGAGCCGAACTATGGCGTGGCTAAACCGGACTGACACGTCCGAACCGGCGTCACTCTAAGACCGGTCTATTCCCGAAATACCTTAGACCGGACTACCTATAGTCTTCTCTTGGACTGGACTATCTCGTGACAAGCCGCGACCGAGATACGGGTACCCGGTTGACAACCGAACTATCCATAGTACTCTTCTGACCGGTGTATTCGCTATATTTCGTGCTTGGGCTTACCTCGGTCCAACACCCAGCTCGGCCCAATTAACTTATATAAATTACCCTCTCAATTGCCTCTTAATTCCATCTGCGTAGCATGATAGGGATTACCTGTCTAATCAGCCGAGCTAAAGTTTTTAACCTTTCCAGCCGAGCTAACACTCTGAAGTCTTCAGAGCCGAGCTACTTTTAAGCCGAGCTGTCATTGTCCGGTCAAAACATCTCTTCAATGACAGCAACTGAAACGCTTCCCTTTCTGGGGACACGTGGCAGCCTCCGATTGGCTCCTTACAGCTGTCGCGCCGCCCTTGTACTTCGAAAAAATTAAACAGTTCCCGTCCTTTTGGCCTTTTTCGCCAAAAGAACTCTTTACATTTGAATCATATCAAACCCTGTTCATCTCCTTGTGCTCTCTCTCTCTCTATGCTTCTGCTTTTTCAATTCCTTCCAACTTCTGAGCTCGCATTCTTACTGTTGCTATCACTCCCTCCTCCAATCCTTTCCCTTTACCAGGTAAGCTTATAAATCTCTTCTTATTTCCTGTATTCTGTTGCATGTGTTTTTGCAAAACACTTTGTATGGTATTAGTTTTATATCGTTTCTGGAAAGAACTTGCCTGTAAAATGCTAGAACTTCAAGAAGCCTCGAGTAACAGCAAGTAGAACACTTTATTTGATCTAAAGAACACGTCCAACCGAACTAGAACACTGTTTTCCTTATACATGGATTTAGGTAAACTGGAACCGAGCTAGAACTTGCACACTTCACAATAATTTTAATAGGAAACCAACTGATTCACACTAGCCGAAATGAAAACATACTGAACTAGAAATATCGGCCTTTGACCGAGCTAAGCCTTAGGGGCTAAGCCAGTTTTCTGAGTTCCTGAACTGGACCCAGAAAGCTGCCTCTTAATGCTTAACCGGAGTAACAGAAACCATAGGTAGAACCGAAATAACCAAAACATCTTGACGAATCGATATAACAAGTACCTTGAGAAAACCGAGGTAGGTCCTTCAGTACACTCCGTAGCCGAAGTAAGAATTCCCTTTCTTGCTTTATTTACGTAACGGTCCTTGATCATGCTTAACCCTTTGTTTTCCACTTTGCGGACTTAGGTTGTCGGGCACTCCTCTGTGCACTCAACCGAGCTCTGAGCACATTTTCTCGGCCGAGCTAATTTATTTATAAGTTATACCATAAATGAATTCTGATTTTGGTAGAATCCTAGGAGGCCTAGCGAATTCGGAAAAGGATTACAATATACCAACCGATGTAAACCTCACCCTAGCGAACCGGATGTAGATCCATGGGGCAACCCGAGCTTTGTCCTTTCATCATTCGATCAATAATAGAGGCGGACTCGATTCCCAATCGACCTTTAATCTGTGAGTTTCTTAGGCAAACCGGACTATGCCCAACCCAACTTTCCACCAACACCTACCGTATAATAATGGGCATAGGCGCCATAAAGCGCTGAACCGGTCTCAACCTAGGCTTAGCGAAATATTGCACCAATACTCCATAGGATCCAAAGCGAAAGTGGTGCTATTATTTGAGAATCTGTGGTGAGAGAAAATAATTAAGAACACAGGACAAAGATTTAAATGATGACGATTATACGGGTGTCAGGAACTTTGAGGACCACCAGGACCAGATCCCAGGCGGAAGCATAAACTGGAACAAAGGAATCCCTGGTATACTTACTTCGGTTTCAATGCATTCTTAATCTTTTACTCCGGTTTCGACTCTGGACCGAACTAACACTTGTCTTTTCTTTGCAGATAAAGCCCATCTCCTTTCAAACTACGGCCACCCCAACCTCGGTTTTCTTCGCGCCGCACTAAGAGTAAAAGAGAGAAGTTGGGCAAAGCTCCTAAACTTCGAACCGACTTACCGTTATACCGGTCGTCGAAAAGCAAGGGTAACTGACTTCCTACTTGAAGAAGCACCAGAACCGGACCCTTCCTTGCCCCAGATCAACCTCATACCACTAACAGCCGAGCAAGAAATGGCTAAGAAGAACAGATTGAAGGCCCTCCTAACCGCAACAAACCCTACCGAAGTATAGGAAATCGGCCGTACTGCCGAGGCAAGTGGTTGCCTTTGCCACCTCAACGGCCGTCTTCATCCCGTCCTAGCAAACGTGCCCGGACTAGCCAAACCGAGCCACGTCTTGCTGATGAAGACGAGATCGTCCCGCCACCAAGTCCTCCACCAAGTCCTTAGCCAAGCATCCAACCGGAGCCCACCGACCGAACTGCCTCCTCCAAGTGGACTCATACGCTCACTTTTAATGACCGAGACATCACCGCGTCCGATTCGGTGGTCTCAGAGAAGGACCATCTGATGGCCTTTAACTTAGCCAAGGGTGTGTGCCTCCCCAAGGACATAGAGCACCACTACAAACAGCTCAACACCGAGCTAAAGTCAATTCGGTCCTCCACTAAGTCCATGATCCTGGTAAGCAGTGTTCCTCTCTATGCAAGGTTTTTTTCAAACTCGGAGTCCGGCTAACGTTACTTCTCCTTTGCAAGCCATCCAGAAAAACCAAGTTACTCACAGGAGGGTCATGGAGCTTAGGAGGAGTACAAGGGAGGCCATGGCTGAGGCCGAACTGAAAACGACCGAACTAGAGGAGGCAAAGAAGCAGCTAGCCGTGCTTCGGGAGAAGAATGGTCGGCTGACCGAGGTTGCCAACTCGGTTGAAGCCGAAAAGCAAAAAGTCGCCAACGAGGCAAAAGATAGATACCTGCGCATCTTGGCTGCAATTGAGAAGAAGAAAGATGCCGAAATAAAGTAATTGAAGGGGGAGGTAAAAAAGGCCGAGAAGCGGGGTTTTAAGGAGGCGAAACGTACACTCTTGGTCTTGACGCAGACAAGGATCTATTTTTCATTTCAGAAATGCGGTGGAGAAGCTTCGGTTATGCGCTGACAAGGGTCTAGCAGCTCCACCGTACTCCATTCGGCCTCACTTTCTGTCTGTGCCGATCTCTAAAAAGCCTTTCTTGAGGGTCGGTGATGATGATGGCGATGATGATGAAGAAGATGAGAGCCATCTCATACTCCGGTTGTCAACGGCGTGAACAATAAGCGATTCGATCTGAGCGGTTATTGAAGATCAACTCTTGGTTTGCGGCCGACACGAAGTTTAAGTGACACCGAACTCCCATTTCAAACCATGCTCCCCTCGACCAGGACTCGGGCGAATCTTGATCACGGTGATGCGAACTTCGATGCACTTCTCGGTTGATTTTCTTTTTTCTATTTGAATTTTTTGTAACCGGGCTGAAGCCCCCCTAAATTGTACTTGGTTTGTGGTTTAATGAAAATTTCTTCAACTCTTATTCCGGTTTTGTGTATGTATGCTAATATTTGCAATGAATTTTTCCGTGAACTTATCTGCACAACTGTGATCTCGGTTAGCTATCTAACTCACTAGCCAACCACTCTTTAGCCGATATAGCTTACTTGACTCTGAGTACAAAGAGTTGGTTTAATCGACCAACCAATCTTGACGATATAACTTACTTGGTGAAGAGTAACAAGAGTTGGTTTAATCCGATAACCACTCTTGACCATACACTTACTTAATTTGAAGAGTACAAAGAGTTAGTTTAATCGATAACCACTCTTGACCATACACTTACTTGGTGAAGAGTACAAAGAGTTAGTTTAATCGACCAACCACTCTTGACCATACACTTACTTGGTGAAAAGTACAAAGAGTTGGTTTAATCGACCAACCACTCTTGACCATACACTTACTTGGTGAAGAGTGCGATGTTGGTTTAATCCGACCAACCTCTAAGTTGGTTTTCGACCAACTTAGAATAAAGTGTTTGGTTATTCCGACCAAGCGTCCTGCGACTGAATCACGATTACGGGCTTAGGAGGGTCATAGTTGGTTATTCGACCAACCATGTTTATAATCTTTGCTAACTTACTAGAGCTATTTTCTACTAAAACAAATATGCTAAAAAGAATCGATTTGTTTTATTGATGAAGTGAAAAATTACATATACTTAAAGAGAGAAAAGAAAAGCTAAAAGTAAAATAACTTAAGATTGGCGGTGTTCCATGGCCTAAAGCGCCTTTGCTATCCTCATATTCCAAGTGGTATGCCCCTTTTCCTGCTACTCCGCCCACTTTGTAAGATCCTTCCCAGTTGGGCCCTAACTTGCCGTCTCCTGGGACCAATGTGTTGCCCATAACTTTGCGAAGTACCCAATAGCCGATCTTGAATTGCCTTGGATGCACAGTTTTATTATATTTCCTAGATAGTTCTTGTTGGTAGGAGGCGATGTGAACCAATGCTCTGTCTCTTCTTTCTTCCGCAAGGTCAAGTTCCAACGCTATAACCGCCATTTAAGTGCGGATCAAAATTTTCGCTCCAATTGTGGGAGTCCGACTTCTAATGGGATGGTGCTTCCATGCCATAGGCTAAGGAGAATGGAGTTTCTCCTATTGGCCAAGTGGTGTGGTGCGATAAGTCCATAAAACATGAGGAGCTCTTACGCCCACTTGCCTTTGGCTTTCTCCAACCTTTTCTTCAATCCAGTCCAAAACTACCTTGTTTGATGCCTCGGCTTGACCGTTTGCAGGGATCGCCGGTGTAGAATTGTAGAATTCTATCTTGTATTCTTCATAAAAACCTCTGAAAATTCTAGTCAAAGCCAGTACCATTATGCGAAATCGATGCTTTTGGTATGCCAGCGAGTAATGATGTTACGCCAAACAAACTTCTTCACATCTTTTTTCCTTGATTGGCCAAGGCTTGCTTCCACCCATTTTGTGAAGTAGTCCGTTCTTATGAAAAGAACTTCTGTTGCTGGTCTTTGTTGGAAGTGGACCTACTATGTCTAAGCCCCACATTGCGAAAGGCCATGGACTAGTCAAAGGTAGGAGTTCTCTGGCAGGTTGGTGTATTTGGTGCGCAAACTTCTGACACTTTTCGCATTTTTTGACATACTTCTCCGAATCTGCTTGCATGTATGGCCACCAGTATCCTTGTGAAATAGCTCGGTATGCCAAAGATCTTCCTCCTTGATGGCTGCCACATACCCCCTCATGTATTTTGAACAGGAATGCTTCCACCTTGCTGGGGTGAACACACCTTAAGTAAGGTCCTGAGAACAACTTCTTGTATAATGCCAAGGATAGAGAGAGCCAAAATCGTTGTGACTTTGCTCTTATTCTGTTGGCTTCTTTCTTTTCTTCTGGGAGGGTGCCGTCCTTTAGGAATAGTATGATGGGATCCATCCAAGAAGGGCCTAACTCTGCACAACATACCTCTTCAGCTTCTGGGTCTTCAATGCTTGGTCTAGGTAGATAGTCGATTAGCAGTGGGTGAGGAACGGAGGTGTTACGCCATTGGCGAAGCTCTTGAGTTCGTCTACTCTTTGTTTTCCTCTCTGCCGATCTGTTCTATTCTCACTACTTGAACTTCTTTATCTGTTACGACCAAGTCTTGGTACTTGGCCATCCTATCATCCTTTGCCTCATAGTCGCCAGATATTTGGTTTACCACCAGCTGTGAGTCGCTGTAAACCATTAGTTCGGTGGCCTTCATGTAGAATGCCGACTTGAGACCGGCTAGAAGCGCTTCATACTCTGCTTCATTATTTGATGTTGGGAAGCCCAGATTGATTGCCTGCTCCACTACTAAGCCGTCTGGAGAGATGAGAACTATGCCAAGTCCTGCTCCATACCTATTGGATGCCCCATCCACGAAGAGCTTCCACATCTCTCCAACGAACAACTTCCAGCAGGTGGAGGGATCGGATGATACCTTGGGATCTTCCACATTGCTGGTGGCTTCTGCAGAGTCGACACTTGCTGTCTGCCCCTTGTTCTCTGTTTGCACCAAGTCTTTGTTTGTCGGTGAGTCCTGACTTGGTGTAGCATGGTTCACTTCTTCCTCTTTGTCTTTACTTTGGTCGGCCTTGAGACCTGACTGAGTAACCAATACTAGGGGTTGCGTTATTCCAACGTCAACTTCCATCCCTAGTTCTAATTTTTTGATCAAGTCATTGGCGGAATGTGATGACTTCCAGGGGTGAACTCTGCGACAAAATCTGCTAGTGCTTGAGCCTTTATCGTGGTTCTGGGTTGGAACTTGATGTCATACTGTCCCAATTCTCGCCAGCCGAGAATTGGGAGAAGTTCGCCCTTTCAAATAAAGCCTTGAGTGGGAAGGCTGTGAGAATAACTATGGTGTGGGCGTGAAAGTAATGCGATAATTTCCTTGAAGCCATCATCAAGGCCAATGCCGGTTCTCGATGCAAGTACCTTGTTTCGGCGCCCAGTAACGTCTTGCTGACATAGTAGATGGGCAAGTGTTGGATTCCTTCTGCGCGGACCAGCACTGCACTAATTGCATGCTGTGATACTGCCAAATATAAGAAGAGTTCTTCTCCAGGTACTGGGATGACAAGTAGTGGTGGAGAAGACACGTATTCCTTCAAACTCTCCAGAGCTTGGTCGCATTCTTCGTCCCACTCAAACTTAGCTTTTAATGACTGAAAGAATAGACGCGTGCAATACGAAGATCGGCTGATGAATCGGTTAAGTGCTGCTGCCATGCCGGTGAGATGTTGCACCTCTTTCACTGAGTTAGGCCTTTCTAACTCCTGAATTGCTTTGATTTGGGAGGGGTCTGCCTCAATACCTCGGTTGGTCACCAAGAAACCCAGAAACTTGCCAGACCCTACACCGAATGCGCACTTAGAAGTGTTAAGGCGCAGCTTGTGTTTTTTCAGGATCTGGAACATCTCGTCTAGGTCCTTTAGATGGTCATCCGCATCCTTGCTTTTGACCACCATGTCGTCGATGTAAGCCTCCATTGTTCTGCCTAACAATGGCTCGAACATCTTTGTGACCATTCTCTGGAATGTCGCCCCTGCGTTTTTTAGGCCAAATGGCATGACCTTGTAGCAGTATAGTCCTCTTGGAGTGGTGAAGGAAGTTACTTCCTGATCCGGTTCGTGCATGGCTATCTGATGGTAGCCTCTGTATGCGTCAAGGAAGCTAAACTTTCTTTGTCCACCAATTGATCTATCCTTGGTAGGGGGAAACTGTCCTTCGGGCATGCTTTGTTGACCGTCTTGTAATCGACGCAGACGCGCCACTTGCCATTCTTCTTTGGCACTACGACGGTGTTGGAGATCCATCTTGGGTAGTGCACCTCTCTGATTGCCCATGCTTCCAGTAGGTTTCCTACTTCTTCCGCCACTATTTCGGCGTGGTGGAGTGCCGATCTGCGGGTGCGCTGAATGACTGGCCTGGCAGAAGGGTGGACATTGAGTTGGTGGCAGATGAAGTTGGGATCGATGCCTGGCATGTCGTATGGAGTCCAGGCGAACACTTCGATGTTGGAGGTCAGGAATTCCAAGACTTCCAATCTCTCAGTGCTGGACAACGATGAGCCAAGTAAGAAGAACTTATCCGGGTTCTTCTCATCTATCCTGACTTCCACCAAGTCCTCTACTGCTTTCTGACTAGCCGCTTTGCCAACATCCACGAATAGTTCATTACTCTCCGGTTCTTCAACCGAATGAACATATCCTTTTACGGCGCGGCTGCCATTCGTGGTGACAAAGCATTGTTTGGATATAATCTGGTCCCCGTATACTTTTTCAATTATTCCGCTGTCGTTGGGAAACCGCATCACTTGGTGGTAGGAGGATGCCACCAAGCGCATGGCATGTAGCCATGTTCTACCTAAGATGATGTTGGAGGTGGAGGGGACCTTCAGCACCCAGAACTCCACTTGCTTCGTCACACTTCCTGCCTTGACTGGAAAGATGATTTTGCCTTAGCCACTCGGCGTAAATTGAATCAATCAAAGGGGATCTGGCGAGGCTAAGTCCTTGTCTGAAGCTTCGGTTGCTTGAAGGTTTCATAGTACATGATTTCGCATGAACTACCTTGGTCAATCGAGAATCCGCAGCGTCAAAATCCTTGACTTCGGTGGCGACCAAGACATCATTGTGAGGGCAATAAATACTTGCCAAGTCTTTATCCAAAAAGACATGACATTTGTGGCCTTGTCTTGCCCTTCTTAATGGGTTGGGCACTTAGCACCTCCCTTAAGTGCTCGGCCTTTTGATTGAACCTCTGAGCTCGCATACACACTCGGGTTCAAAAGGCGCCATGTATTACGTTGATGGCGCCTTGGGGAGGCGTCGTCGGCATCCCATTGGGGTTGTTGTGGTCTGAAATTTGGCTCGCCTCACTCTATGTATTTGTCGGTGGCCTGCCGCCACCAATTCTTCGAATCTTTGCCTCAATGGCGTGCAATTCTCGATCACGGTGCCCTTTTCTTTGTGGAAGGTGCACTGGATCTATCATCATAGTCCTTTTGGGCCTCGCCAAGCTTGGTAGCCACTTGACGAAAAGGCTCGTCTCGAATCTCACTAAGTATCTGATAGATCGGTTTCTTGAATCTACCGTGGTTATGGCGGTGCGGACTCTTAACCATCTCTTGTCTGGTCCTCGCCGTTGTCTCGTCTGCCTCTTAGTTTTCGGTTTTGGCGATCTAGCATTGACCTTTCTTTGAGGTCTTCTTCTCTGGTGTTGTGGTCGCGCCAGTTTTGCTTTAACGCAGCGTCATCCTCTTCCACCACGATGTCTTTGATGCACTCTCTCCATCGAGGCCTCCATGGTAAGGGGTGGCGTCATGGTGATAGAGTCCTCGATCTATTCATTGGTAGGCCTCTTTGTATTAGCGATGGCGAGGTTAGTCGGGCGATCCCCAATCTGGTTGAATGTCTCGATGGCATTGTTGTATGACCTCAGGGTCTCCTTGTCGCCCATGTCGATGGAGAGTAGCTGGTCGATCTCCACCGGAGTTTTTGTGTTTGTTCTGAATCGCGTTACAAACACCTCAGCCAGCTGCGCCCAGGAGGCTATGCTGCCCTCTGGTAGTTTTTCAAACCAAGTCAAGCCAAGGTCCCCAAGGCTTGAAGGAAATAGGATGCACATCAAGGCCTCATTCCGCCGGTATACAGCCATGACCTGGCGAAAGTGGCTTAAGTGCAAGTAGGGGTCCGTCTTCCCCTCATACGTTGTGAATTTAGGCTGTCTGGCTTTGACGGAAGGGTGCATTCTCTATTCTTTGGAGCGAATGGTGAGGTCTGCTGACCTCGCCAATGCCTTGTCCATTGGTTAGGTATCTTGCGGTAGCGGCATTGGCATTCAACCTCGGCAGCTTCCATGCGTCAGGAATAACCGCAAAGGCGAGGAACCACAATGTGGATCGCGCGCTCTGGCATCCTCCTTCCATCGTGTCTTCTCTTCCAGCATGAATCGTAGGTCGGATGATCTGGGTAATTCCGTCTGTCTAGACCTTTTCTGATGCGTATGTGAGGGCCAATAGGTGCTTCCCTCAGTGTACGACCTCTCAGACCTCGTCCTCTCAGACCTGGAAGATCTGGATTACGTATCGCCTGTCCTTAGGCTTCTGTTCTCTGGTTGAGAAGGTGTAGAATTCCTACTACGACCCTCTGAGTGGCGAGGGGGCGTTTTGTTGTTGCGCCCCTCTCCTATCGCCACCGTTTTTCCTTTCATCTGGCGTTTTAGAGACTCCATGTCTACCGCCATCTTACGGATCAATTCGTCTTGTTCTTTGACGCGATCCTCCAAAATTTGAGGATCTACTCTGCGCTTTTGTCTTTCTGGGCTTTGCGAACGAGAGGGATGAGGGCTATTATTTCGCCTTCGACCCCTCGCATCCCTCCTGGAGTTGTGCCTTTGCGGCTCCAGATCCACCATGGGAGCGACCAAGGGTAGGCCTTCTCGCCTTGCACCCCCATCTGGAGTTTGTCCGTCGACGACGGATTGAGGTAACTCTTCGTTATTCGCCATTGATGTTCGAGAGAAAGCTTGATCAAGAGGTTGTTCTTGTCTGTGTTCCCACAGACGGTGCCAATTGTACGGGAAAGAAATATACCTTCTCGTATAATCCTGTTGATCAAGTCTGCGTTCCTCCGTACGACGTCGCTTTGTCACCTGAAAATACGAACGTGAGCTAGCCGGCGGGTGTGTGCCGGAAACCCCTCCGATGCCTAAGTCAGTAAGCAAGACAAATAAGCAAAAACTCTGTGTATTCAGAAAGCAAAAGTTGCATTACCTCTCCAAAGGTGATATTGGTGAGCTTATATAGATTTCGCGTGGCACAATCCTAGTAGGACTCTAACTCCTCCATGCAAAGTCCTCTTAGGATTCATACTCCTGGAAGATAACGCTTATCCTCCAACACCCTCTCTCACTGCTTAAACCAAGTGAGATAGTTTTACCACGGCCAGACTCCAACACGGCCGAAGTAACCTCTAGTTCGGCCCTTCATTTCCTTTCTCTTACCTCGGTTTCCACACGCTTTGACCGAGCTAACCATAAGAGAGTTGAGCCGAACTATGGCGTGGCTAAACCGGACTGACACGTCCGAACCGGCGTCACTCTAAGACCGGTCTATTCCCGAAATACCTTAGACCGGACTACCTATAGTCTTCTTTTGGACTGGACTATCTCGTGACAAGCCGCGACCGAGATACGGGTACCCGGTTGACAACCGAACTATGCATAGTACTCTTCTGACCGGTGTATTCGCTATATTTCGTGCTTGGGCTTACCTCGGTCCAACACCCAGCTCGGCCCAATTAACTTATATAAATTACCCTTTCATCTATATATTACTTCTACTGAAGTTGGTTGATATTCATATGAGTTGTATTATATAGCAATAAGAATAAACGAATGAAATGTTGAGATACACCAGAAGTTCTCCAAGTTAATGCACCGGAATTGTTATAATCCAAAAAGCGGTCATGTTAGGATATGATTACTATGAGCATTCAGGATCTATAGGATGTATTGAATTATAAAAAATTCCAATAGGACATCCATTAAAAAATTAGAAGATTCTTTTACCAAGTGATTATTCATCAAGTGATTATCCATGCTCTGCCTATCCACTGGGAAAATTAATTATTAGACTACCATATTCATATCAATATGGACTATTCGTTATCTTGATAAATATATTAACTAGATAGTCTTATTCGTAATGCAACTTTTAATGATCATTGCATACCTGTTGGTATTAATGTGTGGCATTCTACTGTGCATGTTCATACTCAAATTGGTATAGTTTAATATTTAATTAAATGGTTTTAGTTGATCGCTTAACCTTTGTTTATGAAAAATAAATTACTTGTTTCAGTATATAGTCATGCTAGATCAACTGTATATATGAGTACTCACCATTATAACTTGTATTTGGTTAACCATCAAATATTATTTATTTAGAATGTTTGGTTATACTTTATTTGTTTCCGTTGTAAATGGGTCCTCGACATAAACTTAAAATTTATGTTAGTTTTGATTCTCCATCTATTATGAGATATCTTGAATCCTTAACATGCGATGGATTTAGAGTATGTTTTGAGTATTGTCATTTTGATGAAACAATCTTCCCATTATCAGGGAGAGAAAAGTCGCAGTTTGAAACTCAATGTGAAATCATTTGAAATAATTCTATGTTTTCTTATTTTGATTCTTGTATTAATCAATGTGAACTAGAAGTTTAAAGGATTATTTATTTGTCAAGTATAAATAAATAAATTAACGAATGCCTTCACCGACACTAAAAATATAATAAAATCTTATATTCCAGCTGCTAACGCTCTAGCAAGAATTGATGTTCCTGAAGGGCAATCTGTTGGTATAGGTGTAAATGTATCTAAGTCACGCCAGAAGCGTAATTGACCTATCGGTGCAAAAGACAAAGTTTCTTGAAAGAATAAGATAATTGGTATTCCTGAAGAGATCATATCTGGCGCTCTTGAAGTGGCTATATTCGCACTCTTGAAGAGGTGCTCTAGAAGAGACTATACTTAACACTCTTGAAGAGGCTAAACCCACAAAAAATTCTTAGTGCTCTTGGAGAGGCTAGACCCACAAAACAGACTATTATAGATCTATTTAAATCTCCTACTTATAAACCTTCTGAAGCAAAACCTCCAGAAGAGGAATCTCCTGAAAAGTTATCCCCTAAAGTGGAACCTCTTGAAGAGTTATCCCTTGAAGTGGAAAAGGTATCTCAAAATAATGAAATCTCAATACATTGGGGGTGTTTGGTAAGGCTGTTTTGAGCCAACTTATGGCTTCTGACTTTTAAAAAGTTATTTTGGATTGTTTAGTTAAACTTATTTCAAACAGTTTCTAATTCTAACAACTTATTTTAAGTCAAAAAAGCTGATTCTGAGAAGCTGCTCACCCATTGCTTCTGATTATCAGCTTCTCCTGTGAACATGTTAATTTACAGTTATACTCTTAGATTTTTTTTATTTTTTTTTTAAAAAAAAAAACCCAAATGGACTATAAAATGTTATTATTATTTTTTATAAAAAATGTAGACAAATAGTAAATAATAAAAAATAAAAATTAATTGAAAAAGCTACTTTACAACTTATTTGACAAACACTACTCAGCAACTTAAATTTATAATTCAACAGATATACCAAACAGATTAACAGCTTTTGATTAAAGTCATAATCTATAATCTGTTTTAACAGTTATACCAAACAGGACCATTATATTAGTACATGAGATATTTGTGATAGAAATTAAACTGTTGTTGACAATATATTTTAGTTTAAAGTTGCTTTTGATATTACTAGAAGTAATGGTGAAAGCATTACCAAAAGTGATGATAATAATAAACCACAAACCGTCGAAGAATGATGACATAGAAATAATTGGCCAATGTGAAAAGAAGCAATACAAGTAGAATTAAACTCGCTTGAAGTTTTTAGACCTGTAGTCGAACCTTTTGAAGGGACATAGTCTGTCAAATATAAGTGGGTATTGTTGGGTATAAGTGGATATTTGTGTTACAGCGCAATGAGAAAAATGAAATTATTAGATATAATACGCAACTTATTATGCAAGGTTTTTGGTAGAAACTTAGTATTGACAATGAAAAAACTTATTCACTCGTAATGAACACAATTGCATTTAGATTTCTCATCAGCTTGGAAATCATAGAAAATTTAGATATGTTTTTCATGGATGTAGTTACAATATATTAATGAATCACTCGATAGTGATATATATATATAAATCCATGAAGGATTTAAGGTGCCAGAAGCATTTAATTCAAAACCCCAAAATGAGGAATTCAGATTTACAATTGTTGCAGTATATGTTGAAGTTTTGAATCTTGTGGAACTCCAGAAGAGCTTACATAATCTGTAGAATATTTAAAGAAGAAATTTGAAATGAAAGATCTTATCAAAACAAAATTTTGTCTCGGCCTGTAGATCAAACATTTGTCAAATAGGATTATTGTACATTAATCAACATGTACAAGAAAAGTCTTGAAGAATTTTTATATGGATAAAGCTTATCCTTTGAGTACTCCTATGGTTGTTTGATCTCTTAGTGTGAAAAAGGAACTTTTTCAACCTTGAGAAGATAATAAAGAACTTCTTGGTCCTTGTAGACACCCCATTTTTGACCGTCCTCAAGACTTGGATATGCTTGCAGGTACATCCAAAGGCAAGTTCGATTGCTCATCGGGTACTCGACTTTCGCGGCGGAATGTCATAGGTTTGAGCTTTCCAAACCTTGTATCATTTCTGCCCCTTTTTTGGACCATGTGTTGGTCCTTTCAGCATGCTCCTCTTGGTGCACTCCCTGCCACTGTCGGCCTTGCATTTGTCCCTGCTTGCCACTGATGATGCTTGCTGGCCATTAGTGAGGCACTGCCGGCCACAGATGATGACCAGCAGAACTCGTTGTCTCAGCAGATTTTACTCAAGATCTTTTGAGCCAACTGGTGTCCACTCATCCCTTCTCCATATACGTGTATGGAAGGATGAAGCCCTTTTCAAGCTTGTTGAACAAGCTTTGCATTGCCTCTCTTCTATATAAGAAGAGGCTCCTCCTTCATTTCAGAGGTTGAGAAATTTGAGGCTTGAGATATAGATATAGCCTTGTATCTATATCTCTCTTTTGTTCTTGTTTTGTGCCTTAAAAGTGTAGATTTGTCTTACTTTTGTACACAAACACACACTCAAACACCTTGTTTGTGTTGCTGAGGCTTCTTGAGGTTGTTTTTGAAGTTCTTGGACTGATTTTGTTTCAAAAAGTGTGCTGGAGTTGCAGTTGTAAAGGTGGTCTTCAAGGGTGAGTTTCTAACCCTTAAATCTCCCATTTTTGCTTAAGCTTTTAGCCCTTCTTGTATACTGTTTTAAGCTTAACTCCTAACTACAAAAAGTTCTAATTTTTGGTGCTTGAAAAGTTTGTTTAAGGTCACTTTTTCGTTGGGGGTGATCTACTCCCTCTTAGGCCTTGTTAGGCCTTGTTTTGAGCCATCCCTTTAGGCTCTTGTTGCAACCTTTGCATGACCTTTCTACCATTGAAATCCAGAGGATTTTTAGTAGTGGAAAGGTGGTTTTGGAGTCTTAAATAGAAAAGGGTCATCCCCTCTCCTTGTGTCTTGTTTACTTGCTTTGAATGCCTCATATGTAAGCATATTTCTTAAGTTTATGTTGGCCATATCTTGCTGTGGCATGCCACTGTTTTTGCTTGGTTTTGTCACTCCACGCATGGCTTATACACTTGTAGTCTAAATCACACAAACTAGTCTTGTGTGCTTTATGAAATAACATGTCATTCTAGCTTGATTTAAGTCCATTTCATCATGTTCTTGGGCTTGTTTTACCATGTCATACCTCTGTTAGAGTTTGGTTTAATAGCTCCTTGCATGCTCCATGCACTTATAGTGCATTCTATGAAATAGCCTAACATGCATCATGCTTTGACACGTCATTTTAGCATACTTTTGGCTTAGCTCTTAGAGGACTTTGTTCATGTTTTAGCATGTTTAAGGTCTGATTTATGTTGTCTTGGTCATGCATGACTTGCGTTGTATAGCATTGGTTCAATCTAGCTTGTTAGCTTTGTGTATTGAGCCTCCTAACATGCATTACTTGGACTATTTTAATGATTTGGCATCATTCATAATGTGATTTCAGTTCATGTTTCATGTCCATGTATTCACATTTGTCACTCATTCAATGTGTTAGAGGGTTCCCCCCTTTTATGCCCTAACATGAATCATTATGTATGCCTTCATGCCTTAGCTTGCGAGCTATCATTTCAGTGCTTATTTGGGGTTATTTTTCCATGATATAACTCTGATTTTTGTTGGTTAATTCATCTCATGCTTAGTCCTAATAGGTGTAGTGTAATCCACCTTATTCGCCTTGTATGCATTGTGCCTTATGCCCTTCATGCTAGCATATTTTGGCTTCCTTCCATACATGTTTTAGTATTATTTTAACATGTTCTAGGACTGCTTTGGGTTGCCTTTGCCATATGCTTCTTGGGTTTTATAGTTGTAGTGCAATTGGCCTTGCTAGCTTTGTGTTTTGATTACTCAGGCATGCTATCTTTGAGCTATTTAGATGATTTGGTATCATTTAATACTTCATTTTAGAGCTTATAGCATTGCCATGCTCCCACTTCTTTCATGCTTTGAGTGTTGTGCATTGTTGCCTAATTTATGGCTGAGCTTGTATGCTTGCATGCCTAGGTATTTGGGCCCTTATCTCAGCAATGTTTTTGGTATTTGTTAAGACCTATTTGAGCTTTGTCCATGCTTGGTCCATGCTTGGTTCATGTTTGGTTCAGTGCACTTAGTGTAACATATGCATTGCATGTCTCCTTTGTAATCCTCTTTGCTAGCTTTAATGCTTAAGGACCACTGCATACTTTACTTGTGTTGATTAAATGATTTGACATCATTTCTTACCTCATTTCAGTGCACTTAGTGTTGTTACACTTCCGCACTTGTCACTCTTTAAGTGTGCTTAAAGTTGCATCTTTGTATCTTAATCCTTGAGCCAATTGGCATACATGTTTGTCTTGCATTTTTCATGCTTTTCAGACCATCATTTTAGCACTAATGGCCACTGATTTGGGGCATGACTGAGGTCTACCCCTTTTGATTTAAGTCCATTTGGCATGTTCACTTGCATGTTGCTTGTATGCTTATTTTGCTTTGCATTGAGTATGCATATCCCTAACATTGCTAATTTACCTTTGTAGCATTGCATTGTGCATGAATGCATTAGCATTGTTCGCATATCATTAGCTTTGTTAAGTTAATCATATCACATAGCATTGAGTATGCCATGTAGTTGCATGTTTGCATGCTTAAGTCATATTGTATGATTGCCATGCTTTTGTTGCATTGTTGTTTGGATTAAGTATTAATCCAAGCACGGGAAACGAGGGACGTTTCATACTTTAAGTGATGAAACGTGCCTTAATTCTCGGTCGCCGACGCTCTTGATGACGCATGATAGAGTTTTAGGCTTTATATGTGTTTTTGTGCATTCATTCTACATTGATTTGCACAAGTTAGATCTTTGGCCATCATGCATCGAGATGCGTGATTGATGGTCTTGTATCCGACTATGCCTCTCCTTTGATGTTTTGAGGTGATATGGGGTGGCATAGTACGTACATATCCTTGGGAGACCCTCATTTTCCTCTGTTTTGTGCTCTACGGCAGTTTGGTGTCACAACAGACTAGTGGCTGGCACCCCATTGTTGTTGGCCGACAGCTCTTCACTTTGGCCGATAGGGAGGTCGACAGAAGCTCCTCATGGCCAGCAGGCCACTGGTGCATTCCCCAGTATGTTTTTGGTAAGATCCAGCAGCTAGTTCTCAAGGACACTCTGCAGACAGAGCCTCTAGAGAGCATTTGGAGAGCTTTTCGGGACGGCAACCGAGCATGCATCCTATTCTTCTTCAAGCAGAGCTGGAGCAGCTTATTTTAATGCTTTACTTATTAGTTAGCTTTAATTTGTAATTTAATTAGTTAATTTGTTAATTAATTAACTGTTGTAATAATTAGTAAGTAGATTGCTTATTATTCAATTTGGTTGTATAATAATTAATTAGCTTGTTAGTTAGTTAATTAGTTGGTTTGTATTATTCATTCGGACCCTCCGTCGAGAGAGCGAATTTTGTAATAAGTGTGCGTGTGTGTGTGCATGTCTTCCAACACCCATTTCTTTCTCCCTTTTACTTACCTGTTTTCAATGATTAGTTTTAGGGCATGTTTCAATTAGCATACTTATGCTTTGCATGCGTGCATCATTCATCTGTATTGCATGCACCGAGCTCGGCGCATCATACTAATTGCATTGTATTTCAATACCAAGTTGAATACATGTATCAATTGTTGCATCTCATATGCCATCTTAGAATAGCCGAGCCTATTTTACATGCATTTTCCCATATGTTGCATTGGCCATCTTAACATGAATTAGGATCATGCATTGATTTCTAACTAGTTTTCTATTTTGGCTCGGAGTATACTGTGAGTGTTTATGCTTCAACATACTGCATGTGTGTTATTGGTTGCTATGATAGCATGTTTGCCATGAGGCTAACTGCTTAGTTGATATAACTGTTTGAATGCCTGTGGGTGAAGGTTGGATTACTTGAATTGGAACAATTCATCAAATCCATGTTTTAGCCTACTTGGGAGTAGCGAACTTTAAACTATTTTCAAACAAACAAATGTGCAATGCTTTGTTCCAACTTAGACGATCTAGTCTATACTTGAATGTTGTGCGCATCACATAGTAATTCTAGGTTTAATAACCGGAATAAGAACACATGTGTTTTTAAAAACAGGATATCATGTTAGTAAAGGCCGATCTTTGATCGGGTGCGCGGAGGTGCTCATTACATTACCTTCTCCTCTCGTACCCAAGTTTCCGAGCCGAGGCAACTTTGGTGATGACGGACACGTGGCCTTAGGCACGAGTCAGGGTTTCCTAAATTCCTCCAAAACAAAATATTTAGATGGCGACTCTGTATCTGGCAACGCAGTCCATGTTTGGCGCTTCTTTACAAAAATCAGTTTTTCAAAATGATTTGCTGGATTTGGACTCTTTGGTGATTTATCGGTCTTGCATTGCACTTTGCGAGATCAGATTCAGAACCGTAACAATGAGTCCAAACTGTAGTGAGCCCAAATGAACAAAACGGGATTTCGCACTGATTTCGCACGCAAAGCCCGGGACATTCGAGCACGTCTACAATCCTGAACTACCATATTTTAGTGTAATTGGTGCTCTCATGTATCTTGCAAATTATACCAAGCCTAATATTGCATTTGATGTCAATTTATTAGTAAGATATAGTTCTGTACTAACCCCGAAGGCATTGAAATGAAGTAAAACAAATATTACGTTATCTACGTAGAACAATTGATATGGGTTTATTTTATTCAAATGAATCAAAGCAACAGTTAATCGAATATACAGATGCTGGATATCTTTCTGATCCATATAAAGCCAAATCACAAATAGGATATAGTAAAACAAACATTGACTACTACTTCTTCCAATCACTCAGAGATACTTGTAATTCATGAAGCAAGTCGAGAATGAATTTGGTTTAGATCCATGATTCATCATATTCAAGAAAGATGTGGATTGTCTTCAATAAAAGATAGTCTAACCATGTTATATGAAGATAATGCTGCATGTATCACATAGATCAAAAAGGCTATATCAAAGGTGACAGGACTAAATACATTTCACCAAAATTCTTTTACACACATGAGCTCCAGAAAAATGGTGATATTGATGTTCAGCGAATACGCTCAAATGATAATTAAACAAATTTATTTACTAAAGCATTACTGACTGCAACATTCAAGAAGCTGGTGTATAATATTGGGATACGTCGACATAAAGACCTATTATGCAGCATTGAGGGGGGAGTCATCAATTTTAGTAGATTTGTAGATTACTCTTTTTCCTTCATCTAAGGTTTTTTCCCACTAGGTTTTTCTTAGCAAGGTTTTAATTAGGCAATCTAAACAAATCACATACAAGAATATTGTACTCTTTTTTCTTCACCAAAGTTTTTTTTTCCATTGGGTATTCCTTGGTAATTCTTAGTACATGATTATCTAAGGGAGAATGTTGTAAAATATTTGGATAACCATTAAAAGATATGCAATTGGAACTCGAAGTTTTTGAGCCAAAGTGAAAATTGGGAAAAGTTTTACCATGTGGGAAGTGTAGTATGCCATGTGATAAACCACATGGTGCGATAAATAGTGGTGTATAGTGAATGTTTTATCACCTATAAATAGGTGAATTTACATGGTAATGAAGATACAAAAAAAAAAAAAAAAAAAAACTCTTTATTTCTTCTACCATTGTGGTTATTTCATATTTATTTTCCTTAGTTTTAAAATAGTATTCGTATGGTAACATTTTCTAAATAAAGAATAAAAAAGGGTATTGGAATTGGAAATTCTACCCTTGATTTATGTTCACAAGAATGTATGATAATTGCATTTACTGGTTAAGGATATTTTATTCCTAAATTTTTGTCTCTTTTTCTTAATAGAGTTTTAAGATTATGTGATAATCTCAAAATATATAAATTCTAAATATAATTCAACGATTGAGAGTATATTAAGACTGAAAAAATAGAGAGATTTGAAGACAAAATATCGTTGACGCAATCACTAACTAGTTTCAATCCATCTATTTTGGGCTTTGGCTCAATTCCACCATGCATAAACTCAATTGAGTTTTCCCTCATTTCCAAACACCCCCTCCCCAGTTCAATACATGAACACTCTCTTGTGTAATCATTTCTTCTAAAATTTTGTTTTTAGTAACTTTCGAACTCTAAATGCTTAAAGTTTGAGCCTCTAACGCCTATTTTGACAATTAGGAAAAAAATAATTTATTAACTTATTTGGATTATATTAACTCCCAATTTTTTTATACATTTTTTTATGTATTTATAAAAAGTCCAAAAAAATTTAAAAACTTGACATTTTTCCTACTTCTCAAAATAAGTATCAAATACAAACTAGGAGTGTGATTGTTTGGTTTAGTTGGGTTGAGAAAAAATTTAGCACCAGGGATTCAAAATCAACCACGTATTATCGTTCGATTTTTGTCAATTTGCAGTTTAATGTAAATTAGTGATTCATAAAAGAAAATTTTAAAATTTATACAAAAAAAATTTGACAAGAATGATATGACAATGCGATTATTGTAAATAAATTTATCTTCAATGGTATTTTATTTTGAAGTAAAAAATCCACAATGAATCACAACATTATGTATAAAAATTATATATGAATTTTTTATTTATATAACATTATTTTTTATAAAATTATAGAATCTCTCACTGAAAATAAATGAATAGAGAGACTAATCCCCTTGACCTTTAATTCGAAATACATAACATTAATTATTTATCTTTTAATGTTCAAACAAACAATTGAAAAATCAAAAATTTTGTGGCTCCCATCTTATTTCCTCCTCACTAAAAAAAATAAAAATAATTTGAAAAATCAAAATTTTTGTAGATCTCAAGCGATTGGCTTATTCCACAAAATTTTCTCAATGTCCTAAATAGAGAGCATATTTATCAGGATGAAATCATTTACCTCTATTTTTTAAATTTCAAATCCTTTGTAATTTAGAATTGACATATCGTTAGATGAACAGTTTACTTAGAACAACATGACAAAAAAATATAAAGATAAAAGATCTCATGTCACACACGTCATAATTTTATTTATTTTATTTTGTTTTTTAGTTGCTAGCATAAACCTTGTACTTATTAGGAGGGTCTCCCATAATAATGGGGCTATAGGTACTCACCCAAACCACCTCGCCGAGGGGTTCATCATTGTCCTTGGGGTGGCTACCCTAATTTCATTCAATTTGGTTGGTAACTTGGCATTGTTCATCAAAGTAGGAAAAATGACACCTTCTTACCTAACAGAAGAAACATAAAAAAGGAAATAGTAGACAGAGAATTGTCCTACCCAACTTGATATTATGTCATCATAGAGTTAAAAGGAAAGAAGACTACTGTACTACTCTCCATTGTACATTGATCACTTTCATTTTTTTCATTTCTTGCGATTCAACAAGACAATGGTCCCTTTTACCTCACATGACTACACAGCAATTTAAGCAACTCATCTACCACTACCACAGTGATATGTACAGGAGTCACAATGTGATTTGGGTGTTGCAAGATTAAAAGTAATAATTTCTCTGTAGGCAAAATAAAATTGTGTATATATGTTCTTTTTATATCTATGTTGTGCTAGAAGTCTTCTATTTTAAGACCAATAGCAAACATATAAGCACTGGTCTGGCATCATGGATTGGGACGGGTTGGGGTTAAAATAGTTTATAAAAAGATCAAATAGACTTTTTGTCCCAAGCTAAAAAATGTCATATCTAAACTATAATTATTTTATTTTTTCTCTTACAAAAATTAAAAATGTCAGAAAACCTATCTCAAACGAGTCTTTTTAATTCTAGACTACAATAACAAAAAATTAAAAAGTTAACTCACGTCTCAAACAAGATGTGGATTAACATAAGTCTTTTGGATCCACCACATCCTAACCCATGTGAAATTGAGAAACCAACAATACGATGGTATTTAAGATTGTATTTGAATCAATAATTTGAAGAAGAATTTATGAAAGAAAAACAAAATACAAATTAAATTTTGTTGACTTTTCTCTTCTATTTTTTTCCCCCTCTACAAATCTATTATCACATCCTTTACACCAATGTTGAATTAACCATTACAAATATCACAACCACCCTATTGATGACTTGAGTGATAATTTAATTCAATAATATTAAGAACTGCAATCAAATGACGAGTACCATATGTTATGGGTCTCTTGGCCTACCTGAATGCATGTCATGCCTAATAAATATATGGGTCAAAATTCAGACAGTAAATAGACTGGCCTTGGTGGTACACTGGTAAGAAGACATCACATGCTTGTTTGATTATTATTTTGTATTTTTTTGTTTTTGGTTTTCAAAAAAAAAAAAAAAATTCTTTTATTATAACAAATATCTATTGTTTTTATATAATTTTTATTTTTGTGTAAAAATAAAATTGGAAAATTGGAAAATAACTTTTTGGTGTAATAAAATATGTTGTTTTCATTTTTTTTTTTAAGTTCATCAAACAAATTTAGATGTGTTGCTTGAAAAAAAAAAAGAAAAGAAAAGAAAAGAAAGAAAATACAACCAAACAGTTTAGAATTCCCCGATGATTTGTCACATTGGTGACTTCGCTCTCAAGCTAAAAAAATCAAAAAAACACAAAAAAAACATTAAAAAAAATTTAAAAAATCAAAACGTAATAAAAAAAAAAACCAATCATACACACCAGTTACAGATGTTTTCCCATGAAATTAAAAAAGATATTATCATTCCTAAATATGTTAACTGGTGTGTATGGGATGATTAAAATACAAAAATCAAATCCCAAACGAGACATCTGAGTTGGTAATGTTTCATAACTTATTATGTTCACTTTTGTTGGTTGAAATGTTAAAATGTACAGATTCGTAGTTCAATCATTTTAGGCGTCACCCGGCCCAACAGTATAATTGGGTTGGGCTGAGTCCAGCTGGAGATCACCAAGAAGCCCATGTGGCTGTCAAGATTGAACTAGGTACAAATTATTAAAAATGTTATGTGTCACAATTTTTGTATTAACAACTGCTTGGATATTTGTAGATAATTTCTTTTATTATCAAAGATAATAAGTATTAAAAAATTAGTGACAGGATCATATTTTGCCATGTACCCAATAATATACATTACCTTATCTAGAACGTATCATAAACGAATATTGCCTTCGTTTAAGAGGTGGGTTGACTTTTTAAATATTTTAGCTTGAGACTAGAAAGTTTTGTTTGTGATAGATTTTTTGACTTTTGTAAGAGAAAAAATAAAATGATTATGAGTTATATGTGATATTTTGTCTTATTTGGTTAAAACAACCAATTTTGTCTTATAAGACTATTTTGGCCCCGTTTAGTAGAAGTGTGGGAAAGTGATTATAACTTATACCTTAACAGCTTATAGCTTATACCTGTGAACATAAGCTAATTTTTTACTTATAAATTAAGCTTCACCTCCCCTACTCAAAGAATAAGTTAATTTTTGACTTACAAAAAGTTATAAGCTGTACTGTTAAGTTGAACCAAACACATCAAAATAACTTGAATTAAACTAAAAACTAAAATAAACCCTACCAAAGAGGGCTTTTAGCCCAAAGTTGCTTCCCAAACATAGCAATTGTATTGGCTAAGTGAGATTGTAATTCTCTCCATTTTAAAATTATAATGGAGAATTTTCATTGCATTATCTAAGAATTTGTAATAATTCTTTCTAAATTTAAAATATTAATAAATTTTCATAATTATTTTTCAATCCTTTATTCAATCCTTAAATGATATGATGATATCTTCCATTACAATTATGGAATGAAGAATATCTTAGATCGGCTAGGTGGTAGACCAAGGTATGAGTGAAGTTGGTATTTTATTTTTATTTTTACTTTTGCCTTTAGTGTTTTTAATTTTTTTAAAAATAAATTTACTTTTTAGATTCTAGACTAGACTAGAAACATAAATGGTTTCAATTTCATAATCAGTTTTTTGAATTTTTTAAAAAATTAGTTTGAGAAAAAAAAATTTTAATTTTCAAAATTATTTTTGCCATCAAAAAATGTAAAACTATATGAAAATAATAAGTATTATTTATTTATTATTATTTTCACTAAATTAATTTTTATTGTTTTTTCTTTTAAAAAATAAATTCTGAAAACCAAATAAAATAAAGTCAAAAACTTTGGACACAATTTCTTTTTTAAAAAATCAAGATAATTTTTTTTTTTTTTTTTTTTTTTTTTTTTTCAAATGCAACGTTTATGACCGTTGCCAAACAAACCATAAAGTTAAAAATGAAAAGTAAATAGAAAAAGCAACAATACTACAGTTTTTGGTTGACAAGGATCATCATAAAAACAAAAGAAAAAGAAAATGTGTACAATAAGAGAAAAAAGCCAAAAGATATACAAAATGAGAAATTATTGGTTGGTTTAGAGACAGCGTTACGTGGTGCTCCACATGTATTGTGATTGGTGAAAGGAATGAGACTCAGATATTATATTAAGTAATTAAAAAATATAAAAAAAAATATAAAAATTTGTGATTAACGTAAAATATGGTCACGTGATACCATATTCTTCATACAAAAGAGCATTGCATGTTCTTGATTAGTACTAGCAGTACACACAAATACAATATATATCAGATTGATAATTCAAGTCACTGTTTTGTCAAACTCCCATAAGTTAGTACTTGGGCTGAAAATAAAAAGAAAAGGAAAAAGCATATATATTGGTTGCCAAGATTTAATGTGAAAAAGATTTTGGGAACACAAAAAATCAAGGAAATTAACTCAAGCATGTCTTATGGAAATCAATGCAGTGCTTTCTGTTTTAAAATCCAAGTATGTTTTGATGAATTTGAAACAATTTAATCGACAAACATTTCTCATAAACCCTCCATAAACCTGTTGTTTTAATCTCTTAAATAGATTTACTTTTTTTAAAAAGATATAAAAAAGGACATGAATAGATTTTATAATCTCTCTCTAGATTTACTTTAGTAAATCAATGTTTATCGGTTCTAAATTTTTTATTATTTGGATATGAAAATGGATTTGTAAGTAGCAATAAAATCTAAATCACTAATTTATAAAATATGCAAACATTACGAGCATCTAATGTTCAGACTTAAACAACTAGTTTAGGTGTCCGACCTAAATACATGCTCTTAAATCGTTTCTTTTCTTGCTCCACAACTTTTTCAAACACACCTGCGCATGTTAAAGGGGTGAACTGTCCCCACCTTGCCTTACCATTTTATTAAAATTAGTCCTTGGATTTGCATTATTGTGATCAGGTCTGCAATGGTGACAGAAAATTTCTAACCTAACTCTATTTTTTTCAGATTTTTCAATACTAAAAAAAAAAAAAAAAAAAATGGTTCAGAGATCACGTGAGCTGTAGTATACTTTGTACATGTATGACTAGTAAATGTGGTGGTTATATGAATTAAAGTACCAATATTCATGATTTATGTGTTGTCCATTTTCTTAACTTGGTCAAACTGTGAGCTTGTCCTTAAATTTGTTATCTTTCTTTCTTCTACTACTTGGCTATGTATTTTATTGGACTAGTTTGAGCCATCCATTTGCTTAGAAGAATCTTACAAGCTTTCCATGCAAAATGTTTCCCCTTACTTTTGATGTTTAAGGTCTTAAATGATAAGAGATCATGTTTTGAGATAAAAAGTACGAAAATTTGTTTGGTTTGATTTTTTTTTAAAATATGTTTTGAAAATTTATTTTGAGAGAGAGTTTTAGAAAAAGTGATTGATTTGATGTGTATGAGAGAGAGATTTGTTTTAAAAACTTGTAAACCAAACAAGTTTTGAAAAAAAAATTTGAGAAAATTTGTTTAGTTTGATTACTTTTGAAAATTTATATGTAGAGAATTTTTCTCAAAATTTTTTGAGAAACACAAACCAAACAAGGCCAATCTTTATATTTTTAACAACAAAATATGGTGAGAATTTCAAAATAAAAAAGTTGTGAGACTAAGAATAAATTGGTGGAGAATAGAGATTTTAGAGACAAAGAACCTGTGTTGTCAAGGTTAGGATTTGCGTAAAATACCGCACAATCTGTTAAAACCACATTGATTCGTATATACTCGCACTGTTCTATCCGCTAACCGCGATTTAAACTTTAAAATTTATAATTTGCCTTCAAAATCGTTCCGCTCCACTATAATATATATATATATATATATTTAACCTATAATGAAATATTAAAATAAAAATGAGTGTGAGAAAGATTTAATGTGTGAAATTTATTACAAATTAGTAATTAAATATATAAAAAATATTATGTAAAATTAGTATGTGTTATATATATGAAAAATATTTTACAAATTTGTATTATATATTATGCAAATGCTTAATAATTGGTTAAAATATTCTTCAATTTGCCAATCTGTCCAAAACTTCTCAAATTGTAATTTGTCAATCCGTCAATCCACTAATCAGCCATTTGATTTATAATTTTACTCTTAAATTGCTCAAACCGCACTGCACACACTCGTAATTAAGGCCATCCATTCACTTAGAGGAAGAATCTTATTGACTCTTCCCTCCCGCCCAATCAACAACCATATATGTTTTGGATCTTAATTGGCTAAGGATCTTTGTCTCCAATACACTTTTAACTGCACGAAATGGTAAAGAGTTTCAAAATACATAAATTACAAGATGAGAGTGTAGTCGTGACGAGGACATAGATTTTAAAGATAAGGAATCCGGATCACCCAACTAGAGAAGGAACCATTGATGATTATGTAGAATAAAAACAATGGGCTGTTTGGATGATTGAGAAATTAAATGGACACCCTAACAATTATGACCCTACTTTTTTTTTGGTGGGGAGGGGGGCAATAAACCCTAGCTAAAATGCAAGGATTCTTGCTCATGATAGTTTTAATACTTCTTTTACTTTAATTTTCTCTTAACAGAGCAGAATGATAAAAAAAATCTGTATGTAACCAACTCCACTTGATGAAGACACGAAGTTTAATTTGGTTTCACTTCAATTTTGTTGCCTGAGCTGGTTGGTTCCAAAGCACAAATGGGCAACATGTTTCATCACATTTCCATACAAGCCCTAAAGAGTTAGGTGCAAAATCACAAATTTGACAAAGCAACTCTAATGGGCTTCCTATCTTTTCTTAAAATTAACTATTCACAACACAAAAAGAAAGAAATGGGTGGTAGATTTTGCACTGAGGTACAGAGATACGCTTGTGCAGAAAGTGACTTCCTTTAATAGGAATGACTTGCATTTTCCACTCTCCCAAACAAAGCTCCATGTATTTGGCTTAGTCTTCATTGGACGATGTGGTTGCCATGACCATGTGATCTCACAAGTAGATTCCAACTTATCTGCAAGATTGTTTTTATGTTAAAATTAATGTCTAATCTAGACATGCTTATAATATATATGGATGATCCAATATCTTCATCCTCATGTGATATATTATTCTAAAGAAAGGACCCAAAAAAAAAAAGAAAGAAAGAAAGTAAATTACACTCATCTCCCTTCAAGTTTGAAAAAAATACAATTAGTTATATATTTATTTTTTTATATAATTACCTTGGTCTCCTACGGATAGGTCTTGAGTTCAAACGAAATGGAAATGAAACAATTAAAATTTAAAACCAAACAATGCAAAGAAAAGTAGATGAGAAGTTATTATTCTACCCTCGAGAAATATATTATCAAGCCACCTTTTTTCTTGAACAAAGGAATAACAAAGAAGCGAATAAGAAGGAGAAAACTCAAGTAGAATTAGGGTTTCGATTAGCAAGAATTCAACTCTTTGATATGCTAAATATGTAGTACACAATGATATTTTCATGTTGATAATTCGGAAATGGAGTAAAGCAAAAAATGGAGTAGAACACGAGGACTATATACAACCAAACAACTCCACGTGTTTAATGCTCTATACAGATAGTAAAAATATACTAAAATTTTGTGCAAAATAATGTAGCTAAGTTGCTGGTGTATCATTTTTTGAAAAGGAATCTATTGAAATATTTTTTAATTACAAAAATGTCATTATGACATTATTCGGATGAGAAAATTTTGTACAAAAAGTTCTATAATAATACAATTTTCCAATTCAAAATCAAAAATCGCTACTTATGAAAATTTGTATAAGAAATAGACAAGTATCATAAAATTATTTGATTGATTTTTCACTCTATATGTACCTCGTGATTGTCGTTTGTTAATTAAATTCTCTAGGCTAATTTAAATTGAAAACCAAAATAAACCATGACACCTATATCTTCCAAACTTAGAAAATCTTGGATTACAAATTTGCCTTTGTTCTATTAAAGAAGTGCCAAATTGAGGAAAACTAAGCTTAAAAACAATTCCATGCCTGCCGTACTGTTTCATAAAATTGAAAATTCAAAATTCAAATTCAAAATTAAGTATTGAAAATTGAATACTAAATTTTTTAAGTTGAAAAGTTATTTGATAAAAATTTAAATACTTAATTAAAAATAAGTTATTTAATATGCATAAAATCAAATTTAAAATTTATTATTTTTAAATTATATATTTTAATTTTTATATTATGATGGTGGTAGTATAGGTGGTGGCAATGGCATAGTAGTGGTGGTAGCGGTTGTGGTAGTGGCATGGTGATGGTGATGATGGTAGCGATAGTGGTAATAGTAAATAATGGGGGTATATATGACAATAATAACAATGGGAATGAAGGTGATTGTAGTAGTGGCGGCGGCGGTGGTGGCAGCATGGTGGTGTTGGTGATAGTAGTGGCGGTGATGGTGGTGGTAGTTGTCATAGTGGTGGTAGTGATAGTGGTAGCATGGTGGTAGTGGTGGTGGTAGCAGTAAAGATGATGGTGGTGGTAGTGGTGTTGATGATGAGTTTATAATAATATATGTTAATACTTATGTTTAATATTTATAAATTTTATCATAATTAAATAAGTTTTATATGATTTTTTTTTTTTTTTTTTTTAAATTTAGTTTACATCTTAAGAGGCACTTAAATTTTTAAGTGATATCGATTATGATTATCAAATAGACTTAATTGATTATTACTTAATCAATTCAATTTTAAATGCTGAATTATGTTATCAAACACCCCCTACCTTATACTTTTAATTTTAATATGATTTTTGTTTTTGATATAATTGTTTCTATTATAATTATGAGTAATGATATAGAACTCTAATAATAGAACTCTAAAGAGAGCTCTGCTTATGTGGCAAGGTAAAAAAAACAAAAAAAACACAAAATATCACATCATGAAATTTATCACAATTAGAATTTTTTAGAACTCTCAATTATTTTTGTATTATTATTTTTATGTTTTTGGGAAAAATAAAATAAAAAAACAAAACAGACTCGACGAGCTTTGGTTTATTATGTCAAAAGCTTTGTAAAAATGCCACGTGTCACTCCTAAGAAATATTGTGTGAAAGTAATTTTGCAAAATTTACCAAAAATAAAAGGTGATATATACAATGGTGCACTATCACACTTTCTATTCTCACACAAAAAATGATAAGCTAGCAAATTACATTGGCATTACCATTCATGCAAAAAATAAATATAATAAATTAATAAATTAGAAGTATAATAAGAACAATATAGGGGGCAAAGAAATCATCAAATAAAAGAATTTATGTATCAATTAAATTTATAAAAAAACAAAAACCAATGCCACCATCGTTGTGGCCATGTACATAATCCCCAAGAAACTACCCATCAAAAAAAAAAGAGAGAGAGAGAGAGAGAGAGAGAGAGAGAGAAAAGAGAAGATTTTTATTAAACCAATATTTCACTCCTAAGAAATATTGTGTGAAGATTTTTGTTTTGATTTTGATTTTTATTTATTTTTTCATCAACTCCATTACCCTCTTGGCTAGTCCCACCTCATGACATTGGGCCTGAATTGGTCTTGGGCCCATTTTAAGAAAGGAAGACCTCAATAGTGGACTCTCTGAAGGAGAGACAGAGAGGGCAAGCTTGGGCCAGAGCACCACATTCTGAACATAGACAAAGGTGACGACACGGCAACACAACCACCGAGGCGACTCGCCGCCGACAAACCTTGCAACTCGGTCCACTCGTCTCCACCACTCGGTCCGGGTCAATGTACGCCGACTCGGCGTCCTCCGCCTCTCCTCCGCCGGAGCATCCCATCTCCTCTCCCCTCTCCTCTCCGCCGCCGCCGCCGCTCATTATGGCTTGCTGAAGCCGCTCCTGCAGCGCCGCAGCAGTGGCCTCCTGCGCCCTCGCCCGAGCCTGCCACGCCTGCGCCTCCGCGCTCAGCTGCGCCGCCCTAGCAGATAGCTCGGCGTTGCGCCTCGCCGCCTTCTCCACCTCCGCCTCCTTCTCCCTCAGCCTCCGAGCCACCGACTCCTCCGCCGCGCCGAGAAGCGCACGGTAGTGTGTCTGCCTCTTCTCTGCTAATGTGCGCCGCAGATTTTCTCCCTGATCAGCACCCAAAATTAAAAATTATCGATTTATGGACACACTAAAAGATCGGAAAATTCGAAGAACTCATTTGCGGGAAAGCGAAATTAGTACCTGGGCTTGAAGGAACTGTTGGATTTCGTCTCTCTGTTGTCTGATTTGGGTTGCGAAATCTTCTGATAAGAGCGATGATAGAACAGAGGATTGAGGAGAGAGAGTAGAGAAAGTTCTTTGTTGTTGTTGTTGTGGTTGTAATTGTTGTTGTTGTTGATCTTCGAAAGCTAATCGGAGACCGGTGGAGACAACATTAGGGGATTGAATTTGATGGGTGTGAAGCTGAGTGAGGTCAATGAGCTGAGGGGATTGAGATTGGATAGAGAAGCAGGGATTGAAAGGCGATGTTGTTGTTGCAGTGATTTCTCTTCCTCTCTTTCGTGGATTAGTACCACCCACTGTGAAGAATAACAATGTGGTGATCATCAATTTACACAACTGAAAATCAAATGAAGTTTTTCAATATAGATTACAATCCTAATTGAAGTGAAACGAAGAAAATCAGCTCACCTCCATTGGCGAATATCATGTGGGATTGATCAAGAAAACCTCCTCCTCCTCCGCCTGGTTGTGGCTGCAACGAATAGTCATTTCCAAGTTGGTTCTTTCCCTTTTGTACGCTTCTGCACGATAGTAGCTTAATCATTGAATCAAACCCAATTACATATATATGTGCATAGAGAGAGAGAGAGAGAGAGAGAGAGAGAATTTGTATGTGGAAGAAGGGCGAAGAGATGAATGCAAACCTGTCTAGGAGGAGAACATTTGATGGATATTGAGCTTGAACAGCCATTGATACAGATGATATTGATATGATAAATACAGATAGATAGATAGATAGATAGATAGATAGATATATGGGGAACACACAGAGAGAGATAGAGAGACGGAGATGGGTATGTATAGATAGAGATGATGAAGAATAAGAAAAGAAGAAGAAGAGAGGGGGGTTATGGAGAGAGAGAGAGAGAGAGAGAGAGAGAAATGAATGTATGTGGTGGGTCGCGTATGTGGGGGGGTGTAATTAACGCAAACACATAAAAGGCATGAAAGAGAAGAAGATGCCCCAACCCTTAGCGGACTCTTCAATGACACCACCCCCAAACCCCAAAAAAATTAAAAATGAAAACAGGGTAGAGAGACAAAGTTGGTTTTACAGAGAGAGAGAGAGAGAGAGTGGTGTGTGTTTACACAGAATCAAAAGTAATAAATGAATGAAATATTATATATATGTATGTATGTACATTTAGGTAATGTAATCTCCATCCTTTTTTTTTTCTCACTTTTGTTTTTGACCCTACTTTTTCTTTTTTGTTTGCCTGCCATGGGTGGCTTGCTCTATGCTATCCTCTCTATTTATCTCTAATATCTATGCTTATAGAGAGAGAGAGAGAGAGAGAATGTAAATGTAAATGTAAATGTAGAGAGAGAAAGAGGGAGATGCGATTGAATCGAATCAGTCCAAGAGAGAGACACAGACACAAAGAAACCACACCACCTCCCCTTATTCTGTTCATCTCTCATCTTTCGCGTGGGTCTTTGGTGGACTCTAGCGTTTCTTGCCTCAAAGTCTCAACTACGTCTAAAAATAATAAATCTTTTTTTCTTAAATTTATTTATTCTAAATTCTTTAATTTTTTCTTGAAAAGTATGGATATATATATATATATAGAGAGAGAGAGAGAGAGAGAGAGAGAGAGAGAGAGAGTTGGGGGTTGGGGGTGATGGTGTTGCTGGGCGTGCGGGGACCCTGCCGGTACCGCTGGGGTTGTTTGTAGATGGCCCTCCATGCCATGTGTCTCTCCCCAGTTTTGCCTCTCTTCTCTCTATATTATTCTCTCCACATCAAATCTTTTATCTTTCTTTTAGTACTTAAAAAAAATTCTTTTGTGAGTTAGAATTCCCAATTATATGCAAGAAAAATGTTATTAATGAAGGAAATTTGAATTATTTTGATTTAAACGAGCATTAGATATTGAAAAATGTTATAAATATGATTTTACTTCTGAATGCGTAAAAAATTTCACTCCATAGTATATTATTAGTCTCAAAGTATAAGTAAGGATCTCATTCTCTTATATTAATAAACAAATGTTAACTATTAGTTCACAAAAGAGATGGCTTAAAATTTTTTAAAACCTTATCATTTTCCCATATAAATCCCTAACTAAAATCAAGCATTTTAATTGCATCCATTAACACATAAATCTCAACAATCCCATCCAAACAAGGCCTTACCTCAAATAGCAATTTGGCGAAGTGTGTAGAATTTTACTTGGGTTTGAAGATTCAAAATCACTTTTAACAACTATACAATTCCTATTCTCATTCCTTATCTTAGAAAATAAAGAAAAGATCACAAGACACTCCGACCTAATTGCATGGTTGTTGGTGGGGCTCTCTTTCTCTCCTCACAAAGTTAGTGTTTGATCAATTTTTTTAATTTTTTAATTTATTTTAAAATTTTCTTTTATGACTATGTCAAAATGATTGATTTAGCCATTCTACCCTTTATTTAGGTTTCAAACAATGATTTGGAAAAGAAATTTTCAAAAATTTGAACCGTGTTAATTGCCTCAAATGTTTCTAGGAGGACCCTTCTATGAACCATCATTATTTGTTGGCTGGCCATGAGAGTTTTTCCCAAGTAACAAACAACCTAAGAGGCCAGGAATTCCATCTTCCCTCTTTCACACATGAGTTCCTTTTTTTACCTAGAAATCATATTTTCTTGTTTTTTTTATTTATTTATTTTTATGTCAGTAAGAGATTAATTTCATTAAACTACACCACTATAGTCCAACAATACGTATTTGAAAGTCCAATAACTATTGCAAAATAAATAAACTCATATTGAAAGAAAATAAAGCACTCAATATATATTAAGAACAACACATTCATGATGAAGAAAATTAATCAATTTTTATCTTTGATAAATAATTATCCAATAGAAAGTGTACGCTTTTAGCATAGTTGTTTCTCCTATGATCTTGCAAATATAAGTGCAAATGAGTAACCAATTGAACTAACTCAGTTGGTTCATATTTTTGTGTACTTAGGGTGTGTTTAATTGGACGGACTGGATAAGGGGAGATTAGAATCCATCGGACTTAATTTCTGGGACTGTGAATCTCTCAGACTATTTGGTTAGATTGGATATGTATCATGTCTTTATTTTTTCATGAGATTATATGTCTGGAAATGACTATTTTTAGTGAATCCAACGTTTGGTTGGACGGACTGGATAGGATAAATGAACAAAAGACTATTTTACTAATTTTCAATTATTTACTAAGTAATAGTAATATTAAACATATCTTTAATATTTTATTTTATTTTTTACACAATCAAATAAATTTATTTTTTTTAAATAAAATATCAATAAAAATATATGTTATTTTTTTAATTAAAATTTTAAATAAATTTTTTTTTAAATAATAATAATTAAACAATGAAATTAAATAAAACATCTATTAACATTTAAATAATGAAATTAAATAAAATATAAACAAAATTTTAAAATAAAATATCAATAAAATATCTATAGAAAATTATTTTAAAAAATTAAATAAACAAAACATCAATAAAAAGTTAAATAAAATTATTTTATTTTTAAATTGAGACATTAAAATTTTATTAAATTTTACAAGATATAATACATAATTAAATAGTAGATGGTCAAAATGGTCATTTTATCACCTAATCCCAACAGTGTGTCTGTTTGGTGCAGCTTAAAAGCTGGTTATTTCAGCTTTTAGCTTAATTTAAGTTATTTTGATGTGTTTGGTTTAGTTTATAACTTATAGCTTATAGCTTATAGCTTTTTGGAAGTCAGAAATCAGCTTATTCTTTGAGTGGGGTAAGAAATGCTTAATTTATAAGTCAGAAATCAGCTTATGTTCATAGTTATAAGCTATAAATTTGTTTAAAGATAAACTATAAAGACTTTTCCATTCTATCAACAGTACAAGAATAGTACCCCAAAGTCCCACACTCCCCCCATAGTATAATTCCCCATATGAAAGATAAGGCGTCCGGTCGGACTCCATGTCCGGCAGATTAAAAAAAAAAACAAACAATGGACTACTCACTCCTTCGGATAAGCAATCGAAAAAGTGAATAGTCCCCCACCTAATCCCCTCAATCAAACACACCCTTAATTCACTTCTAGCGGCAAAGTAATGTTTCAATATTCCTTTGTTCCAAAGACCTCATCACATTATACGATCAAGAATGCATTAATTGTTGGAGATCCGCTAATTAAATTTAAGTTTTTTCAAAACAAATTATTTGGTTGTCTAATAACAAGAGACTATGTGCTTACATAGTCTAAAAAAGAAAAACATTAACAGAAACACCACAAAACATCATTAATTAAGCACAACCACATCTAACTCATGTGATAATTTCTGACACGAAAACAAAAAAAATTAGGCATAGAGAATTACTAGCTAGCTATTTGAATCATCTTTGTTTTTCTTTGGAATTTTGACCTAGTTCACAGCGGGGATGGGACATCTACTTTTGGTTGGTCATGTAGTGGCAAAGATTAATTTGAAACCCACAATCTCTCCATCCTTGGCGCATTGTTTTGTTGAAACTAAAAGAACAAAAATAATGGTTGGTGGTGATTGATTAAAGAATAGATAAACATCATAGTCATGCTTTTACAAAAATAACCTAAACTAAGCTAGCTCTCTCCCAACTTGACAATTTATGTATGGTTTTGCTTCATTCAATGTGTCCATTCTGCTAGCTTTCATTCATGATTCATGCCTTCCACTAATAGTCTCTTGCGTCTTAGCTTAATCATATTCATTTTTGTTTTGTTTTGTTCTGTTTTCAAATTTTATTTTTAAAATTTTATTTTTTTAATTATCTTTTTACTAAATTAATTTTTAATATTTGAAAAAAAAAATGAATTTGAAAAGGAAATTGAATAGAATAATTAGTTTACGAAATGAAAATCTTAAAACAAAAATTGAAATATATGGAGTGCTATGTGGTTGGAATGTAACTCACAAATCATGTACATAATTTTTATTTTTATTTTTCTTTTTGTTTGTTTGGAGGAAGACCACATGTACATAAAAATTGCGAGATTGATTAAACTGCTAAAAATGGCTTTGATCACGCATTAAATTAGTCTCTCAATTCAACACCAAAAAAAAAAAAAAAACTTATACCAAAACTCTAAACGAAATGGTTTTATTTATCTATTTTATATATATATATATATTATAATGAATTAGAATCATAATGATGAAGATTAATTACTAATACAAACAAACTCTTAAAGAAGGAGATAAAAGTCCCAATAAATACATAGAGAATAATTTTTCTGATGTATCGAGAGAAAAAAAATATAGAAAGAATAAGACCCAATGGGGATACATGAGTTCTAACCAATCTAACTAATTCCATTGAAAAAATGACAAGCTTAATTTGAGTATAGCGAAGAGATGAATAAATATTGGTTGCAACTTCGACACTATTTTATATGTTGTTTCCAATTAATTGGACAAATTAAATTTGTGAGGTATAACATGTAATGACCTTTATCTCTCCCTTAACCGGTTAAATGATTTTTTAGTTAATCTCATTTAAAATTACATTTGATTGGTGATACCATATGACAAACGCCACTATGTTGATGATACGGAAGAGAGTAAGAAAAACACTTTTCGTTTAAGAAAAGGGTTCTTTCTCAATCAATTTATACAAAAAAAAAAAAAAAAAGGAGAGAAGATTAGGGTTAATTAAACATTTTTTTAGTCAATTAATAAGAAAATATTTGTATTTACAATGACTTCAAATTGGACAATCAACTATTGAGATAGTTTAACAACACAAATTTGTGAGCTCAACACCAACCACCTCCACATAACACAAGAAGGAAAATCATAACGGGAAAAAACAAATAACTAAAGGGGCAAATTATCAAGAAATCTTTTTTGAAAAACATGTAGCCTATTTAGTCTTGTAATCTTTTATTTTTACTCAGAAGTCTTATAACGTTTTTCTTCTTCTTCTTCGCATTTCTTCTTCTCTGCCTCTTTTGCTCTTTGTGATTTTCGGCGATCGTCGATGGGCAACCACATCTTGCATCTTCTCTTTCTCTTTCTGATATATAGTCACCGGCGATCAATGACTACCATCGATTGGGGTTCACCGGCAACCACCGATCGCCGACTCCTTACTTCACCCTCATTGACAATGAAGAAGATATATTTTTGACGAAGAAGATGAGTAGATCTACATCAGATCTGAGTAGATCTACATCTAATCCGACTAGATCTAAACAAAAAATAGTTGCCGGATTACAATCATCTTTCTATATTTGCCCCTCTCCTTCAATTTCTTAATTTTTCTACATTTTCTCTGCTATACACTTCTCTTTTTTGTTTTAATGGAGAAAAATTTTAATTTCTGAATAAGTTGTTTTCAAGTTTTAATTACAGACGATGAAAACTGTAAAATTTTACAATTTTAATTTTTTTTTGCGCTGGAATGAATCATGGTTTAAAACTGTAAAATTTTGCGATTTCATAATATTCTTTAGAACTGTAAAATTTTACAGTTTCATAACATGTTTTTCAATTTGATTAATAAGGATAAATACTTAATAGATTTTTGCTTTGAAACTGTAACATTTTACAGTTTCAAAGCTTACTTTTCAGTTTAATCAATATTGGAGATTATTTTATTAAACCCTATAAAAATTGAAAAATAACATGTTTTTTTTCATTATTGTTGTTTTTTGTCGTTACATTTTTTTATTTTAGTTTATCAATATTTAGTACATTTTGTTATATTTTTTCGCTTTAATTTCTTCATTTATTCTTTTTTTTTTCTAGCAATATTCTGGACATTCCGATGAGTTTCCAATGATATTCTTAATATCCAGCGAACGTTCTGGACATTTCGGCGACTTCCATTGATGTTCATAACACTCCGGTGAACTTTTGGCGATACTCCGGCCACTTCTCGGCGATGCTCTGACGACTTTCTGATGATATTAAACATTCCGGCGAGTCTCTGGTGACCATGTGACAGAAGTTTGACGGAAGTGGGATGTAACAACGTTTGTAAATTAAAAAAAAAAAATAGAATTTTTTGGTAACAATTAAAAATATCAACAATGCTAAATAGCTCAAACTTTTATGGCTCAAATGGCTCAAATCACTCAAAAAGCAGCGTCGAGCCATTTGAGCCACAAAATTTTGAGTTACCAAACATTTTTCTAAAAATATATAGGACTAATTGGTGCAAGTGTTTTGTTTTGCAATTAGATGAATTTTGAACTTTTTATATGGAACTTATTGATAAGTTCGCCTAACTAAAAAAAGACTAAGAGGGGGTAATCAATCCTTGTGAAGGCAAAGATTAATCCTACTAACTATTAGGGTTAAGTACACTTAATATTTGTATTTTCACTAAAATTCACTATGGCCCCTTATTATTTAATTGTGATAATCAATCACTTAAATTTTAAAGTTAAGTTGTAATGTCACATTGTTGTTCATCCAGTGTTAATGATATTGATGAAAATTGATATGTGAGCCATATATGACAATTTTCTCACTTCATTAATATTATTATATTTTCATCAAAATTTTGCTTTAATCTTTTATTTATTTTTATCAAAATTTCAGTTTAGTCCTTTTAACTTGTAATTGTGCGATAAAAAAAATATTGCATATGGCACACATGCCAATTTTGTCTATAGTAGGAAAACATTAAAATTGGACCTAAAATGTAAAAAATTGAATGTCACAATTGAAATATGAGAGTTTAAAATAAAATTTTGGTAGAAGTAATAAGATATTTCATAAAAGTAGAGGTCTTGTTTTCTTCAGTTGGATATGTGAATCCAATTACGGATAGTACTTTAATCAAAATTGTTCATCTCGTAAGTTATTATTTTAGATTATTCTTTTTAAAAAATTAATTTATTTGATAATCACATACATATAATTTCTCATTAGCTCCATCATCAAATTTGCACCACAAAAATTGATTTAAAAATCATCATTGATTTTTCTAAGACGTATATAATAAACAAGAATTTTAACTCTTTTATTTCAATCGGAGGGACGCTGATTCCTACCATATTCATGTACTCTTCTGCATATAAGGTATATATAGCCTTCGTTTCAAATGTGAGTTGATTTTTTGACTTTTTAAAATTTTAGTTATTTTAATCTATGACTAAAAAGTCTCATTTTGGATGAATTTTTTTTATTTTTTTTGACTTTTTATAAAAAAAATAATAATTATAATTTAAATATGACATTACATCTTATTCACTTTTGTAAGACTAAAATAGCAAAAATAAAAGCTTATGCTAAACAAATGCCAAAAGAGAGAAGGGAGTGAATCTCACAAGATAAGGTTGAATTGGTATTGGTTATCTTCCCCCCCATAGCCCAAAAAGGACACATTTGCCTTTTAATTGTGTCAGCAAAAATAAATTATAAATAACTAATAAATATTAATAATTAAAATTATAAATTTAGGATAAAATACTAATAAATCTTAAAATATGATTTTGTGAACGGCTTAGTTTTTCATTTTTTCTTATGAATCCAAAAGTTTCATTAAAGTAGAAATTACACAAAAGAGTTGTCACTTACACGTTTAGGTTTAATTTTTTAGGAATAAAAGTGAGTTTTTCCAAATGTAAAATTACATATTTAGGCAATCTGCACTATAGAAGTTTTGAATTTTTCCTCATTCTGGAACAAATCTCACATTACAAACAAGAATATAACACTTCAATGTAATACTCTAATAACATAACACTCTAATATAACACACTAAAAAATTCCTTAATATACTTTTTTCAAACGTAACAACATAACACTCCAAACTTGTCTCAAACGTAACACTCTAATGTAACACACTAAAAAACTTCTTAGTGTACTTTTTTTAAACGTAACAACATTACACTCCAAACTTTTTCGAAACGTAACACTCCAATGTAACACACAAAAAAACTCTTTAGTGTGCTTTTTTCAAACGTAACACTCCAATCAATGTAATCCAAAATGTAACACTCTAATGTAATACACAGAAAAAACTCATTTGTGTACTTTTTCCAAACGTAATACTCCAATCAATGTAATTTCAAACGTAACATTTCAATGTAACACACAAAACACTAAAAACTTCTTAATGCACTTTTCTTAAGCGTAACACTCACAGTTTGAAATTATACATTTGTCAAAAATTTACTACGGAATTTTTGTATTCCTTTTCGAATGGTTTCAAGAATTTCACATCTTTTTTTTTTTTGTTGGAGTGTTATGTTTGAAAAAAATACACTAGTAATTTTTTTAAGTGTTGCGCTGGAGTGTTACACTGAACAATTTTTTTTTAGAGTGTTACGTTTGAGAAAAAAAATATATGAAGGAGTTTTTTCAAAATCTTATATTAAAATGTTACACTAAGGAGTGTTTTTTAGAGTGTTAAATTTGGAAAAAAATATAGTAACGAATTTTTTTGAAATCTTACATTTGAGTGTTATACTAAGAAATTTTTTTTGTTTTTAGTGTTTCATTTGAATATTACGTTTGGAAAAATTATATTAAGTTATTTTAGAGTGTTACATTAGAGTGTTACGTTTGAGTATTATATTGGAGTGTTACATTTTAAATTATATATTTATCCAAAACTTACTAATAGTTTTTGTATTCTTTTTGAAATATTTGAAGAATCCCATATTTAAAATCATTTATAATATTTTTGAAATATTTAAAAAATTTCACATTTTAAATCATTTCAAATAAAAAATATTCGCATATAAAAATAATTCTAAATTTGATTCACATAAATTGTATATCTTATCTTTCCAGCATAAAAAAATAATAATAATAATAATATAAATAAAAGTATAACCAAAAATTTAATTTTTAAATAATATATTAAATTTTTCTTTCTAAAATTAATAGAACTAATTAGTGTATAAAAAAAATTGAGACTAAGGGTTGTTTTGGAATGTTCTAAAAAAGTATACTTTTTGACTAATTGGCTTATATGGGTTAGGTTTGGGTTGGATTTGATGTGATGTGTTAGAGAGGTGATGTGATTTAAATAAGATGATATGACTTAAATAGGATAGTGACTTTTTGTATTATTTAAGTCATGTCAAACTTGGCCTAAATAGATCATCATTTTCAAAATTAAGATTTATAAATAAATTTTCAATATTTTTTTTATTGTGCACCACTCTGACTTTTCTTTTAATTAATTGAAAGGGGAGAGAGAGAGAGAGAGAGAGAGAGAGAGAGCGCAAAGCAAATACTAATTTGGAGTGCGAAAGAGAGTGCAGGAGGAGGAGGCATCAAGCAATTTGTCTTTGTTTTTAGGTCCCACACACCCCACAAGGGTCGGCTTCTCTCTTCCTCACTCTCCCTTCTCTTCCGTCATAGTACTACTAATACAACCCTGCACGGCAATCTCTCTCTCTCTCTCTCTCTCTCTCTCAAATCACATCTTCTCTCTCTCTCTATATATATTATATATATATATATATCTCTTCCACCCACCCACCCACCCACCCAACTCATAACTCTCATTTGTTTTCTTCTCCCTCTCCAAGCGAAAAACAGCCTTTCCTTTTCTCTCTTTTCTTTGCTTTGTTTCCTTTGTGTGAATTGCTTTTCCATCATTAATTGCTTTCACTTAAGATAATATGTTTATTTACATAATCTACTTTGTCCTTTTTTTACTTGGTTTTTTCTTCTTCATGATATGTGCCATTTTTTTTTCTATAACTATTCTTATGCATTATAAATAACAAAACTTGTGTGTTTGTCTACTCTACACAATGATATAATAATGTTGTGTTTGGATATTCAATTTTGGTAGAAATTTGTGAAGGAAGAACAAAAAGGAATGGAAATGTGAACTTAAATAAGTTTGTATTTCATTCATATTTCTCTTTCTATTTTCTATATCTATATAAATTTTTACTCAAATTTAAGATCCAAACTCAATTTAACAAATGGTCTTCTAGAAAGTCCAGCTTTTAGCTTTTTATCAATTTTAAGTCACATCATCTCTCATATTTTTTACTCACAAAATGACAAAATAAACTAAAAAAAGTCAAAAAATTAACTTTTTACCAACTTCTCAAAACACCACAAAATATAATTTGTAACAAGATTCAAATCATTAAATAATTTGAATTTTGAAATAAATTTAGGATAGGGTACTTGGTCCAGTGGTCTATGTAGGACAATAAGAAAGTTAGAGATTTATAGGTCTATGTAGGACAATAAGAAAGTTAGAGATTTATATTCGAGTCGATGGAGTGATTGCATCCTTTTTGTTATAATCTAATTTACTAACTCATTAATATCCTATCATTTGCCTAAAAAAAAAGGACAATAAAATGTAAGCTCTTTTTTTTTTTTTTTCATTCACATTTTTCTTTTTCTTTTTTTCTATCATTTCCAAATTTCTCACCATAATTCAAAATCTAGATGCAACGTTACGCTTTGTTTGGTTCATAAATTTGATAAAGATTTAGAAAGAAAAAAAAATATATATATATATATATAGGTGAAATATAAATAAAATATAATTGTATTTCACATTTTTTTTTCTCCCTTTTTCAAATCTCCACTAAAATTTATGAACCAAACTCATCAAATACAAATATTTTAGAAGTTTGTAAAGGTCAATTATTAAAAGAGTAATAATACATAACTCTAATTTGAGAGTTTTAAATGAAACTCTAGTGAGATGAAAGAGAGAGATAGAGAGAGGAGTGTGGGCTCCATTTTCACATAGGTATTCTTCACATCATTAAAATTATGTGCCCTTTTGGGAAGCACAGCAAAACGCTACGTTTTGCATCCAAAAGCCAAAAACGCTAATGCCTCAAAACGCCACTGTAGTGCATTTGGCAACTTCCCAAAACGCAAGCATGAAATTACAGTTTGGGCCTATGAGAAAAAATGTGAAAAAGTAAAAAATAAATGTTGAGTAGGAATATTTTGGTCATTTTGAAGTGATGTGACATTTTTAAAAAATATTAAATCAAAAATCAAAAAAATCAGCTTTTTATCAACTTCCCAAATCACTTTCAAAAATGCCAAAAAACTTGATAAAATGCCAAAAGCCAACTTTTTACCAACTTTCCAAAACACCCCTAAATTAGAACTCTTAAATTAAAACTCTCAAAATTAAAACGATGCATTTTTACTCATTATTTATTTACCAATTTTTTGGCCTAACCCAGAGCTTAGAACGTGGACTAGATCCATTGACTCATGGACTAAGGTGAAAACATATTAACATACGACTTTTAGCCTCCGTTTGTTTGACGTCAAAAAGATTTTACTTATTTTTTACTTTTTAATTAAATAAAAAGTAAGAAAAAAATTTTTATATCATTTTCTAAAAAATAGCTTATCTTTAAAATTTTCATAAATCAATTTTTATAAAATTGACTCTCACTCATTATTTTTTCAACATATTTAGCCATTTTAAATAAGTATTTTAACTCACTAAAAAGTCATAAATGACACTTTTATTGAATCAAAATTTCTCTTTTTGGTAATAAAATATTTTTGTTTCAAATGTCAACCAAATGTAGAAAAACAAAAATAAAAATATTTTTTTTTTGTGTAAAATCAACTAATAAGAAATATTTTTTTAAAAAAATATTTTATTTCGAAACAAACGAACCTTAGTGTAATTCAAAATTATTCATAAAATTTGGGAGGCTGAACCTTTTTAAATTTATATTAGCACACATAAAATACACAATAATAATATAATAATTAAAATTTTAAATTCTCTCTAATGTGTTATCAATCTATTCATTTAGGGTTATTTTGGAAAGTTGGTAAAAAGTTGATTTTTAGCTTTTTACCAAGCTTTTTAGCTTTTTGAAAAGTGATTTGGGAAGTTAGTAAAAAGTTAGCTTTTGGAAAGTTGGTAAAAAGTTGATTTTTAGCTTTTTACCAAGCTTTTTAGCTTTTTGGAAAGTGATTTGGGAAGTTAGTAAAAAGTTAGCTTTTGGCTTTTTAGTTTAATATTTGTTTATGGTGTCAAATTAAATTAAAATGACCAAAATACCCTTACCCAACATAAGAAATTTTTTTGTCATAGGCCCCAATTTATAATTTCACACTTGCATTTTTGGCACTTCCCAAACCAATTTTGTTGTGTTTTTGCCACTTGCATTTTTGGACATTTTGACAAAAACGTGTCTTTTTATTTTAGTTTCCAAAACGGCACTTAATTAATCTAATTTTTCATTACTTGTACCAATCCATTGGTGACAACAACAATGATCAAATTTGAATTACATTTTAAATTTTAGTACTCATTTATAAAAATAAAAAAAGCACCAAATTGAGACCTGAAAGACTAAATGGCTAGTGCTGAATCAAAGTTGTAAAATATGAAAAGTTACATATATATATATATATAAATTAATTATAGAATACATAATTTTTTTATATGATGTGAGTTTTATTTTTTTTTCTAAGTCTACAGTCATATCAAACAGTTGGGTACGATTCTATGTTAATTTTGTGTAAATAAAAAAAATGGTAAAATATTGATGCAAGCAATGATGTATGAAATTGACAATTAAGTGCCATTTTGTCTCAACTAAATGAGTTTAATTTAGAACATAGAGCCATAGTTTTCTTTCTAGTTATATGCTTATTTTTTAAATGTCCTTGGAATCTTCTTTTGGTTTTTGTTTCCTAGAAGTTACTCAACTTTTCCTTAGAACTTAGGAAAAAGATTATGTATTTCGAAAAACTATTTTGCAAAAATATTATATATCCTAAATTTAAATTTTGTGCAAGAACAAATTCAATTTGAAATATAGTGTCAGAACAAATCTAGTTCACAAATTTCATTAAAACAATATATAACGTAGTTTCACATTTGGTGCAAAAGAAAAATATAGTTCACGTGGTTTTGTTTGGTTTAGATTTTAGAAATTATTTTCTAAATTTTTTTGAAAAAAAAAATTTAAATTAATTTAATTAAAAACACCTATTATTTTCATATAAAATTACATTTTGGGAGGGAGAAAATATATATTTTTAAATTCAAAAAATATTATTTTGATGTTTGTTTATGTCAAACTAATTTTTATTTTTTCAAAAAGAAAATAGAAAATTGATTTGAGCCATGAAACAAGGTCACGAAATTTGGTGACTTACTGTAGGAAATTTATGTAATGATAATATTGATTGATTGATATTGTTAAATGTTATATAATCTACACTCTCCATTATATAGGAGAAAACATTACAAGCATCATCATGTCAAAAATGGATCCACTAACCAAAAAGAAATGCACTCATCTAAAACCTAACACACTAACATAAAATAATCTAAAACCTAACACACTAACATAAAATATTCTAACAGCCCCCCTCAAACTCAAGGGGGATAGGAACCAACCAACTTGAGTTTGGAGAGAGTAACAAAACAGGAAAATAAAATGACAAATAAAATAAAAGAGGATAGGAGACACTGTATGGTCGTATCAGACCGTTGTAGAAGACAATTTATGGGGTCATGTCGGACCGTTGTAGAAAAACAGTTTACTGGGTCATGTCGGACTGTTGTAGAGGATAGTTTATGAGGTCATATCGGACCGATGTAGAAAACAGTTTATAGGGTCTTGTCGGACCGTTGTAGAAAACAGTTTACTGGGTCATGTCGGACCGTTGTAGAAGACACTATACGGCTGTGTCGAACCGTTGTAGCTGAGAACCGAAATCAATGTCGAACGAAGTCTTATCGGACCCATATAGGAGCTAACCTAATCAATGTCGGGACATTTTACGTAGTATTGTCGGACTCATATAGAGCTAACCTAATCAAAGTCGGAGACTTCTGAGAGTCTTATGACCCACAAAAGTTTGCACCCTCAAAAGGCGTGCCCAATCTTATCAAAAAACGTGTCATCAAAAGGTGTGCCCGACAGCCATCAAAAGTCGGGCCATCAAAAGGCGCGCCATCAAAAGGCGTGCCATCAAAAAGTGTGCCCGACATCCATCAAAAGTCGAGCCATCAAAAGGCGCGCCGCTTTGTCGTCTTGCGCTGAGAGGCGCGTGAGGCGCATGTCTGCCTTGCCTATTTATACCAAGGCGAGGTCGCCGCTATGCGTAACAAAACATCTATGAAAAATCCTCAAAACCTCTTCATTTTTTGCCGAGAGATCTTGTGTCACCTGTTGCCCGTAAAATGGCTTTTCTTCCCGCTCGCTACCGAACATAGCATCTTCTTCCCGGGTCCGCTTCACTCTTTCCGACCTCAATGAGGGCACAAGAGATAACCGGCGATTGCCTGGAACCGCAACCAATCGCCCCTGGACCAAGCCCCCCTGGTTTTGCGCCGTTGAACTATCCGATGGTGGCAGTTGAGCAGATAATGGCTGCTCAATCTGATATTGAGGCCAATTATTATACATTGAGGTCTTGTGTTGAGACAATGACGGCGGTCAACAACCTGTCGCACCGGCTTCAGAGTAGAACAACTGAGGTGCAGCAGGTAAAAGCCCAACTGGCTCTGCTCCAGCGCATGTATACGGATGCCCGAGCAGAGATATGTGTGCTGAAGGCCGAGAACAAGGAGCTGAAGCGGAAGGCCACCGTGATGCTCAGATTTGGAGGACCGCCATATGTGACGGTTGAGGAGCAACGGGAAGTGAACGTGCTCGGCGGCGTGGGAAACACGGAGGCAGCACCGGCAAGGGACGCCCAAGACAAAGGCAAGAGGAAGAGAACAGCTGAAGAGGTGAAAAAATAAGGCCGGTTTTTGTTGTGGTGGATTGTGGTTGATTTTTTTTTTTTTTGGTGTAAAAATGTGATCGGGGTTGATCCCCGAGATGAATAAATGACAAGTTTGGAAAATGTTGTTGGTGGTGTTTTTGTTTAAGAATAAAAATAAAATAAAAGAAAATAATGGATAAAGAAAATAAAGAAATAAAAAGATGGGACTTTAATAAGAGAGAGAGAGAGGAAGAGATCAGGCAACTCTTTTTTTCTTTCTTTTTCTTTTTTTGGGTTATTTGAAACCAGCACGTTCTCTGGCTTAAGGTCACGATGAAAATATCCTCACTGGTGCATGTATGCTAGTCCCTGAAACACTTGGAAGCACCAATTTCTGACTTCAGCCTCTGAGAAAAGCTTTCCCCTGTCTTTCATTAGGTGATATGTGGGCAATGGGTGCAATCATGGCTGAACTCTTTACTCTCTGTCCCCTTTTCCCAGGCTCAAGTGAAGCAGATGAGATCTACAAAATATGCAGCATAATGGGCACTCCAAATGAGATCGAGGGCCAAAGGCCTTAAACTTGCAAGTGCTATTAACTACCGGCCTCACACAATGTGTCCATCTTTCAGATTGATGCCATCTGCTAGTAAGGATGCAATCAATATTACATCACTTTGTTCCTGGGATCCTTGCAAGAGGCCAACAGCCTTGGAGGCCCTCCAGCATCCGTTCTTCCAGAGTTGCTTTTACATTCCACCATCTCTTCGCTCCAAAACTGCTGTCACTAGAACACCTCTATCTGTTGGAACAAGGGGTGCCTTGGAGCAGAAGTCTGTTGGGAGGTATTCTGGGACTAAATCAAGGCCAGTAAACAACTTTCCTCCTGTCAAATCCCATGTGTCTCTAACAACAGGTGTGCAACGTAAGTTGGAAATGAATAGACAGGATGCAATTAAGAACAATAATGTTTCAAAGATTGTTGCCAAACAACAGCCAAGATACCGACCACCTGCAAGAAACAGTCCAACCTCCATTTACAATGGAAAGACTGCATAGGGAGTTTCAGAGACAACTCAGAAGTTGGCAAATATAACTGTTGGTCCTGCTAGGTTGCCTGCAAGGCAGGCCTTTCCGGCACCTATGAAGGCTGGGGGAGAGAAAAAGGGACCAGAGAGAGAATCATTTGTCTAGAGAGAGTGGGTAGTGGGAAAAGCAAATAATATAAATAAAAAGAAAGTTGGTTGGTGGGTGGAGCAAAAAGGATGTAAAAGAAAATAAAGAAAGTGGGGTAGATCGAGCAAATAGGATCATGCTTGCAGGATAACACAGAAGCAGATCGAGCAATCAGGTCAAACCCCAACAGTCATTCTGGCTCTTCTTTTCTAGAGCTACTACAAAGTGTAGAACTTTATTCTCAGTGTTCTGGTGGTTCCTCTCAAAAACTCTGTGGACTCATCAATGGCTCACACTGCTGAACGAATAGGATCATGCTCACAGAGAGCACTAGTGTGATTAATAACCCAAAAAACAATGAGCATAAAGAAGTTGAGTCAAGCTTGAAGGACCATGGGTATCTTCCTAGTAAGGCAATCAATGGAACAAGTCTCGACAGTTCCAATGTGAAGAGTGGAAGGACTGCAGCGTAAAACAGAACCGCTTGATCGATAGCTTAGGTTGAGGTCCCATGGGCGTGAAGAAAGGTTGCCGCTGAAGGCGAAGAACACTAAGAGCTTAACCTATAGCTCTGATACCATGTAGGAAATTTATGTAATGATAATATTGATTGATTGATATTGTTAAATGTTATATAATCTACACTCTCCATTATATAGGAGAAAACATTACAAGCATCATCATGCCAAAAATGGATCCACTAACCAAAAAGAAATGCACTCATCTAAAACCTAACACACTAACATAAAATAATCTAACACCTAACACACTAACATAAAATATGCTAACACTTACAAATGAAAATTATCTCACTATGTTTGTTTTCAATATTTTGAAAATACTTTTCAGAAAATTTTACTTTTTTTTTTCATATTTTTTTTTTTTTTTTTGCTTTTACTGAATTTTTTTAATATTTTAAGACATCTTTTTAATTTTTAGACACCTAACGTAAATATACTTAAAAAGTATAATTTTTGTAAAAAAAACTTTTACAAAAATTCACTAAATATCAAAAATACAAATATATATATATATATATGAAAATTTAGTATATTTTTTGTAATTTTGTATATTTAATAAAATTTTAAAATATTTTTTCACAAATATTTTACTTTTTAGATATATCTAAGTAAGGTGCATCTAAAAAAAGAAAAAAAAATGCTTATAATTTTAAAAATATTCTCTAAAAATAAAAAAATACAAAAACAAAATATTCAGTTTTTATAAAATTGAATTTAGAAAAATGAAACTAAACACACTGATTAATATGTTTTAGCTTTTTTTTTTCTTCTTCTGATGATTTTCATGTCGTAGAAAATTGGAAAAATAACTATAAATTCAAAAAAAAAATTGCCTAGTTAAATACTTAGAAAATAAAATATATAATGTAATTTTAAATTTGATAGAATCTGATTTATACATTTTATTTTATGATACACTTTAATAGAAGATATTGAAATCTTGAGTGAATCATGAATTCAAAGAAGTGTCAAGAAATCAGGGGCATTTCCTTGGGGGTTGAAGATACACTAACTTTACTTAAGATATTTCTTTTATCCTAATCCAACCATTCTCCACCCATTTTTTTTTGACCCACATTACAATCACACCACCTTTTTTTTCTTTTCTTTTTCATTTTTTTTTTTCATTTTCTAGGGTTTTCCTTTCTTTTCTTTTCTTTTCCTACAGTTTTTCTTTTCTTTTCTTTTCTTTTCTTTTGGACTTCGTTTTGTTCCATGAAACATGGCACCCTTCTCATTCCCAACCTCCACCACTCCCCAACAGTCCACCCACTACCTGTGCCTTTCATCACACCAAATGCACTCTCAACCATATTCCTAATCACAATCCATAAGAGAGGTACAAGACTTAATTTCTACTTTCCATTTTTTATTTATATTTTTTCACACTTTGTTATGATATCAATGCTTAAAGGTTCAAACCTTCTTACCTTTCTTTTTTTTTTTTTTTTTATATATATATATCCAGAAGTGCATAATTTTATGTTGTATTAGAGCATATCCATCGGTCTAGTTATCTCACATTTTTAACTAATTAATTTGGCTAGTCAATTTAAAAATCTCTACTTTGCCAAAGCTTAACTATTTAAAAAGTAACAAATGTAGCTAGTCACTGTACACTATTCAAGAATTTTAGAAGATAATATTTTATCATTACTTATAAGAGCATCTTCAGTGATATTTGTTCAAATAGCTAACTAAAAAACGCACATTTTTCTATTTTAACTAGTTATTTTTCATATTCATGTACACTCTGCAATAATACTTTTTATTTACCATGCATTTTGCACTATACTATGCATTTTTATTGTAATCTAAATTTTAAAAGAAAATTAAATGAAACAAAAATATTTAAAAAGTTACTAGCTAAAATTGAAAATATTATTAGAAAATATATATGAAAAATGACTAGCTAAAATTTAAAATATATATACCTTTTGGTTAGCCATTTAATTAGCATTACTAAAGATGTTCTTTTATACCCACTAATAACTTGATTTGGGTAAGCTAAACAGCTCTTGTACATGCAATGTTTGTGACACTTCTTTATTGTTGCATTTAATTTATAAAATTTAGGAATATTTTTGTTTTATATTCCAAAGATAAAAATTATTCCAAAAAAAATCAATTATTATTGAGAGGGCAATTTATACTGAATTGGGCCGAGCTGGTAGTTGGGCCGAGGTAAGCCCAAGTGAGAAGGGCAGCTCGTGCACCAGCCGGAGTGTTGCGATAGTCCGGTTGGCAGACTAAGTGGTGTAGCTCGGTTTCTACTGAGTTCGGTCATGACGAACGAAACCGGAGTAGGAATGAAGAAGTGAAGAGCCAAACTAAGGGCAGTTCGGCTGAAGATGCTTGGTTACTTCGGTCAAAGCATGTGAGAAACCGAGGTGAACTTTGACTCAGAATGTCTTTCGGCTTGACTCCCTTATGTATAGCTCGGCCTTTGCATGGCAGCCGAGGTAAGGAGGAAGTAAGGACCAGCTAACGGTACTCGGTCGAGGGAGTTCGGCCGTAGTAAAGCCATCTCACTTGGCTTGTGCAGTAAGGAGGGTGTTGGAGGATAAGCATGATCTTCCAGGAGGAGTCATCCTAGAAGGACTCTACGTGAGGAGGGGTAATCCTAGAAGGACTCTACGCATGGAGGAATGCTAGTCTTAGGAGGACTCTTCGCATGGAGAAGTTAGAGTCCTACTAGGACTGTGCCACGCGAAACCTATATAAGCTCACCAATATCACCTTTGGAGAGGTAATACAATTTTGCTCCCTGAATATATTGAGCTTTTGCCTTCTTGTCTTGCTTACTGACTTAGGCGTCGGAGAGGTTTCCGGCACACACCCGCCGGCCAGCTCACGTTTGTGTTTTCAGGTGGTGGAACGACGACGTATTGAGGAACGCAGACTTGATCAACAGGATTATACGAGAAGGTAAAATTATTTCCCGTACAATTATGATGTCAACAGATATTATATATATACGATCTTATCCTACATTTATTAAGAGTATTACCTAAAACAATACCGAGAATCACTCAACTTTTGCCTTATATTTATAGGTGTGGTATGTGTAGCAGGGTGGATAATCACATCCATCTAATTTCGTTTTATTCTATATTTTTTGTTTTTCTTCCACCACTTTGTTTTATTTATTTATTTCTTTCTTTCTTTTGAATTAAATAAATGAGAGATAGAGTTGGTTTAATGATCTATCTAATTGTTTTTTGTGATAGTGAGCCATGGCGGAGCTTAAATTTTGGCACCGTTGAGTTAAAATCTCAACAAAAATTGTAATCTAACTTCATCTAATTTTTTATTTTTTATTTGATAGTAGGACTAAAAATTAGTGTGATGCAAAAGTTATATTTAAATATAAGCTCAAGTTAACTTATCATTATCTTTATTGTTATTAATTTAATTTTATGTATGATGATCATTATGATTTAAAAAATAATCACATGTCCTCATGAAATATGAGAATAAATTTTTTATCAAGATGCACACACAAAAGAAAGGTGAATAAATAATATATAGTGGTTTCTATATATCACTTATTTTTTTCATAGTTATAAATAACTGAATTAGATGACAATATTTTATTAGTTGTCATTAATTTTGTGAATATTATTTGTAAACAAATGAAACAATTATGAGTTCATATAAGAGGTGATATAAAATATTGACAAAAAATTTGTAACATATAACATTTCTCTAATATACAATTTATAAGAATTTTTTTAGTATAATTAAACATTTAAAGTGACAACTTAAATAGATTTTTCTGAAAAATAATGAAGAGAAAATAATGATATGAAATTTTCAAGACTTGCTTGAAAGGATTGAATTGAAATATACTTTCTTGTTAGAAGTAAAAATATAATTTTGGAAAAGTTGAGGGGGGGGGAGGGGGTGACATGACCCTCTTGGGCCTTACGTCCCTCCACCCCTGATAGTGAGAAGGTTTAAGATACTAGTTAATAGAGCGGTTCCGACCCTTCTATTGTAATCAAACTTACTAATCTACTAATACTTTATATTACAACATAAAAAAATAATTAAATAAATGAGTAGGTGTGTGTACAAAAAATAATAATAATTGTGTTAGTTAAGTTACTCTACGGTAAAATTTCAAAAAAGCAAATTTATGGTATGCAATGTCCATTTAAAATGAATCTGCATTAGCTACAACCATGTACTTACCTCAAAGATTCGAAATGTCTTGATACGTCACAAGTAATGGCATATATAATTTTTATAATGACAATATATTTTTTATTCTTATAGTTATTGAGAATTTTATATTAGTATCTCATTTTCTAATTATAACAATTAACCCCCACACTTACAATTAGTTTGCAATGTCATCTTTTGAGAGCCAGCCGTGGACGCGTGATGCTCTCTACACACACACACACACACACACACACACACACACACACACACACAAAAGAAAAGACATTTATTTGAATAAAAGTTTAACATTGTAAGACTATTTTAGAAAAATGATTATAATTATTTTTTTATAAGAGAGGAAAATGGGTTATAATCTGGGAAGTAGATTATAACCCACTACCAAAAGACTTCGTAATTTGTAACTTAATCATAAAAGTGCAAAAAAAAAAAAAAAAAAAGAACAGAAGAAGAAGAAAAGAGAGATTAGTATACAATTAAAGTAAATCGGCAAAATGTAATTGTGGGGAGTGATTTTGAGATATTCCTTCACTCTAAATAAGCTAGTGGAAGATCTTTGTTATGTTGCCTAAAAAGGAAAGAATACTCCGATCAAAAGTGCCGGAATTAGCACTCCAACGAACAAATTAGTCTTTTGAAAATAAAAAGCTCTTGAATTTCATAAAGTGTAAGTTATTAGAACATAATTTCTCCTTCAGTCTTGTCTTCCTTTTATAGAGTCATTCTCCATATACTCTTTCTACTGTAACTTAACTCTTCATCATTACCATGTTAGAGCCTATTTTCCGACTATACTTTTTAGAAAAGGATAGTCTACCCCACTTAAAGTGGGGGGCCATGCCGACTTATACGATATACTTGGCTCAGAAATATGGCTTAGATACTCTTTACTCGGCACACTCTTCAACCCATTTGTATTTACTTGGCAATGACTTATTTGAGCCTAGTAAGCCTTGTTTGAATTTGGCCTATCAAAAATGAATTTGAATGTGCCTTGTTTACCGATTAACAATTAATTTTACTCAACTCCCACAGTAATGAATCTTAACTTTTGATTTTTGTAAAGAAATGCATTACAAAAAATGCAAACAAACAACAAAGTTTTGTGTGAGAGAGAGATTCATTAAATGTGAAATGTCAGTAGGAGGAGGGAGGAGGGAAAATGGGTACATGATGGTGTTAAATATTTTAAATGAGGGAATGCAAAGTAGTTTGGGCATCTATAACAGCTCTGATGCTGATAATGGCGGTCACAACAAGAAGCAAGCAGAGCTATGTCAGACAGAGAAAAGAGACTTGTGAGGAGGGGGAGAGAGAGAGAAAAGTAAGCATTGCATCAGAGTGTGGGGGATTGTGGGTCTATTGTATTTTGGCTGCAAAGGAATCAAAAGCTCCACACCCTGCAATGCAACAAACACCCCCACCCACCACCACCACTAGTGAGACCCCCAGACCTCTCTCTCTTTCTCTCACCATGAAATGGAGCCACAGCCCCCTTTGATTGTATTGTGGTCACACACCACAGACACACCTCACCTTTGAAATGGAGCCATCCATGCATGTGTGTGGGGTCCCATATAGCTAGAGCCTTGTGCTTGTATAATTAATATTGCTAATTTTACCACCAAGGGACATCCTAATTGGTAAGAAAATTTATTTTTTCTTTCATTGATCAGAGTTCAAATTCTTTATTATTTACATGAAAGTTCGACGGTTTAAGTGGATTGACTAACTTATTCTAATTTGACTTGTAAGAGTAGATCTTAAAAGTCTTACCTTAGAGGTGTTCTGGACATCAAAATATATATATATATATATATATTGCTAATTTTGTGTGACCTATTCCGATAGCTCGATTCCATCAATTGCTAAACTGATATAATCCACACACCCACCTACATACACATATGTAGCTAGTATGCTTATTGGCAAATTACAATCTAGTCAACTTATAAAAAAGCAATTACAGATTTAAAAATTTATAATTTTAATTATTAATATTTATAAATTTTATCATTAATTTATAATTATATTCTTTTTAAATCATTGATTTGATATTTCCCCGATATTTATTTAGGTGAAGTTCCATTCAGTCTTCTAAAAATATTTCAGGCCCACTTTGGAGTTCACTTTCTTGATCTAAATTATTCAATTTTTAGTGATTTTTGAATAGATTATTTATAAAAAAAAATAAAAAATAGATCGCCTATCAGTGACTATATATCACATTTATCTTTACAAAAAAAAAAAAAAAAAACCCGTCTATTTTTCAAATTATATTTGCCTGCTTTTTTGTCTAAGAAAAAAAAAACAAATGCGATTTAAACATGTGACTAATGATATCCAATTAAATTAATTTTTTATTATTAATAATCTACTAAAAAATGAATAATTCAAATCACTGAGATGGACACGCAATAACCTAAACTACGAGACTCTCCTGTCCACCTCCTATCTAATTGTATAAGTGTCAAATATGTTTATGTAATTTTCTAAAAATAAAAATAATACTAAACAAGCGTTATATGTGGTTCTGAAATATTACGATATTTCATCCATTTTTTTTAAAAAATCAAATGCATCATTATGATACAAGAAAAAGATATTTAGTCCCTGTGAATTTCAAAGTATTACTTTGATTAGAAAGATACTAATAAAGATATATGAATTTTACTAAAAAAAATTACAATAGAGTAAGTGATGTTATACTCATAAAAATACACGCCATTGTAGGAATGGCAATGGGGCGGGGTGGGGCCGGGAACCACCCTCCCTGTCCCCGATCCCCGATAGTGAGAAATTCTCCGACCTTGGCCCCAATCCCCGACGGGGACCCTATCTACCTCCCCCTCCCCACCCCCACCCCCATTTCGATCGGGTTCGGGTTTCGACCGAAAATCCCCGACCTATTCACAACGCTACCATCATAAACATAAACATAAATCATCATCATCAATCATCATATATGAATCTATATATACACATATATGAATCTATACATATATAAAAATATCATCATCAATCATACATAAACATAAACATATATGAAACTATATATACACCCAACCCGGATCTGTCCATCTTCAAACCAGATCTGTCAACTTAAAAAAAATCTGTATAAAAAAATATCAACATCAACTTAAAAAATTCTGTTTAAAAAAATATCATCATCAACTTAAAAAATCTGTTTAAAAAAATATCACCATCTTCAAATCTGTTTCGATCGGCTGTGGGGATTACAGATCAACATCTCCATCTTCCAGATCTCCATCTTCATCATCCTCATCTTCCAGATCTGGGACGATCAGCGGTAAGGGAGCACATCTCCGTCGTATGTGTGAAAGAGAGTGGGACCATCGGCGGTGGTGAGGGAGCACAGCAGCGGTGAGGGAGGAGTGTCGGTAAGAGTGAGAGTTGAGGGTGAGATCGACGGTGGCTCACTGGCTGTGCTGTGAGAGACATAGAAGAAGGACAGGCGACTGCTGTGAGAGGGAGAGAGTTGAGAGAGAGAGAGAAGGACGAGAGTTGAGAGTGAGAGTGGGAGAGTGACGCACGGGTTTAGGGTCTGATTTATTTTATATATATATAAGGGGTATAAAAGTAATTTAATTTCGGAGAAATTCGGGGATGGGGCCGGGCCGGGGCTTGAACACTGATCACCGTCCCCGGCCCGAAACAGATCGGGGATTGATTTTCAAATACCGTCCCCTCCCCGTCGGGGGTATTTTTCGGGGAAAAACTACTTAAATAGGGGTTAGGGTCGGGGATCCCCATCAGATCGGTTTCAAATTGCCATCCCTACGCCATTGAAGAGTTTCGGGTCCGCAACGGCCTTTTTGTAGTGGCTATTCTCTTATTCTATGTGTGGACACAATGTTGCAGTTGAAAAAAATATAATCACATAAATAACATTCAGATATTATATAAAACTTTAATTTTTCTAGTTGAAAAAATCAAATATTGTATCTATATAATCACATAAATAACATTCAGATATTATAAAAAACTTTAATTTTTTTTCTTTCTTCAAAAACTATTATAGTAAGTTAATGTATAAATTATAGTTGACATTATCTTCAATTGGGTATCCTAACTAGAGTATTATTGGGTTTTATGGCCCCACTTGAATAATTATTCATTTATTTTTTGAAGAACAACTGCATGTTAATGATTTAAATTATTCATTTTATAAAAAAATTTAAATATATTATTATTAAAAAAAATAAGACTGATTAGACAACCGTAACTAAATAATCAAGTCAAATTTGTTTTTACAGAATAAATAACAAATGTAATTTTGATAATGAATCATCTAACTTTTTTAAGATAAATATGAACAAATCACGTGGTTATAAATGTTCAATTAATTTGATTTTTTAAATGAATAATTTAAATTATTGAATTAGGGCCATGATTACGCCAACATACTCCAGTTGTTCCACTTCAACTCTAAACTATAATTTAAAAATGATTAATAACCAATATTATTATATTAAAAAGAATTTTTTGAAAGCTTAGGGATGACAATTGGCCATGCTTGCCGTCCATCGTTGGGTTAATAATACACATTACAAGTCGTTGGAAATTCTGTTGCCATTTTTGTGGACTTTGTCTTTTTTTATATTTTTTATTTTTTAACAAGAAGTGTAATGTAGAAACAAGAACATAATTGTTGAGAGAGAGACACATACCCAGAAAACGATTGGTTGGAAATAAAATGGATGAGGAGATAGAGAAGATGAGATAGAATGAATATGACGGTGAACCAACCACTAGCTCATGGTTGTCACAACTTTTTACATTCTAGCCAAGACAGAGTCAAAAGAGATAGCCCATGGCAAGACCAAAGGCCCCCTCAAGAGAGAGTCTTTTGTTTTTAATTTCTTTTTCTGTTTTATTTTCGCGATTCTCACATAATTTAATAATTAAGTATGTTTGGAGACAAAATATGGAGAAATATGTTATTCATCATAAGTATATAAGCATGCATTGGATTCTCTATCTCCAAATTTTCATATCATTTTGTCACAAAATGCTATTGAATATATCTTGAAGTTTTCATACTTTAAGAATCATACATAATTTAATAATTAAAAATGCTTTGAAATAGAATACAAAGAAATACGATATTCATTACCATAAATATATAGGTATGAAATTCTCTATTTTTAAAGTTTCTTGTCATTCTATTTCAAAATACTTACAATTATTAAATATATTTTGAGATTTTCATATTTCAAGATTTTTCCATAATTCTATAATTATGTACGTTTTAAAATAGGAGAACTAAACAAAATTTAAGAATAGAGAATTCTAAACTATATATATATACATAGAGAGAGAGAGAGAGAGAGAGAGAGAGAGAGAGACACTTATAAAACTCCATTTCTCTCTCAAGGTTTCTCTATCATGGGGACCAACAAGGTAGGCTAGGCTATATATGCAAGGGGGATTGACAAGAGGGAGGGGGAGGGAATCAAGCAATGGGTTGGCATTTCCGTGGGATGAGTGTTCAATATTGGTGCCATATTGACTTGGATGCAAACAAGAGAAAGCTCCTTATCTTTGTCAATGGTGCCAAGAGAATATAATAATTTAGATATTGCTTTCCTCTCTTCTCTCTCCACATAGAGGTAGAGATAATGAAAATCCTCTTACTTTTGACAAAATATTTGATTATTTCATTTGGGAAAAGATGTTCATTTGACAAAACTTAATATATTCCCTATGAACAAGAAAAATATTCGACAATTCAGAATCACTGTATAAGATTTTAACTTGAAGCAGTTCCCTCAATAAATATGAATATGAATATGAATATGAGATCTCATATTTATTGGGTTCCTTACCAAATGGAGACCAACAAATATGAATATACCCACATTTTTTGAAATTATTGCTTGGAATTAATGGAGACCAAAATAAACATTTTTACTTTACTAATACTGTATTTAGTTGGGGGATTTGGGAAAGGATTTAGAAAATGAAAGGAAAAATGTGTGTGAAACTATGTGAAATGTAGGTATATTTTTTTCACATTTCACCTAACTTTTCTATTTTCTTTTTCAAATCCCTCCTCAAATCCCTCAACCAAACACAGCATAAGAGAATATTATCATCCCAATAACATTATGGGGCATTTTCATATGGAAAGAGTTAGTCTACAAACATGTACTATTAAAAAAGTCTAAGATGATCAATTGTATAATTTATTCAAAAATTTATAAAATCTGGACCCTCAATTCTGTTTTATGGTTTTATCCAATCTTAAAAAATAAAATAGAAAAATAAATTTATGTGACCTCGACCGGATGTACAACCCCTTACATCTTGTAAACAAACAAGACCTTAAATATTGGCCCTGTAAATGCCATGGACACAAGCAATATATGTTTTGATACTCTGGTTAGGCCTTCTTGACACTACCTGTCCAACATGATGACATTGTGGGTTCTGATCATTACATGTAAGGACATATTATACAGAAAATAATAAATAAATAAATAAATAACTTAAAATAATTGTAAGAAAATTTACCCAAAATTGATCTGATTCTAATTCAATTTTTATATAATTTCTCGTTTGGGGAGTGGCTACTTCAGCTAAAAAGTCAAAAAGTTACTAAAAGTTGTCACATCACCTCTCTACTTTTCTGCATATCTTTTCGTAAAAAGCCAAAAAGTTACTAAAATAGCATGTTCCCAAACGAGACCTACGTCTCATATTTAAATTGTATCTCAATCGCACAATTTTTTTTCCCAATTTTTTTGGATAACAAAACACATATTCAAAATGAATCTCAGTTTCACAAAAAAAATAAATAAATAAAAAATACTGAAAATTTTCCAAATAAATTTTGTATACTTAACATTGCTATTATATGTTATTGTGAGCATCTGGGTACAGCATATACAGAAACAATATGATGCATACATAAATATGCATATGTATTACATATTCGGACACCAGATTTGAGAAAGTTTGGTGAACTATTTATGGCAAAAGTTAGTGAATAATTCGGTTTGAAAAAATTGTCTGCCTACGTTTTTTTTTTATAAATAACCGAATGTCTGGTTACCTTATGTACATCTCGATTAATTTTAAAATATTGAAATTAATGATTGGACAAATAAGTAAATCTCCAGTGACTCTAAGGTTTAGAATATTTGCTTTTGTGGGATTCAACCGTACGACCTATTAGCTGGTAAGCACTTTGGTTGCCTCTCCTCCTACTAAACTAAATCACTTTAAAATTGTATTTGGATTATGAATTAAAAGAGAAAATGAAAAATGAATGAAATGTTAATAAAATATAATTACATTTAATTCTTTTTTTTTAATTTCTATATAAATTTATAATCTAAATACAATTTAATAAAAAAATCGATAAGTATTAATATGGTTAGGGAGCGTCAGAGAGACACACAAAAATACACATGCAAAATAACAAAGAAGAAAGGAAGAATAAACTCTCATTCACAACAAGTGATGATTCTCTCATTGTCTCACAGCAGCTTTTATTGTTTTGATTCCAACCAAACCTAACTAAAAAACAAACAACAAATCCAGTAAAAAAAAAGAAAAGAAAAGAAAAGAAAATCCAAGGCATCTTTCTTATCTCTTCTTTTGCAAGGGAAGCTGCATGTGAAAAAAAAAAAAAAAAAAAAAACACTAAATGAAAGGAGTAAATGAGAATATATGGATATATAAGATTTTTTTTAAACAATAATGATAGAAGCAACTAATTTGGTGACTCTAAACCCACCACTAATGAGGTGAAAAAAAAAAAGAACAGACACAACACATACTGTGGCAGTGGGTAGGATCCACTGCCACATCATTAGTGGTAGCTCTAATTAGAGCTCCCACTCATTTTCCTTTTTTAAAAGTGGATTTTATTAATATATGGACATATATTAATGCATTTACATTTTGCAAAATTTAAATTAAATTTTGACAAAAATCTACAAGCAAAGAAACTTCAGCACACAAAAGTCACATACGGTAATTATGAATGTAAATTATTACTGTGCACATAGCACAACTGCTAAATTTTATCTATGTAGAGTTGGCTACTCAAGAAGTATTGGAAAGCGGAGGTCTAGCATCATCAGACAGAGAGGACCTAACAACAATGCCTATACATAATGAATGAGTCATCCAAACAGAGTCTTATTGAAGTAAGTCTTTTATCAATCAATATGCGTAGTACAGAGTCATTCAAACCAGCCACAGAATTAGGAGAAAACTATGCACCATGACTTTTGAAATGCAACGTAGACTGTGTTCGAATTTGAAATGCATGGTCAGTTGGATTTGATTCATCCTGTAATCCACATCAAGTTTAAATTTATACACCTTTCGTTTTTCTTTTTCTTTTTTTTTTTTGGCAGGTTATATTTGTAGTATTTATAATTTGTTTTAATTTAGCCACTGTAATTTTAACCCTGTAATTTTTTACAATGTCAATTTATAACATTTAAGAAATTGACTAAAAATCAATAGCAAAATAATTAAGAGGGCTGATTGAGGCCGCGAAAATGAGGCGCGAAATTGCCTCGAATGGCATTTTTTTTTTTTTTTTTTTGATTTTTCTAGGCTAATACATTGCACAAAAAAAATAATAAAAATAATAATAATAAGAAGAAGCAAAGTATCAACCCAGAAAAAAAAAAAAAAAAAAAAAAAAAAATCAAATTCGAGCCAAATTTGAGCCAAAAAATTTGAGGCCTCAATCATTTTTGAATAAGTAATTAAAAAAGGAATGTATCATTAGCCCTCATTTACTTTGAGAAATGACGAATAAATTATTTTGGCTCATGAATTCAATTCAATTTTTAAACAGGTTGTATCATTTGAACTAACTTGACACAAAATAAAAAATTTAAAGGCAAGATTGATGTAATTAAAATGTCCAAATTGACACAAAAAAACAAAGTACAATGACTACATTAAGATTTTTTTTTTTTTTGGGGGGGGGGGGGGAATAAAAAAAATTTACTTTGGAAAAATTGCAATTCAGTGAAAGTTTTTTTAAAAAAATTCAAATAAGTGGGGAACTTTATCAACTTTAATAATTAAAATTATAAACTTTTTTCATAAATTCGTAAATATTTTGGGTACAACTCACTGATCTGTAATTTTCATTTTACTTTTCCTTCCTTAGAGTTTGGCTTCATATCTTAAAATTTAAATGTTTGGTTGAGGTCATTTTCCAAGAAACCAAAACTTCCTTTTTGTTTCTCAAATCAAAGTATGGAGGCAATGAGACTAAACATATTCACCCACCTTGAATTGAATAATACCTACGACAAAAATATGAGAAACTATTTATATGCCATGCGAGTCTTTCAATTATTCTGAAAACCTAAAAATTGTTTTCTATATTATAGCTTTCCAAGTGTCATGCAACTTTTATATATTGCTTTGAAAAGAGGGTTGAAGGCATTATAGTCCTCAACTGCTATTTCTTTTTCAATGGTGATATGTAACTCAAAATTGACTGATACATCATTTTATTTTATTTTTACTATCGAGAAAACTCTCTAAGGTTGAGTTATATCGAGGAACCTATTTTTTATAAAGTAACTCTCATATATACAAATTTATCTGCTAATTACATGTATCAGACAAATCCAATTGCATCGCGATTCATATTATAAAATTACATGAAATGTTGAAAATAAAAATAAAACAAAAAAGAAAAAAACACACTTAACGCATTCTAAGAATTCCTGACGATAGAATCATCACAAGAGTTAAAAATATCTATTAGTAATTATGAAGATGAGATTTAATGGGCGAAGTTGGTTCACACAAACTTTTATTAATTTGTTGAAAATTCCTGAGGGCTAATTATGATGAAGATGAGATTTACCTATATTACATATCTTGACTAAACATCACAAATCAAATGCCACTTTTTCATGCAACAGTTTTACTTTTTACTGTGATATAGAAAAGATGCAAAACCTCTCTCTGTCTCTCTCTCTCGGACTCAAAGAGTGTAGAAACCTCAAGTAAAAGAAGGATTTGATTAAGATTTGTAAACCCAAATGTCTTTTATTGTTAGTTGTCACACATACTCAAAAGAAGGATTTGATTAAGATTTGTAAACCCAAATGTCTTGTATTGTTAGTTGTCACACATACTCAAGGAAGATCAATGGGAGAGAAGGAAGGAGAAGTTTACTTTGGTACGAGTAGAAATGTAAGAAAAATCGAAAATTTTGATTAAATCGGATTAAATCGGTTATATTTGATCTATTTTTTAATAAAAATTTGTGCGGTGTTTAAATTTGATTTTTTTTTATTTTTGGTTCGATATCAGTTCAACTACTTTGTGCATTGAAATCAACCGCTCAACATATATTGTATTTATATATAAAATAATATAATGATATTAATTAGTATAATAAATTATTAATATTAATTAATTAACCTTATCATCTTAATAAAGTTTGTAAACTTTTATTATATATAATCTTAATTCTAACTCATTATTCTTAAAACTTTAGTATTTTTAACTTTTTTTTTTGTTTTTATTTTTGTTTAATCTAGGAATTGAAAAGTATTTATTAAATGGATGGATTGAATATGTTTGAAATGTTGACAAATAATCAATTTAATATTTTTATATAAATTAGTAATTATATTAAAAGTGATTCAAGTTTAAAAGGACTTAAACCGATTAAATTGTACCGAACCGAATCGTTTTAATCGGTTTGGTTTAGTTCGATAAAAAAAACGATCTGTATTAATATTCAAAATAATAAAATCAATATTATCGATTTGGTAAATTTTTTTACCTAAATACTGATCGTATCAAATTGATTACATTCCAGGTATGAGATTGAAAGATTGAAAACTCATGACTTTTATTTCTACTGCCCCTAAGAAAAATTCATTGAGAGGGAATAATGTTAAAGCAAGCATTTAAACCTCTGGATTAAATCCATAGATGATTCTCAAAATATAGGTCTATTAATTTGGTCCTCAGTACTTTTAGGATTTTATTGACAAGTGTGCTAAAAGCACTTGCTAAAAGTGTATTAAGCCTCGTTTGGCAAGAGGCTAAAATAGCCAATTAGCCAAAAAGTTACCTTTTTAGCCAAAAAGCCAACAACCCATACCAAAAAGTCAAAGATTCTCTTTTCTCTACTTTTTGCGTCGTTTAAATAATTAGCCAAAAAGTTGGCCCAAACATACAGGTTTTTCTTACCAACCTTTTTAGCCAATTAGCCAAAAAGTTACTAAATTAGCCTGTTCCCAAACGAGGCCTTAATGGCATAAAAAACCTCAACTATCATAAAAATTTGTGAAAGCAATAAATATACTCTATTAAAGAATTTTTTTTGTCTGAAAGGGACTAAAATACCCTTCATACCAAAAAAAAAAATTTTATTTTTTATTTTTACAATTTCCTCTCTTTTACGTTTTTTTTTTTTTGTTTTTATCCTTTCATTTTTCACAATTTGCTTTTTATCGCTTCGTATTATCACTATTTTTTTTTAATGTCTTTTAATTAAAATAAAGTTTGATTGATCTTATTTATAAAATAGTGATATGTATATGTATGCAAATATGGTCGCTAATAAAGCATAGGGTGCATGATGAATGAGTTAGAAAAGTAGATAAAAAATAATGTTTTAGATTTATTAATTTGTTAAAAATGTATTCTATTAAAGAAATAAAAAGGGTATTTTAGTCCCCTAAAAAAAACAACAATAACAACTCTTTAGTGGAGTATATTTATTGCCTTCACAACTTTTTATAATAGTGGAGATTATTTATGTCATTAAATTATTCTTAATAATAACAAAATCCATATTTTTAATGTCAATTTAATCTCTAACTTATTAAATTTGTTTTTAAATGGTTAACACTTCCATTTCCATTTATGGGGCTTTTTGAAAGACCACATTTACGCAATAGCGACCAAAAAAAAAAAAAAAAAAACTTAAAGGGTTAATATACTTTACAAAATGTTGATTCTCAAAATGTGTTACATTTTATTTTAGTCATCAATATTTTAATTTTATTCACAACTTATTCAAGTTACACTTAAACCATGTTGAGTGTTATAGATGGTTTGTCAAAAATATTCGTATTTCTATTATCAATTGTAGATAGAAACGAAAGTAGGGAAACTATTTATGACAAAATTAATGGATTGAGAAAAAAAATTGAGACATTTAATTATCAAAAATTAAAATTACATATAATGCATATTTTAGAACTATTTGCATGACTTAAAAGTAATAGACTTACCTTAGGATTTTGGCATATTTAATCCAAATGTATGTACAAATTATCTATACTATATCTATATCTATATATAAAGGGAACACCTCTATTAATATTCTGAGACATTTTTGCCAAATATATATCCCTAAATTAATCAAAATACTCTCCTATAACTGATTTGTCTCTTGAAATTAATTCATAGTTAGATTTTAATTAAGATTTATATTTTGTAGATTTAACAACACACTCATTGAATAGATATCCACCACTAATATATATATATATATGGATTGTAATTATAGTTATTGTCTTTTGTGTTGTTTTGGGGCCTTGGAAGATACATATAAATTTACTAGATGATGTGATTATAAAGAGAGATAGAGGTGGGTTGGGTCAAATTCAACTCTCTCTTCTCTTCAACACATCTCTCCTTACTAATTATCTCCCCCAACCCCCTCAACCAACATTACATTATTATTTAGAAGAGAAAATGGGCATCCAAAAGTCTTCCCCCCCAGTACAACTCCCCCACACCCTCTCTCAAATCAAAGCAAAGCAAGACAAGCAAATGGTGTGGTGTTGTCAGGATTTCCTTTGCCTCTTTGCCTTTGCCTCCACGTTGTTGCCTTCCTTGACCCCCCCTCTCTCTCTCTCTCTCTCATGCTCTCCTCATCAAAACACCTTCTTTGGCACATCTCCCCATTTCAAACCACCTCTCTATCTCCCCTGGCTCTCTCTCTCTCACGTAACCTTCGTTAATAAAATCATGAAAAATACAAGGTGAGAGAGGTGGCTATTGACAAAATCTTTTTGAATAATCTTTATCCTCCTCAAATGGTATTAATTAAATGGGCTCTCATGTTTCAACTTTCTTAGGTTTTGTACTGCAATTTTTTTCCAACTTCCCATCGCATGCACCTCTTCTTTTGTCATCCTCTCTCTCTCTCTCTCTCTCTCTCTCTCTCTCTCTCTCTCTCTCTCTCTCCACTTTTCAAAGTTAAATAATTTATGTGTGGCAGCTCAGGTGATAAAATATGTCAACTAAAATTTTTTGATCAACATATTAAAGTTAAATTTTGATCTGTTACAGTGATAAAATACTATCTAATTTTTCCAGTAGTGCAAATTTTATTTCTTTGTTTTCTCACAAGTTTTTGAATAAAAATTTTATTTGTGAACTCCATCATGGAGAGGTTGGAAAAAAAAATTTTGTCACATTTTAACAATTGAGCCACAAAGTTTAAAAATTACCAAAATCTATTCTTACATGTACCAAAATTAAAAATAATAATAACAATAATCAAAACATGATAGAACCAAAAGAAATAAAATCCTCTTATCTTCATCTAAAATCTTTTAACCAAACTGTTGAGATTAAATTCTTGAGATTCATGAGTGTTTCAAGTCAAACTAATCAAAAATCTATAAAGTAATTTTTTTCTAAAGGTTATTTCAGAACAAAGTATCAACTAATTCCTGAGTATATGTAATCTTCTATTTCACATTTACTAAGTAATTATTGTGTCTAAATTTTTAAAATAGTCTAGAAAAAAAATGGAGAAATCATTGATTGACCTATTGAGGTTGGATCCTATGACTTTCATATGAGAGTCCTAAACTCATGGTTAAATAAGACAAACCGATTAGTTATAAATCTATATAAAGTTGATTTGAAAGAAAAGAACAATCAATTCCCCTTAATTATATAGGGTTCATGGTTTAAAGGGGTGAACAAAATTAACTATACCCACCCACTTTTCTTTATTTTTTTAAATAAAAAAAAAAAACCATTTATAAATTAAGAAGGATTGTGTGACAGTTTAGAATCTTTAGACCCAGTAAATGGGTCCACATGAAGAATATTGTAAGAAAATTTCACCATTTATGACTTTTGTTACCCTGATTATATGCCATATGCATTGAATAAATACATATATTTTAAAGCAAATATTAAGAATTAAATTCCAAATTTATCTTTCAAAAAATAAGATTATTTGCCCAAAAATCATGCATAAAATGATTGAGAGACAAGATACAAGGGGGTGTATTATTCATCCTATGAATATTTTTGTGCATATAGCACTAACATGATAACCACCTCCAATCATACAGAGGTATTCTTAATTTTATATTTTTTTGATGTATTTTTTTTTTTTTTTTTTTAAGCTGATTACTTCTTTCTCATGGGCTACCTATGCATTTTATTACAATGATTAAAATTTTATTGGGCTTTTATTTTAAAGCAAAGAATGAATTTCTCTTTTTTTTCATCCAAGCACAAAAAATTGTGTTTTAGAAGATAACAAAATAACAAATAAAAAGGGTAAATTAGACTTTGACCCTTAAAGTATTAATAAACTAATTGATTTTTTTGGAGATTGACCAATGAGTCTCGTATTTTGGACTTGTAATCTATATAGTCTTATATTTTTCTTTGTGATTCATTTAGTTTTTTTGAATGTGTAATAACTTATTTGTCCGTTACATTGGAGTGTCACATTTAGAAAAAAAATACCCTGAAGAGTTTTTTAGTGTCATATCATACCTACCACATTAGAGTATCACATTTGGAATAAGTACACTAAAGAGTTTTTAATTTTTTTAGAGTGTCACGTCATACCTGACACGTTAGAGTGTCACATGTCATATTTGGGAAAAATACAATAAGGAGTTTTTAATTTTTTTTAGAGTGTCGCACCATACTCGTCATGTTTTCACGTTTTAAAAAAGTACACTAAAGAGTTTTTTTTTTTTGAAGTGTCTCATCATACTCGTCACGTTGTCATATTTGAAAAAAGTACACTAAGGAATTTTTTTTTGTTTGGAATAAAAGTTTTGGAGTGTCACATCATACCCTCCACGTTATTACATTTAAGAAAAGTGTACTAAGGCCATGTTTGTTTGGGCAAACGTGTGCTTAAGATTGAACTAATAGTTTAACAAAATTATTAATCCGATGTTTGGTTAAAAAATTGAAGTACAGGCTAACAATCCATCCGGATATAGTATCTCACATATGATGAACTATTCAATTCCACATAGGAGATGGGATATAAATTAGGAGACTAACTCAAAGTCTGGGCTAACTTATCAAATGACCATAATAGAGGTATTATGGTCAATATATTGGATGTCTCATGTCTTGTCATGTTCTATCCATTTTGAAAAAATTAGAAATCCCCTAGATATTGATTTGTGATTATATATCAATTTTAAGCAGTAAATAACAATTTCAATCAAACAATCAAGACAAATCGACACAATAATTTTACGTGAAAAAATCACAATTAGAGCTCCTCCAATTGTAATAAAAAAACTACGGGCAAAAGTCACAAAACAATCCACTAAGAAAACATAAAGAAGTTACACAAATGTACTCTCACTTATCTAGTGAGTCCACGCCCGAATCGAACTGACCCCTATGTGCCTCTTTCAGTTCCGTCTTCACCTCAAAATTGTCTTGTACAACGTTGAATCCACAACGCCGATGTCGAATCCATGACGATAAGCCACTCCAAAATCCACCAAAGCTTCAAGTTCAAATTTCCCAGAATCCATCAAAGAATAACTCTCTGTTTTGTGAATAAAACAAAACAAACAAACCATTTGATATAATCCACTTAATTCATTATTAAACTCTCACATATATCAAAGGAAAAAAAAAAAAACTCCAGATGAAAACCCTAATACCCAAGCAAAAGATCTGGAAGCCGTAACCTTAAAATCTGACTGAATTACATATTTATAGAAAACAGATCTGCAATCTACACTTGAGCGCAAGAATGGCCGCTCGAGCGGGAAGAAGCAACTCCCAGTACTTTTGTAGGCGAGTGAAACTTCTGACAGGTCGCGATCTCCACTCGAGCGAACAAACAACTTCAACTGTAATTTTGCCTTTTACTTCGGGGGCGCTGCCCCCTGGACCCCCAAGAATTAACGCCACAAACTTCTCTACATGGCACAATTCGGGTTGGATTTGCATCTAAAAACTCATAGCTTCATTGAAATAAAAGTTGAATAAAATTACAACTGAAAGGAGTTTTGTCAAACGGGATTGCCAAGAATAAAAACTTAACACATTTCAATCCCCTTAAACAAATATCGAATTGGATAATATTTTGTGTACGAGGGCGAAATATCCTCTACTTTCCGTACTCCTTGTACTCCAAGCTTCACTTGATGGCATCTAACCTGGCAACACAGAAACGGTGAGCTGCCCGGCGGTGGTATACCGGATAGACCCTCCGACGATCAAGTCAGACCACTTGAGGAAGAAGAAGGAGACTATTAGACAGAGAGTATTTCAGATGGCAAGAATGGTTTCTAGTTGCATACCTCTAACGTTCGTCTTCCTCCACTATTTCTAGGCTGGCCATGCAGCCTCAAGATCATGCGCGCACCACCTCTATTGCCCTTGTAACGCCCTCAAAATAATACATAAATCCCATCATATTAGACATGCTATGGTATAAAGAAATCAATATCTTTTCATTCATCAGAGTAATTCTTACAACAGTATTGCATGTTAACAACAAAAGCAAGTGCCCTATAGGCTTACAACTTTCCAAGTTAACACTTGGTTTCACAAAAGAAGAGTACTAACTCTAAACAAAATAAGCCCGTGGCTTGATGTACATGTAATACAACAAAATAATCAAAAAGAGTCTTCAACTCCCACATCCATCCAAGCTATGTCCTTGGAGGTGGCATGCTACCTGTACCTGAAAATAGTGTCTCATATAGGGTGAGCCAATGCTCAGTAGAGATATGCTAAACACAATATGAGCAATAACTAAGACATCAGCAATTGATAAATGTTTAACTCACAAAGATCAATTTATAACTCCATTTCCATTACATAACAACCGTGTCTATGCTTCATTTCATTTTCCATCCCTTAACAAGCTCACAATTCACAACTATGGCTTAGAACCTGGTCAACAACTTACATGAAACAAGACTCATTTTAAACAGTTCTCATTTCACAGTAGATAAGCCTACTAGCTGTATCAACAATCACCAGATAAGCATATAAGCTATATCAACACTTCCAAAGATAAGCATATGAGTTGTATCAACACATAAACTAACAAGCATATGAGTTGTATCAGTGGAGTCCATCCCCTATCTTCTCCCAAATAACATCTGGTTTAGAGGTCCATCCCCCATCTTCTCCTAAACCGTGGAGTACATCCCCTATCTCCTCCCACACACGCACAATGTATATACATATAAGTCATATACACAATCAATCAATACATAACGTTAATGTATTCTATCAACCGTCATACTCTATGACACGTCCAATTGATTAGTTTTAGTTTGCCTAATCATCATGCATTATCTACAACAATCAAGACTACCCTCCACCGGTAGCCCAAGCAATTATTTCTAAACAGATAATAAAAGCTCCAATTGATAAATTATCAATGTTTTCAAAAGTGAGCGATTAATTAAACCAACTCCACCGTTTCACAATATAATGAATCAATTTTATTAATTCCAATTTAATTCCATAAATCTATAACTTCCCAAATTAATTATACCAATTAATTTATATACAAAATTTGGGCTTTCTTCCCCAATCCTCAATATAAACCCATAGGTTCATATATTACTAACCAACACCCAAATCATCATTTTGAGACTCAAAATACAAGTTTAAGAATCAAAATGACAAACTCTCTATTATAACATTTTGAAACCCTAAGTCCCAAAATCAACCAACTTCAACACTTTATCAAAACAACCCAAAGTCTATGTCAAAGACCATAAGAGTGAGTAGGAATCCCTACCAAAATGAGAGAAGAGACCAGAACCAAAATGCTCCAAACTCTAAACTTTTCGGATCAAGACGAAGCCCTCGACGATCAACCCAACTTTTACAAAGGCCGAAGAGGAGGAAAGCACTCTAACTAGATCAAACCCTAAAGAGAAGGGAGTTCCTAGAGAGAGAAGGTCTCAAATGGTATTTTTGAAAAGTAAGAGAGAGAATGAGGTTGTAAAAAGTGATCTAAAAATGCCCGATCACAGATCGATATCGACATGTCCGCCGAAGGAAAACACAACGCCGAAAGGCCAAGAACAAAACACAGGTCCACTCAAGCGTAATAAGATCCGTTCGAGCGCCAAGACACACCAGTAAAGTACATCCGCTCGGCGCGAAAACCCGTCGCCGAGCGCAGATTTCTCCCGTAACTTACACCAACAATGTACTACCGCTCGGCGCCAACAAGCCATTTCGGCGCAATCCGCCGAGTCGAGAAATCCGCCGGCGAGAAATCACATCTACAGAAGTTTTGTAGAAAACAAAATCGCGTGAGTGTAAATCCCGCCGAAGAAGAGAAGTCCCGCCGACAATTAAAACCAAACCCCGCTCGAGCGTAACACCAAAAACCTGGACAACTAGATTTAAGACTCCGGCTCAACCAACCTGTAACACACCTGTCCAAAACATCCTAAAACTCACACAAATGGAATTAAAAGACGACAACAAGATAGACACAACTACCAACTCCACAGAACCGAGTCCGGAGTACAACTGAACAGTAGAGGGAATACCGGGATCGTTATAGTCCTTCCATGGACAGGTGGCAAGGTTTCGCCTCACCACCTTACGCTGGCGTGTAAGGTTTCGCCCTCCAACCGATACATACGTAATCGCTAAACGGTATTGGCGCGTGCCTGGAGCAAATTTCCTCTTTCTCACGCCATTGGCCCAGGTGGCATTCTTAACCGGAGTACCACGACCGGCCTATCCCTTGTGGAAGATTGCCACAAGCTCACAACAGAGCTAAGAACTGCCGAACTGTCCCTTGGCGAAGGGACGGATGGCTGGTTCTCATGGCCGAGCTAGGCTTGACCGGTCCACCCCGGTTAACCGGTAGCGAGGCATGCCGGCCTCCCCCGTTCTACCTTCGCTCTCGGTTGTACAAGGTCCGACTATCTCAGTTGACCGGTTGAAGGCATGCCGGCCCTCACCGCGTCCTCAGTCCAGCCTGGATCATTCTTTAGCTCGGTTGTCGCACACCACTGCATGCTCTGCCCAATGCGTACAAATCACAGCTCGGCAGGCGCTAGTTCGCGCCTGATCGGTCAACCTCTCCTGCCGTGCAAGTCAGTCCGCTGGGCCGTGCAAGTCAGGTCGCTGGGCTGTGTCAAGGGAGGATTTTGCTCGGCGCCGTGCGGTCCGTCACGATCGGCGTTATCGTAGCTCGGCCGTACTAATAGTGCAAATTTCCCCTCTCATTTTGTTAATCCCTCCTTATAATCCTAACTCAATCCAAAGAGATTCGTAGTTCTAGAACTATTAGTCATGGAAATTCTAATCCAACCTAATCGAGTCAGCGCAAACAAACATGGCCTAAGGAGTCTGTAATTTTTTTTGAAGTGTTACATCGTTGGAGTGTCATATTAATACATACCATATTGGAGTATCACATCATACCTTTCACATTAATAAAATGATATAGTTGTCTACCAAAATACTATCAAAATAAAAAATAGGACCACACGGAAAGAAATTCTCCAAGACTTAACAGATCGATAGAAAAACCTTGAAACTAATTAGAATACTTATTTGTGAGATGTGATTTATTAATAAATATCCTTTGATTTTTTCCCTTGGAATGCAATTACTAATTTTCACTTAATTAATTGACAAAAAATGTCACTAAGCATGATTCGACCCCAACACATGACACAACATGGCATTTTCCATCAATTAATTGGACGGCAATTAACAATTAGACCACACGGAAAGAATAAAATGACTCAGCCTAATTTAGGGAAAGAAAAAAATAATTTAAAGACCAAATTAAAAATGTTCATATTTAAGAAGTGAGGTGCAATTTACTTAAAAAAATGAAAAGTATTTTTAAAAAGTGAATTGATATATGAAGGAAAAGGTTTTAGGTCCACTCTTTTATACCTTGGATATAAACCCACAAAAACAATTTTTTTGAGAAATAAATTGGATCTTCGACCTTATATTTACTAGGACTTATTAATTGTCTTTTTACTAGAAGGGTCCCAAACTTTGCCCCAAAATTATATGCATATATGTACCATATGTTTTTTTTTCAATTATTATAAATTAGGTGAGAATTGAAATAAAGCATTATCATATGATGTACATGTGACCTGGGTGGGACAAATGAAATACACAAGCACCAGTACAAAATCTAGTACTTAACTTATGTTTATTTTATTTTTATTTTTTTGGTGTCATATGTTGACATTTTTAAAAACATAGCTTTAATGTAGGATGATAAGAAGTGCTGCCTCAATACAAGAGACTCACATATGTTTTTGTAGTTTATTGAAATTGCCTGTATAATTTTATTTTAAGAATTTGTGCTAAAATATTTGGTATAATTTTTACTTATAGCTTATGATGCTAAAACAATTTAGATATGGTGGAAAAAAAAAATTAGAAAAGTCGAGAAAATATTTTTTTTAACTTTTACTTCTTAATTACTAATTTTTAACTTCCTAAATCTTTTATTTCCCACTGATGATTTCAATTTATTTTTAATGACTGTAAAGTACAACATATTTGAACTCCCACATATATATATTGGTAATTTAAATTTGAACCTACGAATGTGAAATACCAATAAGCTATTCGGTTAAATAGAAAATAAAAAAGAAAATGAGAAATGAAGTATATATATATTTTTTTCTTCTCATTCTAAAAAATCCTCAATAAATTTAAGATTTGAACACAGCCTCAATACACCTTGTCGGTCAATCACAAATAGGTCAATTGCTATAAAATTCTTGTGGTGCTAAGGGCGTAGCCAGGAATTCCCCTCAGTGGGGTCATTCAGAGGGAAAGAGAGAGAGAGAGAGAGAAAGAGAGAGAACAAATGAAGGAATGCATCAATGGCAATATAACAATGGTTGTTAGAGAATGAAGCGTTAATGGAACAAATGAATGAACGGACACTGAGCTAAAATTGACACCACTAAACAATAAATAGCTCCAAATATATTTGATATTGATCTACATTTACTGAGGTCATTTTTAAAATTGACACCACTAAGTAATAAATAGCTCCAAACACTGGGACCATTTTGTTAAAATTCAAAACTATTAAACAAAATTTTATATATATTTAAACAAAATTTAAAAATTCAGTGGTGCCAATTGACACCACTAAATTACACATAACCCCGCCCCTAGGTGCTACTACCCACCACATCCACCATGTTATGTGCTAAAGATGTGAAATTTGTCAAGATTCATTTATGAGCAAAAGATAATCAAAAGGGATACAATCACATGATCATGAAATTTCACTACAAGCTGACAATATTGAAAATAAAAAATCCAAGTATTATTATGACAATTCAGAAAAACATGACAAGTATGACGACCTTAGGCCCCTACTAATTGCAACGAAGTCACAACAAAATCTTTAATGTTGGCCTTTCCAACTAATTTGCGGTTAAAAAATCAGGCAATTAATTGTCCTATTTCTCCTTGTTATGTCAATCTTTCAAAGTGGTAGAATCAATCATAAAGACAATATGAATCCATTATTTTTAGAATTTGATTTCTTTAAAGTTCGAATTTGAACATGGCCATCATGTTCAAGCTTGTGAGACTTATCAAAAATTTAATTTTGATAATTTAAATTGTTCATTTTATAAAATCTTTCATGCATATCATTTATAAAAAAAATTTAATTAATTAATCTGATAATAGTAATTTTTTATTTTATTATATTTATTTCCTAAAAACAAATAACTTATGTTAAAAAAACACGCTTACACGCATCTCTCTCTTTAGCGGTTCCCTGCAATCAACTATTGTTCAACATTGTCATTTCATTTTAAAAAAAATTGTCATTTTACTTTCCTTAAAACTTTCTCAACTTCATCGTAGAGGGCATATATGAACAATTTTTGGGGGTGCCAACATGCCCACCTATTATGCTTTTTCTTGTTTGTCATGTATATGTAAAGAGATAAACTTTCTCATATCCATATGGTCCAAAGTTTGAAAATTTTAGGAAAAGTTAAACTCATATATTGAAAGAAAAAAAAAATTATAATAGTAAAAAATAAAAAAATAATAAAAAGAGAGAGAGAAGAGAACCCCATTTGAGAATTAGTCAAATATGAAACAAAACAACATTACTTGGACTTAATCATCTACAATAAATATCATTTTCTTGTAATTATCATTAGTGTAGTAGAACAATTGTCATTGTTATTATTGTTAGTGTGAGATCTTTTGGAAAGTCCTTAATTAAGTGGATTTTGGAATCTCATGTTTGGATTGTCCCTTCAAATACGTAATATCACATTTTTTGGAAATAAAAAATTATTTTTTTCACCTATTTGACCTAATCGCACTAATCCCATTTTTCCACCATGTTTGTGAAGTATACATTAATTATTGTTTCTTAAACTTAGGGATAAGCCACTATAATTGGAATACATGTTTGTAGTGGTATGATGTATTAATATTGAGTGAATCAATATTCTTCATTTTTGTATTATTTCCTTGGATTGCCTAACCAAACCTAATTGTAAGTTGCTTTCACCATAAACATGATGTAGACTAGATTAGAAGGTCGGATTCGCATAATGCCAGAAATAACAACTCAAAAAACTAAACTAAACTAAACTAAAGTATATATTTTATAGAGTTGATTGATTAATAGAGATGATGTTCTAAGTAATGTTTTATTTAAAATCATTCCTAAGGTTATTGCCGACCTCTTTATGTCATCAAGAAAATTGGTACGTGTAAGATGATGAGGACAATACTATTGATTAAGGATCATTTTATTAAAAAAATTAAGCAAACCTTAATGGTTTGGCTGAATATAATTTGTCTACTTAGGTTGTAGGAAACTTTTAATTCATGTCATTTCTTTAGTAATAATAGAAATGTATAATTTTTCATTAAAAAAAAAAATAGAAATGTAAAATTATAAAATTTTATTCTTTTACTGTTTGAAGCAGACATTCCAAACTTTTTAAATAAAAATAGGACTAATAATGTAGAACGGAGGGAGTAATTATTCCTATTTATAGTCTGACTTGATCATTGCAATCCTCCTTCAAATTCAAAATAAAAAGAATTTCTTTCTCAATTTTTAAATTATTTTAGGTTGTTTTTGGATTATGGATTTGAGTCCAAACACAATTTTAAAAAATTATATAAGTTACAAATAGTTTAACATATTGTGTGAATTCACAAACAAACAACATTAGTATATGTAAGACCTGTCACATTTAGAAAGTAATAGTATTTTTCATTATTTTTTAAATATGATATATCATATATATACTCATAAGGCTGCTTGTTTAAAATCTATGGTAGAGTTTACAAAATAATATATTTTTTATAAAAAAAAAAGACTAGGGACAAGTCTCGTGGGGCCTCATAATAGGAATTCTATGACTGATTAATTTTATTTTTTTTATGAATAATATACTCAATAAATTTTATAATATGAATAATTCAAATTATTAAAAAGGACTCGGTACAAACCTAGGAGGAACCCATCTCCCACTTTGAACAAGGATACATTTCATAATTAATTAACAAACTTCAACTGGCTGTTTCGTTGTTGTGGAGAAGCATGTGGCTCTGTGAGCACTTGACTAGGTAGCTTGACCTTTTGTGAAAACTTTACTATCACAGTACAAAGGCATCAAAGCACTTAGCACTAGAATAGCATCAAACCCACAAAACTAGTGCACAACATAGACAAGCCATGATTCTTCACTTGCACATGTACATGGAAAAGAAAAAAAAATTAATTTACACAAAAAAAAAAAAAAAAACTTTTTCAAAGAAGGAATAACATACATATCTAAGAAGATGATGATGCTTCTTCCTCCCAATTTTAAGTCTTTTTTGTTGATGATCATCACATATGGACATATTAATATATATTGCTTTCTATTTAGTGGGCTTGGAAGAAATCACCATTAACCATGTGATATTGTTTAAGTGTTTGTTTGATCATTATCACCAACATAATCATAGTCTGCCTCCGTGTGGATTTGGTTAAACTAAACAACTTTGATTTCAATCAAGAAAGAAAAGTATGTGGGAATGACAGTTTGACAAAAAGGACAGTCAAATACACGAGACTTTTGTTATTGTGAGATTAGAAAGATCAAATGTCTAGTGCATGAGAATCTTGACAATACATGATTTAGAAAGAATTAGATGTATATACAGGTATCATTTTTGTGTTTCAAATTCATGACGCGCCGTGATTTAGTAAGGATAAGATGTACAAAATATCATCCTTAGTCATCAGTATGCATATGATTTTTGCTTTTCACAAAGAAATTAAAAATTTTAGTTTGTTATTAGTGATATTGTCAAGGAGAATGTTAATAACTAAGGGAAGAAAATTCTTGTACCAAATGGGTGTTTTTTTTTTTTTTTTTTGGTCCTAAAAATCACACATTTTAGCTAGAAAGATATTAATTGATTAAAAATCACAATTCTCAATAGAATTTTCATCTCTTAGACAATTTTGTTAGCTTGAACATGGGATCCACCCTGTCAATATCAAAATCATACTTGGCAATCATCTTCGGTCCGATGTGTGTTGTTTTTTAAATAATCTCCATTTCCTAAATTATGGTGGGTCAATGATTGATTAATGTAGTCTATATAATGAATAGAAATTGGCTAGGACAAATCATGATTGAGATCAAGAGATTGAAGCACTTTGCCATGATAATGGTGTTGATAATAATACAAAAGTTTCTTTGAAAGTAGATGTTGAGATTGGAAGTGTAGAAGAGCCATAGAAATTGACAGCCTTGTTTCTAGGGAAAAAATGGCCTAGAAAGTTAGATATCCACCAACAAAGGTGGTTGTGGTGATATATATATATATATATATACATAGGAGAATATATAAAGCAAGAAAAGCACTAACCCATTATAAGAAATCAAGAAAGCTAAAATGGGTTTTAAAGAAACTTTGAAGGAAAAATTCAAAGGAGATGGAATTTCTTTGTCATAATGGTGTGTGTCTTTAGAACACTCAATATAGGATTCTCTTTGTGAAGGCACTCACCAATCTATATGTGAACTAATTTATGACTTTGATTCAAAGTTAAATAATGTACTACTAATCTTGTTGTTTGGTTGTCAACTTTGCCAATTTTCACTCCACATGGGAGGAACACTTGAGATTCAAGGAGACAATAATATGATATCAGTTTTTTTCACTTTTTTAAAAATTTGTAAAGAAAATAAATAAATAAATATTTTTTTCTCTCTTTCTTCTCTCTACACAAATCTATGCACAAATTTAAAATTCAAATACAACCTCTTGATATTATTTTTGGAAGATTAAATGTTTGTATACGTTAAAAAAAAAAAATTATGTCAATCAAAAAGAAAGATTCCATTTCCACTAGGACATCCAAAAACCAACTCTAAATTATGACTTCCATTGAGAAAAACAAAAAAAATTTTAAAAAAAGGGTCACAAATTAATGGAGGAAGCCATTAGGTATGGGATCTCTTGAAAACAACATGTTCTAATGAATGAGGATTTCTTTCTTGGGAAGCTGAAATCAACAAGAAGAAATAAGGGAATATTTTTTATATATATTGAATTGAATATGTGTATATAGAACTTCTTGCTGTTTGGAAATGTCTCCGAGTAATTGAACCACTTTCTTGGCCAAAAGAGGATGCCCTAGGTACAAGCATATCATTATAATTTTGAAACCTTTCTTCAATAGCCCATTGAGAAAAGTCAAAAACTGAGAATCTCTTTGAGTAAACCAAAATGAAAATAACAGTTGATGCATTGATTTGAATCATTCAAAGGTGTACACTTCACTGAAACAAAATATAATAAAATATTTTATACAATGATTATTTTTTTTATAATGGAGAATGAACATTACAATAGAATGATTATTTTATCCCCATTGTAAGGATTTGAGGTGACTATTGTGCTGGGAGGGAGTTACTGTGCAACCAAATGGGCCTATTTCAGAGCCTATTTTGATGATCCAAACCGTTCACATTTTAGAGTATATTGAGTAAAACATATATGTAAAAAATCAAATTAATTGAATATCATTAACCCTTTCATCCACTCACATTTGCCGAACTTGGGATGGGTTAGACTCAGGTTGGGCCAGTCAGGTTCTGACACAAGCCCACACACAAGGCTGATTTCCATAACCCCAGCCCAGTCTCAGCACATGATCCTAGGGACCAAGCCTTGAGCTGGGCTTTTTATCTTTTTCAAGTTTTTCCAAAAACAAATTGGAACAGGCTGAGTCACAAAGACCTTTATCTAGGCCCCACCTTAGGGGGGCCTGGGCCTGGACTGAACAAGCCCTATGTCACCTAGTCCCAATAGCCCAAGCCGAGCTCAGGCCCCGATTAGCTCAAAATTACATTTATAAAAATCTCTAATTGAATTTGATTCACAAAAACTAGGCAATTTGGCAATTTATCATTCTCCAAACACTCCAAATTACAGAGCTTCTATCTCCTCGAGCGAAGAAAAATGCACATCAATGAGATCGAGAGCATCTTGATCAACATTAGCTGTGCAAAACCATTTGGGTATAGAATAATCTGATTGTAGTCCAGGTGAAAATTCATTTTTTGCAGTCTCCTGTTTAGATATCTCAATAACTTCTTCGGTTTCCATTTGACTCGTCCTTTGATGATGATTAAAGAGTTCGGGTTTCATCTCCAAGCAAGATTTCAGATCTTCCTCATTCTGAGCTTTATTCAACTTATCATGAAGATCACTTAAAGCAGAAACCCTCTCAGCCCGCCAAGATTTTCCCTTTTTTTGCATTCCGACAAGTTCATCTTGCTTACTGGAATCATTGTCACCATTAACTAACTCAATTTTCTGAAGCTTCCTTAGTCCCTGATTGACAATGTCTTGCACTCTCTTTGTAACATTTTCACTCCTGGGGGGCCCATTATTGGTGGACCCTTCAGGTGTAGAATCCACAGTAAGCACCTCTTCGAGCAAACTAACGTTCTGCATGTACCGATCAAAAGCTTCGTTTTCCACTTCAACGTTTCCCTCCTTGTGTTCTTTCAACTTTAGAAACCTCCATTCATTAATAACCGCAGCATCCTGAAATTGCTTCCTAGATCAGGATTAACAACAAACAATATTACATGAGGAGAATAAATTAGGCATGTGTATGCACCTTTCTAGTCACTGTCTTCCTTGAACGAAGTGGGCCTTGCAAATTATTAAACTGGGCAAAATTGTTGGAGAGTTGCCGAAGTGAAGTAAATCTATGTGAATTCCTGAAAGACAATATAACTATTTAAGAAACAACACTGTTTCGAACAAGGATAAATGTCGAAACCTTTTTTATCTTTTCTTTTTGACAAATACAAATGTCAAAACCTTTTAAGCACTAAACTTAAAACCAAACCAAGCCAAATTTACAGCTAACAAGTAAGCATGTCAATGTGCTAGGGAACTGAAAACAGAAAAGCATTAAGACAATGCCATGGATGATTGAGATGCGACGAAAAAAAACAAGACAAAAGGTTGGAAATTTTTGTGTTCAAAGAACAAAAACAAACTTCATAGAATTTCAATAATGAGTCTCTCATTTAAGGGTAATCAAATACAGGGATTTTACAAAGCTCAAGACTCATTCCTGGTCATTTGTGAATGAACACTTTCCCTTCACCTTCAGTGACTCCCTAAACAATTACAGACACCAGCACAACAAAAAAATATGTATGTGGGGGGAACAGAAAAGCACTGTTTTCCACATTTTAGATAGCTCTCACCAAGTGAAATGAGCCAAATGATAGAAAAGCAATGCATGTGTTTAGAAGACAAACGATTTTTCCTGGTTATAAGCTTCTAAGCATTATGTAAATGATAACGATAACAGCATAAACTCGACCAAAAATATCATCTGAGATCTCTGAAGAACATTAACTTACCCAGAGGAAGATGCGTCAGTTGATTGCTGATCAAACAAAGAAGAGCTAGACGATGGTATCTTGTCTGGAAAAGTTGCATTGCTTGTCAACACTGCAATCACAATCCAAAAGGAGTCATGCCCGTTAAAGTAGGACATCATGAAAACAAATAACTGAAATCTTTAAACCAGCATTACATTGGAACTCTCTTAATACTCGCTCATAAATAGCAACTCTTTGAAGCTTTATTTCACTAATGAAAGGAGACAGAAACCCTCCACGATTCCAATGCCTTGTTACTTTAGGTACTCACGAGTTACTTTCGACTAGAAAAGCTTATTAATCTACAACAGTAAATTTTACTGTTATGTAACCAGTTACCTCAAAAGCTTAAGCTGTCCAGGACTGGGCTTAAAATGTATATCAAGCTCCAACATTTGCATGTTGAGACTCTATTTGGAAACTTAGTATGCCTCACTGCAGGTAACCACTCTTTATCCTTGGCAGCGAGCAAAACAAACTCTGAATACCCGTAAATTGGTAAGGTGAGTGTTCACTATGAACACCCTGTCTTTAGCCCTGGATCACCCTGAATCAGTTTTCACTTTTCTTTAGACTTCAGAGTTCAAAATGCTCGAGTATTAAGCCAGGATATTCCCATCTCAATTGAATCAGAACTGATCCATACATATAGTTGGGATCACCCCAAGTAAATTGTCAATCTTTGCAAGAAAAATATATGTACTTCCCTGCCATTACAGAATGAACAAGAGGTTGCAATGCCAGATACTTGCAACCAACTTGACACTTAAAACTGTGTACCAGGTAAATGGTGCTTTGTCAAGATAAATGTACAACAGTTACTGCAATATAGACTCCAAGCAGGGTTATCGTGTCCAGACATCCATGCAAAGCACAAATACAATTATTCCAATACATCATACCCATACATTCTTCACGACAACCTCAGAATGTAATGTTTGCATACCGTGTATGTGACATGGATTTTGAGCTTTTGCACAGCAACTCTTGCATGACTGATATGGGCACCTGCACAGTAAACCCAGCTCATCAATTAGTCTTGAAGGGACAAAGATACCATTTCTGTGCACATGTCAGATATTCAAATACTGATGTACAAAAATTTAATGTTCAGGTGCAAAATGCATATATAGTAACTACATACTGAATTGATTTTTTTTTTAATTATTTAAAAATTAAAAAATAAATAAAACACAATCATAAACCATGGTCTCAACAATTCCCGATAAACAAGCAATTAATGGTGCAATTTGCATCATGACATTGTCTTCAATATCCAATCACCTGTTACCAAAAAGAAAAGAAGCCAGCATATCAGCCCAGACATGGAGCAGTTCCTAGGGTTCATACACTCAAAGAACTCTCCCAACACGTAGGGTTCATACTCAACTCCACAGTGGGTGTATGATACATTTCTCGAGTATTTGAGTAGAGATGCACCTTTCACATTTTCTTTCTTAGTCTCCTCAATTATTTCACCTTTCTAAGGCTAAAAATGCCCCCAATTTTGACTATTCTGTTATGTTCAAATTGTTGTATGCTGGAACTTCAATTTCTTAAGAAATCAAAACAACCATGGCATTTGCGAGCCTAACACTATTGTAGATATTTTTCCTTTACCAATAATAATAATATATATATATACATATCTACAAAGTATAAGCATTGAGAAGAAGGATAACATTTTCCTTGTATCACTTGCCTCAAGGAAGCCATATCCACCTATGGGTAATCTCACCTTTCCTTCCATGTGTTCACCCTCCGCTCCCCAAACTAAAGCACAGCACAGAAAGGGGATTCTCAACCTTTTAAAATTCATGGAAAAGAGCAATACCAATATCACCAAAAGAAGATGACAGCCCCAACATTCCCACTAGATAAACAGCACAAAGATACAAAATTTCAATGATCTTTAGGGGGTGTTTGGGAAGTGGCTATTTTAGTTAACTTTTTTGCTTTTTATCAAAGACGTGCAAAAAAATAGTAAGACTGATGTTATTGGGTGTTTTGACTTTTTGACTATTTTTAGCGAAAAAGCAACCACCCCAAACGGGCCTCAGTGATGGAAGGCTATCTATGTTCCCTCCTTTTTAGTTCTCTTTTTCATTTTTATTTTTACATCTATCTTCCTTTGGTTGGTTTCAAGTCACACAAAGTAGTGTATGATATTATATACCAAAAAAAAACTTGAGAACTTCATTTTATATACACACTAGTTCCATGTCATGTCACACCTCAACTTCTTTTTTTCTGATATGGGATCAATTTGCTTTACAAACAACACCAATGGTCCTGAATCTCAGATTATTTAGCTCCTGTACAAACTATTAGGCAAATCATAGTTTTCTGAACAAAAATTCATCCTTTTTTTGTTTTTTGTTCAAATCCCAATAATTGGGTAAGTCCATTACCTATCATGGTATTGTAAATTAGCTTCACATCCCTCAGATATGCAACAAACTTTAATTTGTTTAACTCGTAGCTGTTTCAATACAATACCCAAAAACAACAAAAACAAAATCAAAACAGAAAATTCTATGAACATAAGCGAATCCACTTTACTCGAATCGACATAGCATATAAATATAAATGAGTATGTAAAACCCTAGGGTTTGAAATCTAGAGTTACAAGAAAACCCTCTACAAATTCTTAAACATTCAAATTAACAAAATGGAGATTGAAGTACCTGGATCGAGCGACGTTGCCGCACTTAATACACTTAGGTTTGTTGAGGCCCCGAAGGTTCTTCGCCGCGTTGGTGGCGGAAATGGTAGCGACGGCGGAGGCAGAAGCGGGGAGAGTGGTGGTGGCGGCGTTGTCGTCGTTGCTTATGGCCGGTGATGAGGCTGCCATTGTCCGTTACGCTCTGTTTGGAAGTTCTGTCAAAAAAGATTGGTTCGTTTGAGAAGAACGTTTTTAGCAGGACAATTTAGTTAATCTAGGATAAATTTGGAAAAGGAAAATGATTTGTCTCGTTAAAAAAGTCTCTTCTTAAAAAAGTCTCTCCTAAGCCCGTCGTTTTGGGTAATTTTTTTTTTTTCTTTTTTTTTTTGCCTTGATTTGAAATTTAGGGAGATTAGGAGGTCAAAAATTAAGAGATATAGCACAGCTCTTTGGAAAAATGGTTAATTTTTTATTTTTAATTTATTTTGGATCATTTTTATTTTTTTATATATTTTTTCAAGAAAAAATTAAAAATAATAATAATAATAATTTTTAACCAACTTCTCAAATTAACCATTAAATTAGTTTCCTTTCAAATGAATTTTTAAATTTTTTTTAAAGAAAAAATTAAATAATTATGATTTTTTTAAATAAAAATAATTATAATTTGAATGTATAATTTTATTTTATTTTTTTCATTTTTCAGTCTCAACCTAAATCCAAGGCAAACGTAGACTCAAAAAGCAAGTAAACTCAGTTTGGCTTCTTGTTCTTTTTTCTTTGGGATTTTTTTTTTTTTTTTTTTTTTTATTTTTTTTTAATGATTTAGTTGTTAAGTTAATTTTCTTTGGGAAATTACAACCAAAAACAAAATAGTAATATTATGAACTTACCCTTATTAATTCATAAATTATCTAAAATTTTTATTTTATAATTCAGGCTTATTTTATACATAAATTTCATACTACATAAATTAATTTCCATCATATAATTATCCATCCAAAATTTTTTGGGTGGATTAATCTAGCACATAGACTTGTTGGAACAAAATATATATATATATACTATAAAAAAAAACAAAGGATTTTAACCTTATTTGATAAAATTAATTTTAAATTTTATTAATTTAAATTTAAATTTAAATTTTTTGATTTATTTTAAATTTAAATTTGTTTGTCTATTTTCGTTATATAAAATTATAAAAAAAAAATTGTCAAAATTCTATAACTAAAATATATATATTTTTTGATTGTTTTACTTAACAAAAATAGTTAAATGGTTTAAATTAAAAATAAATTAAATGATTAAAATTAAAATTTTATGATTTATTTTATTAGAATAGTTAAATTCTGGAGTTTTTTTTATTTTTTTATTTTTTTATTTTTTATCAGATCCGTTATCAATGATAAGATGATGTGTATGGCAAAAACACAGTAATGACCGATTCAGATAGGGACAAACTTGACGAAACTTTTTCACTTATAGGCCCAAGCCCATTTCAGAGGTGGGCCAACCCAAGCTCCGATCTCATCAAGTAGGGCCCGTGACAAGGTCTTCGATGTCTAATCCGGTCCAATATTTTACCCTAAAAAAAAAAGGTTTCCACAATAAAACTCCGCCCGAAGAGAAGGTATTCAGTGTTTATGAGACATGGCCAGATGATTTAGAAAAAAAATAAATAAATAATATAATTTATTAGGTCAATTATAGTGTTTTATTCAATTTGCAAACCTTTTTTAAAACTGTTAAGTCTATAAGCAAGATATAAATTATCACTATCAAAAAAAATGTCATGTTTAAATTGAGATTTGAGATTAAGACAATATTTTTTTCAAATGATCATCATGTAATGATTTTAATTTTTTTAAGTTACATAAAAATTAAAAAAAAATGTCTCATATAATTGGAATTATTCAAACCTAATATGAATTAAAGAAATCAATGAAGTAGTATATTCATGATATGGATTTTACCCTTGTTTATAATTTAAGATTTAAGTGCTTTATTTATTTATAAAGAGTTTTTATTTTATTTTATTGTGGAGACAAAATTTTGACTTATTCACTTGGCTTAGGTTATTAGCTGAGGTGTCATATTAGTGATTTTGATTGGTCGAGATGTGGTCAGGCCACATCTGAATTCAGGGTGTTTAGATGAGGAAACTACAGTCCTAGATGATAGGAAACTCTCTATTGATAGATCAAGACTCTTAAGAGAGTTAATCATATTCCAAATTGAAAGAATCCTTGATAAGTGATATCCTAAAAAATATGAGTCCTATGAAGTGAGACTTCTAGGGGTAAGGGTACTAATGATTATAAAAGGTAGACACCTCCGTAGGTATAATGTATGTTTTTTCTAGATAGCAGTTTTTTTAGCCAATATCTTTGATAGATAGAATACTTGATTGTTGGAGTGTCCCGAGTGGACAAGCCACCGATCTTGTTTCTTTCTATGTATAGGTGTTGGGATTCTATATTTTTGCACATACTCTACGCCTTAGTTCCTATGATATCGGCAAAAGATCCAATTTGGTTGTGAGGGCAAAAGATCCAATTTGGTTGTGAGGTCAAAATTCAACACCTATAATGTAGCGTCGTCTGTGGGAACTTAGTCAAAATAGATGGCCAACATCGTGCAAGATCAATGTATCGGTAGTAACAAGTCATGATCTTGGTAGAAGGAGCACCCTTCAACATGTTGTGCAGCTAACATATTAGGAGATCAGACACTGTAGGTCTCATTACCTCACATCACCTCAATATGGCCAAGGTAATAGGACCTAAGGACAATTGTAAAGACATTATTTTAAGTTGTCCATGTGGCTTAGATAGTTAGCCGAGGTGCCACGTGGGTAATTCTGATTGGCCGAGGTGTGGTCAGGCCACATATGAATTCAAGATATTCGAATGAGAGACTAGAGTCCTAAATGATGACAGGCTCTCTGTTTGGATACGTCAAGACACTTGAGAGAGTTAATCCTATTCCAAATTGGAGGAGCCCTCGATAAATAATATCTAGAAAGGATAAGAGTCTTATAAGGTGAGATTTTTAGGGAATGAGGGCACTAATGATTATAAAAGATAGACACCCTCATATGTCTAAGGTATGTCTTGACTTGAGAGTTGTTTACTTTAGCTGATTATCTTGTGAGATTTGTTAATTGACTTGATGGTTAGAGCACCCCTGAGTGGACAAGGCATCAGTTTTGTTGTGTTTCTTGTGCGCAGGTGTTGGACTTCTCTATTTTTGTACATGTTTTTACGACTTAGTTTCTAGAATCTCGGAGAAGAGATTTGATCTGATTGTGAGGTCATATTTTAGCATCCACATTTTGGCACAGCTTATAGGGGACTTAGTCGAAATAGATGGTTAACATCGTTCAAGATCAACGTGTCAGCGACGACGAGTCATGATCTCAGTTGAAAGATCACCCTCAAACATGTTCTGCAACCAACATATTGGGAGATCGGACATTGTGAGTCCCATAACCTTAGTATGATTGAAGTAATAGGACCTAGGGAATAGTTGTGTGGACATAATTTTGAGTTGTCCATATGGCTTAGGTATGGTCATATCACATCTAAATCCGAGATGTTTAGACGAGGGACTATAGTATTGGATGATGACAGACTCTCTGTTTGGATAGGTCAGGACTCTTAAGAAAGTTAATCCTATTCCAAATTGGATAAGTCCTTAAGAGCGTTATGAGGTGAGATTTCTAGGGGACGAGGACACTGATGATTATAGAAGGTAGGCACCTCTGTGGGTCTAAGCTATGGCTTTTTTAGAGAGTAGTTTGTTTAGTTGATATTTTTGAGAAATAAAAATATTAACTTGATTGTCGAAGTGTTCCCGAGATGGACAAAGCACCTTTTTTTTTTAGTGTACAGGTGTTGGGCTTCTCCATTTCTACACGTGGTCTACAACTTAGTTCCCAAGATTTTGGTAAAGACATCCAATATTGTAGTTCCCAAGATTTTGGTAAAGACATCCAATTTGATTGTAAGATCAAAATTTAACACCCACAACTACTATTTAGTTTTACAATTTTGTATTAACTTTATTTATTTTATTTATTTTATTTATTTTTATGCATTTAATGCTAATGCAAAAAATGAGGTCTATATTAGTTAGGGGCTCTAAACAATCACCTTAGATTAGATGTCTAGGGCTTGAGTTGTTGTTGCCGCCCTTACTACCTCCCCTTCACCATTAATGGAAAGTGAGGGAAATTTATGATTTGGAATTGGGCCGAAATAACAACCGAGCAAGTTGGGTGCCAAATGTGGCATTGTCAAGTGATCTGAATCCCAGTGGGCTATTAGGACTTAATGGACAGTGTTGGGCCAAGTATGCCTCGCCAGTCAGAGGAGGTTGCTCGGTCAAGGCAACGCTCGGTTGGACCGAGCTACCTGTATGGCATCGACAACCGAGGTACCTATCTGCTCGGCAGGAAGGCCGACCACGGTCAAGTTGAATGACCGGCGCCCACAAAGGCCTAGTCAGCCGAGCTATTCGTTTGCTCGGCAGAAGGACCGACCGCAGGTGAACACGAGACGTGCCGGGCATGGCTTTGCCTGGATGCTGTCTAGCCCGGCTCTCTTGAGCTTAGCCAGTGAAATGTTTGGGCATGTATCGTAGCTTACCATAAAGCACAGCCGAGCCCAGCAGAAGGTGGGCAGTTGAGATTAGGTGATATTCAGCAAGGTTTACGCTGACAGATGGGACAGCAGAGCCACGTGTCAGGAGATGACTGGGAGTGGATATGGGGCGCAGAGGGTATATAAGCACGTCTGCACCCCCCATATGGGGGACGAACATTTTTTGTAAGAAAACACTTACACTCAAACACTCTCCTCTCTCTCTCTAAATCCCAAGATGTGTGCTAACTTGATCGTCGGAGGGTTTTCACACATCACGGGTAGCTCACCGTAGCCAGTGATCTTTCGGTGATCGAAAACGGAGCTTGGAAGAAAAGAGTACGGGCTTGCCTGAGTATTTGCTCCCTGTACAAAAAGGTTGGCAGTGAATGGAGAGGGGTTGCGAGCAAGGGTAAAATTTTATAGAAAAAGATGTAAAAGAGCAAGAGAGATAAGACAAATGGAAGAATGTTTCAATCATTTGATGGAGATTCCACCTCGTGCTATTAAACTTGAATCACTTGTTGATTTGTATTTTTTTTTTTTTAAATCTTACTTCTTGTATATAAATAAATAAATAAAAATATAACCCAACAGCAATTTATAAAAATTATCTAAATTTATGGAATTTTCAATTTTTTTATTTATTAAGAACTTATAAATACTTGGCAACGAGACCTAAATATCCAATCTCCACAAGAAAATCAATATAGAATCATTATTTATGATTTTTCAAAACGTTAAATGGCTCATCTCTACCCCCACAACACTATTTTTCATATTTTTTTATATTTTATTGGATAAATTATACTGACACTCCATGAAATTTCTATTTAATATAGATCTTCTCTCACATTTAAAAAATTACATTTCCCTCCCTGAGCTTTTGTAATTTTATTATAAATTGCTCTAGATTGCTAATGTCACCCTAAAATTTTTAAAATGACTATGTTGCCATTTTTATGATATTTTTTTTTATAAATTTTTAAATATAAATATAATTTTTCATTTTTATTTCCATCATTATATATGGATTAAATCAATTTAATCTAAATATATTTAAAAAGTATAAAATTTGTACAAAAAAATTTTTTAAAAAAATTATTAAATACAACAAAATAAGATAATGTATTAAATTTTTTGTATTTTTTTGTATTTGGTAAATTTTAAAAAATTACAAAATATTATACTTCTTAAGTATATCTAGATTAGGTGTTTCTAAATTTTTTTTAAAAAATACTTAAAATATTTAAAAAATTCAGTAAAAATAAAAAAAAAATTTGAATTTTTATTTCTCTTGAAATAATATGAATAAAATATCTATATTATTTTATTATTTTATGTATATAAATTAAGGGATAAATTTATCATTTTAATTTGACAAAGAGGTAAATGTAATTCCTTAAACAAATATTTTTAAAAATATCAGTATAATTTACCTTATTTTATTTTATGACTTTATGTTGTGACCAATGCACAATCGTTATTTATGATTCTTCAAGATGTTAAAGGGCCAATCTCCACTTCACAACATTATATGATTCTTCAAGATGTCAAAGGGCCAATCTCCACTTCACAACATTATTTTCATACTTTTTCACAACACTATTTTCATACTTTTTTTATTTTTTTATTTTATAACTCTCACTCTATAGATGATCCCAATTATATCTCATAATAATAAAAATAAAGGCCTATTTTAAAAAGATGGTAAAAAATAATTTTTTAACTTTTAACTACGTTTTTGGTTTCTTTAAACAAATGATTTGAGAAGTTGACAAAAAGTTACTTTTGATTTTTTTATTAATATTTGTTTATGATGTCAAATCACAATAAAGTAATCAAACTATTCCAATTCAATTTAAAATATTTACAACTTCACTCATATAGTACATTTTGACCTATGAAAGTTAGAATTATAATTTCACTAATGGCTGAAAACCAATTTTCCAAATGTCCTTAAATATCAAAAAAACAACTTTTAACTTTTATTACAAACCTAAAAAAGTGACTAAAAACTAAGTCCCCGTTTAAAAAGTAGATTGAATAATGATAATTTTTTAACTTTTTAATTTTTTTTCAACTTGCCAAACTCAACCTCAAAACTAAAGTTGCCAAAACACCCAAAATCATAGCCAGCCAACTTATTTTTGCCAAAATCTCATCAAATTTGTGCGAGCTTCCCAAATCCCACCCACCACATGTCCAATCCAAAGAGAAGGTGAAATGACTCACTGTTTTTTGTAGGGTGACAATTAAAAGTACAACCAAATCATATCCATCCTATGACCATGCTATCCTCGTTATTCAGTGCCACGTGGCAGTAAATTAGTGGGTCCCACCGTACTTACCTGCACGCACGCGCAGCGGACGCTGGCCACCCGCTGACGCGTAGATCACCCGGTGAAAAAATTAGGAATTCTTTCACTCTCTATCATCGAGGGGTTTTCTTGCAAATTCGCATTACGGGCTTCAATTTTCAACTATTTCCATATGTCACCTCATTTATTTAAAGTTCTCTTCAAAGTGCTCCTTTAAATTAAAATATAAAAAAAAACTAAAATCAAATAAAATTAATAACAATTTTGCTACGAATACATAAACTAAACACATAATGCAACACAAAATGCATACGAATTGTTAAGATTTTTTTCCTTCAAAATTTGTACCAACTTCTATTTTTTTTTTTTCCATTCATATATATTTTGTTTGACTGGACTTAAGTTTTGGTTTGATTTGATTTGATTCTGTCATTCATTTCTTACTTGTCAATTATATGGTACTCTCTATATTCTTATATTTTTAGCAGGAAAAAAAATTAGTCCACTCTATGTAATTCTTTGTACTTGAATTCCAACTATTTATTTATTTATTTATTTAGTCTTAATCTATAGTAAAAAATAGAATCACACTACTATTCAAAAGTTTTCTTTGTCAGCTAAACTACTAAATATTTTTTGGTTCCTCTGCCCTCTTGTTATGGCTTGCATTTCTAACTAAATAATTTAATCTTTTAATTAATAAAGTCGATTATTAGAATTTATGTCTTTGATTATAAATAAATTAAGGGCTTATTTGGCAATATGACTATTTTAATTGACTTTTTTGCTATTTAAGTCTGGCTAAAAAAATTATGTTTTGAATGATTTTTAGTTTTTTTTCTTTTTATAATTGATTTAATAATTGTGAGAGAAAAAATAATTTATTATAGCTTGAATGTATGATATTTTATCTTATTGACTATTTTAGTTTTTTTATTTTTATTTTTATTGACTATTTTAGCTAAAAATTTGCATCCCTAACACCCTCTAAATAAATTATACATACAATAGAAGAGAGAGAGACATTTTCAATATTTTATTCGACACGTTTCATTCAAGATTAATAATTAATTAATTTTATATAGCATTTTGTAAAGGATAATAATAAATATAGTCATATATTTTATACCAACCCCGTCTAATGCATTACAATATTAATTATATATATTAAATTATAAGTATTCAAATTATTTGAATGGCTTTATTTTTTTTCAAACTAAATTTTAAGGCTCTACTTTTATATTTTTATCTTGATTCGTACAAAACTTTAACTAAATACTGTTTATGCTTTGTGACCTTATATATATATATATAGGTTCTAAAACTCTATATCATTTGCAAAATACTCTATAGGCCATTTGTGCTTTCTCATACTTATAAATAATATTGTACCAATTGATTAAAAAATAAATTAACAAATTTTTTTTTTTTATAAAAAAATTGGACAATAATGTAAAAATCATAGAAATATAAAAAAAAATTATTATGTGATCCATATTATTTTAGGTGTTGTCCCTCACTACATATAGGATGAATTTAGGCCGCAAATAAAATTCATATGCACGTTTCTCTACATTTTTCTTTTTGGATAATATTATTAAAACTTAAAATTTCACTAAGTCTTTTAAAAAAAGTGATATAAAACTAATAAATTTTATAATATTTTTTACTAAACAATGTGTCCTGCAAAAAAAAAAAAAAAAACGGTTTCAATCTAATAATTGAGTTTTTATTTATTTATAAATTTGTATTGCATTATTCGTCTTTTAATTGTATTGTTTCAAATTTTAGACAAATCAAAACTTTGCAATATCAACGATTAACAAGTGGTGTGTTGATGAATACCGGTAACAAAAGGGGCATTTAGGGAAATATGAAAGAGCACGAGGTGTTCTTTTTGGGAAATTCTATTTCCACCACCCTAATAAACTCAGTCCACACACTTAATGAAAAATTAGATTAATGACAATTATATCCTAATTAAAAATTACTATAATAGTCATTGATCAACACTCTTAATATTATATATACAAATTCTCTATACACATCTTTTAAAAATAAAAATATCTCAATATACACTTTTTGAACAAAAAAAATTAAACCCTAATTTTTTTTAGTCACTTTGCTTCTTACACACTCTGTACTCCTCTCTGTTATTTGCAAACAAAACATCTCCTCTATTACACACTATGTACTCCTCTCTGTTATTTGCAAACAAAACATCTCCTCTGTTATTTTTTATATTTATTCGGTTCGATTAAACAATTATTTCACTAATTGATAAAAAAAACAGAGCATGAGATTAAACGTTTTTACTCTTCTACTTATTAGTTTGATTAGTAATATTCCAAATAATTATTTCACTAATTACTTTGCATAGTAATATTCCAAATAATTTTGCATAGTAATATTCCAAATAATTATTTCACTAATTATCAATTTTTTTTAATTTTAAAATTGAGAACATTATCAATTTTTTTATTTTTAAAGTTTTTTTATTTTTAAATTTTGCACACTAATGTTCTATTAGCCCTGTTTGGTGCAACTTAAAAGCTGCTTATTTCAGCTTTTAGCTTAATTTAAGCTATTTTGATGTGTTTGGTTTAGCTTATAACTTATAGTTTATAACTTTTTTGAAGTCAGAAATCAACTTATTCTTTGAGTGGGGCAGGAGATGCTTAATTTATAAGTCTGAAATCAGCTTATGTTCATAGTTATAAACTATAAGCTGTTTAGACATAAGCAATAAGCATTTTCCCACAGCTCTAGCAAACAGGGCCATTATCATACTCCTTTATAGACATAAAATTTTCAATTTTACACAAAAAAATAATTTAATTTTTTCAAAATAAAAATAGTATTTTGTTTTTTTGTATATAATTTTTTAAAATTTTTTTCAATTTGAAAGTTGAAATTTTAAAATTTTAAAAATTTAAAAAATGTCAAATCATTGTATCTTTTTATATTTAATCATAAATAATAAATAACCATTACTCCAAAGATAATTTTGATTATTAAAAATTTAGTAAGAATTAAAAATCTTAAAAATTCTTAGTTAGAATAAACTTATAAATTATGAATTTTGTATAAATGTCCCAATAAAATAATTTTGATAATGAGAAAATAGAAAAAACCAAAGCCGACCTTCAGTTGCGTCTGACTGAACTTGCACCGCTCCTTCTTCTTCTTATTCTCTCTCTCCTATTGTATATATATATATAATATACATATACAGTTTATCTCTCTAGAATTCATCTTCATAGCTATTGCTCTCTCTCTCTCTCTCTCTCTCTCTCTGTGTGTGATCTCGGAGTTGCGAAGCCATGGCGGAATCGGTGGAGCTACCGAGTCGACTAGCAATTCTTCCATTCAGGAACAAGGTTTTGTTGCCTGGTGCAATTATTCGGATTCGATGCACCTCACCCAGCAGGTACACTTTCTCTCCACTTTTCTTGGAAAGCCCAATATTTTCTCTCCGTTTTTCCCCTAAAAAAATCTGACTTTTTCTGATAGCTTGAGTGGATTGTAATCTGGCTTTAATTCCTCATTGAAATTGCTTGGTTTGGGTGATTAATTGGAAAACTAGAATAAGTTTAGCTAGTTCTGGTATACCTTTTGGTTTTAGGGTCTAATTGGCAAGCAGAATTGGAGATTGAAATCCAATCATAATTTGTCCGAAGAGGAGCTCAATCATGGATCAATTCAATTCTAGCTCAAATGTTTGAAACTTTCATAGTGCTAAAAACTTGAATTTAGAAACAAAACCCAGATTCTATGTAGTAAACAACTTGAAAATGAAACATTATAGAAGTTAGAAACAAGGGAGAGCTTTATCTTTCTATCAACAATGCCCTTAAAAGCCATATAAAGAAGAAAAGAAGATAAAGTGAAACTTGATGGTTTGGAGATGCTTAAGAGTGATCATTTTTAAAAACATGGATGATTTATTTTAAGAAAGTTGAGATTGAAGAGTTTGTGGCCCATATACAGAGTGGGATAGATGAAATTAAAAAAGTGCTTTGGGAGTCTTATACACTCATAAAAACTTAAAGGGAAAGTTCTGTAGGACTATTTTGAGGTCAATTATGTTAAATGACATAGGATGCTAGGTGGTTGAGAAACATGTTTAATAATGACTATAGATAGACTAGGAAATGAACGTATTCATGGAAAGTTAGACGTGGTTGAAGATAAAATGGGAGAACTTATGAGGTGGGTTTTGAAAAATGAGTTTTCAGCGAGAGTGCACGAGTAGCCTATGGTAATTCTTCAATTTAATCAACTAAACATGAATCTTTCACTGTGTAAGATTTAATAAGTCCCAATTTAATTATCTAATTAAAATGAGTAGAATAAATAAAGAGCAATCACATGAGAGACAAGATTTTAACGTGGAAAACCCAATGCGGAAAAAATCACAAACCGAATGCATCCACTAGTACCAAAGATCAAGTATGCTTACAAGATGCATATGCAAGATCTTATACTCAACATCCTGAGCAGTATGAGCTACCAAAGGAACCTATTTCAGCACTCACACTCAAAGTAGACCTAACAAACCTCTCTCAAAGAGTATAAAAGAAGAACTTGGTATATGGATTCTTCAAAATAAATCAAGTACCCATGTTCAGCACTTACAACCTTACAATGCTCGGGGTTTACTTGCTTTTTCCTATTGCTGACTTTGCGGTTCTGTGACTTGTTAACTGCATCTCCTTTGTCTTAATTGTGGGAGGTCTCCTTGATTAGGTAACCTAGGCCTGAAGAAGATATGCCTTGTGACTTATCTAGTCAGACATGAAGTAGAATTGACTGGAGGCATGATTCTTTATCAGAGCCACTTATAAAGTGCCTTTCGATTTCCACCCTATTTGTGAATTTACAACTCGAAGGAAATTGTTTTCTTTTTGGCTGTGGGCTTGTTTCCATAGGGTGGAGTTTTTAGGTGCAAAGAGAGATTTCTTTTATTCCTCTGAAGTTGAGTGCAGGTATACAATATCTTTCTGTCTCTCTTGGATCCATTGTAGCTGGAACAGGGTGTTTATCTTTTTGGCTGGCTGATCAGGATCTGTGTGTGGGAGCTTACAGATTATCCTAATGCTACAGTTGCTTGAAACACACATACAAATAGATTCATTAACTTACGGTATTTATCTGTTATTTGATTCAAAATCATGTAAAACAGTGTTCTTTATGCAGTGTGAAACTGGTGGAGCAAGAATTATGGCAGAGGGAAGAGAAGGGGTTAATTGGGATTCTGCCAGTTAGGGATGCTGCAGAGACAACATCAGTGGGTCCCATGTTATCACCAGGTGATCATGATTTAACTTTGCGTATTAGTACTGATTAATAAGTTCTGAGTTTGCAATGCATACTTGATGGTATCTAAGAAAGGGAACAAAATTTTATTGTCGTTCTAGGTGTAGGGACTGATTCCGGGGAGGGAAGCTCGAAAATTCAAGTTGGTACATCAGATCCTCACAAGCTTGATGGGAAAAATCAGCAGGAAATCATTCACTGGCATAACAGGTATAAACTGATGAGGCATCCTTGGTGGTGCCTGGTTTTGCATCTAGTAAAAGCCACTTCGTCTTCTTCTTCCCCCCCCCCCCCCCTTTTTTTTCTGCATGTGGTTAATCGTTTGTGGTGTTGCTTTCCATTCCATTTGGCTGCATGTGGTTAATGTTGTCTTAGTGGTGTCTTTTTCATATGTTGGTTTATTAAATATGCATGATGGATTATGCTAGATTTACTCTTTCAGGGGAGTTGCAGCTCGAGCTTTACATTTGTCAAGAGGAGTGGAGAAACCAAGTGGAAGGGTCACATACATAGTTGTCCTAGAAGGCTTGTGCAGATTCAGTGTACAGGAGCTTAGCACAAGAGGAACGTATTATACTGCACGGGTTGCTCCTGTTGATATGACAAAATCTGGTAAGTCATCACCTACAATCTTTCTATTAGAGATATATTTGGTCCACACTTAATTGCCACTTTCAATCAACAGGCAGTGATGTTAGATTGAATATTCTAATTTCTGGGTGAAGGTGGCACATAGCATTTGACTACTTTTAGTGTCAAGATGTTACAATTAATAGTTTAATGTTGCTTTTAACACACGAGTGGAATGTGCTCTTCACAGAGTAGGTGTGTTCAAGTTTCTGGTTCATTGAAACCTGCCAAGATGGTCTATGAGACACAAACTTGATTAGATGCCTGCTTGACAATGCAGTTAAGCACTTCACACGTTTAGTGGTTTTCCAATTAAATGCATTTGATAATGAATAATCATCTACCACAGAAACCTGAACATGGCTTGTAATTTCAAGCCAGAGAGACTTGACTTATCACTGAAGACTGAAAATACTTAGTGAAAAATATTTTTAGTTCCCCCCCCCCCCCCCCCCCAATTTATATTGAAAATTTCAAATTTAATAAATCTCAAAAGGTGGAGGCACACACGATTGTTCTTAGAGGGGGGTGAATAGGCCAAAAACTTGAAACTAATTACCAAGGTGTGGATTAAACAATTCTATTATTCAATCCAATTCTGTTTGCCAATTCCAATATATTAATCATGCATATTCCATCCACACAATATCATAACAATAAATAAAACAAGAATAACACAACGACATATGCGGAAAATCCTTAGGAGCGACAATCCACACTGATAAAAACCATAGGCACTCCTGCCTGTCAAATCCTCTAGATCAGAATTTACTAAAAAAAATTCCCTGTCCTTGCCCATGTTCTGCTGGACCAGGCTTGTGACTTTTTTAAAATTAGTGTGGTGCTTGTAAAAATATCATTAAGGACATGTTGCATGTATAGAAGTAGCTTTAAGTCCTGGTCTGACAAGATGCTGATTTGCTATAATTTTTCTAATCTAATTAGAGATGGAGCAAGTTGAGCAAGACCCAGATTTCATAGTGTTGTCACGCCAGTTTAAAGCTACTGCTATGGAGCTTATCTCCCTTCTTGAGCAGGTAAAATGTGGGACAATATTCCTTCCCCCTCCCCGGCTCCTGTGGAAACCTCTTAGCTACTACCATCATTTAAACTCTCTCTCTTGGCATGTGTGGTTTTCTCTAGTTGGTCCAACTGCTTGTTTTCTGTTCGCTGTTTTGACAGTTAATGGATTTAGTTTTACATGGTTCTAAATGTTCTTCATTAGGATATTTGTTAAGTTTTCCAATATAGTCCTGCTCCAAATTGAAATTTCTTACCAACCACTGTTTCAGACTCAGTGCACAATTACTAAGTCAATTATTTATTTATTTATTTATTTTTTTAATTTTAAGTGGCTTTTTATTGAGTTTATAATATCTCATCTAATGCTCAGCTTTATTTTATATAACCTTTGAATTTGAAATACAGTAATAATTCTTGGGGCTTATTTTGTGTCTACTGAATTAATTTTGCCTCCGAAGATCAGTGCTCTGAGTTCACAGTGGAATCCAGCCAGTTCTGTAGTTGAAATTCTTTCTTTTGATATGTCAATTTTTCAGTTGTGGAAAATCTTTCTATTTTATGTTTTTTTTTTTTTTTTTTTCCTTCTAAAGATACTGTTTTCAAATTACCATCCAGTGTGATTTTGTAGAATTTTACCATGGCTGTAAAAAGAGCCTTCCATGCAATTGTCCCGTTTCTGGAACTGGTGGTTGTCAAATTGAAACAATTATATGAATGTTAAATTAGCTGGACTTCTGGAAAATTGTGCGACTTCGTGGACAAGCAATGTCTGCCTAAGTTGGAAGTTAAGAATCTTGATAATGCCATTGGTTGCTTAAAATTAAACCTCATTGTACTTGATTAACATATTACTTGGGAATACTTCTTTCCATTGTGCGGGCTTACCATTTGTGAGATTGCTAAAGGAACTGCATTGACAGTCCACAACTTGGTATGGGGAAACATTGTTTCGCAATAACGATGATGACAGTGATTATGCCAATGAAGCATCATGATATTATTTTGATTACTTTGAAATTGTTATGTACTTATGTTTTTGTGTGATTTATTCAAAGTGTCATTCTCATCAGCGTCTTATTGTTTTATTCCTTATCATAGAAACAAAAAACTAGTGGGAGGACAAAAGTTCTTTTGGATACGGTTCCGGTGCACAAATTGGCGGATATTTTTGTTGCTAGCTTTGAGATGAGCTTTGAGGAGCAGCTCGCTATGCTAGATTCTGTTGATGTTAAAGTCAGGCTTTCAAAAGCTACTGAGTTAGTTGACAGGCATTTGCAGGTTACCTATGAATTTAACTATGGACATGTGTATCTATTTTTATTTTTTCTTATCCATTCGTTCCAGGCTTTGTGGTGTCATGAGTTGTGCTAATGACTTTTTACTTCAAACAGTCAATTCGTGTAGCAGAGAAGATTACACAAAAGGTTGAGGGACAGTTGTCAAAGACACAGAAGGAATTTTTTCTTCGGCAGCAGGTTTGCTTTCTAACATCAGCTAGAAATTGTTCTTCAGCGGTGCAAGTTTTAGTTATTAAAGTATGCGACGTGCTCTGTTATCAGTTCATATCTCTTGAGGCTCACACCTCCACCGATTGGAATATGCATGTGAACCACAATTCTCATGACAGACTCTTAAGTTCTGAAGCCTTTCATGCATTAAGAAAATATTGCATTCTCATTACAAAGCCAAAACTTTATCTTGAATTTTTCGTATCTAGTTAAAGTATTGAAAACTGAGATCTTCCCCATCTGCATCTCTATAGGCTACTGATTTCTAATGGAGTTGTACTGACATCTTTCTGGATGCTCTTAAGACTTATCCTGGTTTCTTAAACAATTATCAATCTTTAAAGGGAAATTTAGCTGGGCCATCTGTCCTAGCTGATACGCATTGTCGCTCTGTGCTTTGTAGTTTTTTAGTAGACCTCTTCTTCTTCTTCTTCTTAACAAGTCAATTTAAGAATCTTTATTTACTCCATGTACTATTTATAATTCTGAATGAATAACCCAGTTTAATTTAATATACCATTATCCATATGATTCAATGGCTTCGCAAACTGGATATTTAGAAAATATTTGGTTTGTTTTACTGGTTGGAGAACATATATTTAGCTGTTTCAATACATGTGGCATTACTTTATTTTAGGCCTGTCTGAATTATATTTCTTCTTTGTTTACTCTTTTCCGAGCATTTTTCAGATGAGAGCTATAAAAGAGGAGCTTGGGGACAATGATGATGATGAGGATGATGTGGCTGCCCTGGAAAGAAAAATGCAAAGTGCAGGAATGCCCCCAGATATTTGGAAGCATGCACAGAGGGAATTGAGGTATACTATGTTGTACACGCTGTAACTTAGTTTAACGATCTTACTAGACTGTTCGGATAGACCTTTCATGTGGCAGATAAAATTATTGATTATTACCATACTTTGATTTAGCAAGATGTTACATTAGGTTTATAGCTACTGATGATTTGTGGAGGGGGGCTCAAGTTTTACATCTTGACATGAACACATAGCAATGCTCCTTAGACAATGGAACAAGGATTTTGATTTCTGTTTATGTATACATATGTCCGCATGTTTGAACATCATACTCTTAACTATTTATTAATTGGGGTACTTACCAATTAGTCCTATTAACTAAACTTATTTACCTACAGGTCCTAACTAATAAATTTAACACTATAAAAATAAGAGAGTGATAAATTTATCACTAAAAATTTATTCATAAAAACAAAGAGACTGATAAATTTATCACTATAAATTTATTCATAAAAATAAAAGACCGATAAATTTATCTTTATCACTTAATAAATTTATCAATAGGACTTAATGGGTAATAAGTCTCCAAAGTAGGACCTATTGGGTAATAAGTCTCCAAAATAGGACCTATTGGTAGTTTACCCTTATTATAATTTTGGTGTATGCATGCGGAATAACCTTACAAAACAGTAGTGAAGAAAGTAATGCATCTAAACATAAGTTCTGTGACTGAAAAGCATTATGAACTTCATGTACTGCACACTAATGCAGAAAGATTTTTGTTAAACAGGAATTTAAAAGGTGTGTGTGTGAAGAAGTCTCTGATTCTGGCAAACTGTTGATAAGGAGAAATTTCCTACTTATCAATTATCATATATAGTTTGTGCTTCAACAAATACACTTTTAGTTGTATAGAACTTCTTCAAGTCAAAACTAATAAAATATGAGAATCCTCATGAAGGCAGGCAATTGGGTTGACCCATGTTGTGTTGACGCATGACACAGGCATTGCGCATCTGTGCAATGTGAATAAGTTTGAACGTGTGAACGAAAAATCTTGTTACATGGGAATCTGAAAGGAGAGTTTTTATAATATAATCCAACGTTTGTCACAGAAAGAAAAAGTCATGAGAAAGAAAAAGTCATCAATGACTGTCCCATAGTGCAGAAACATCGGAAAGTGGAGTGTTTACAAACTACGTAATTCATAACTTTGCTACTGGTATAATGTCATACCACATCTTGTGCACGCTTCTCGTGACTTTGGTTTTTCACCATTTCAACTAAATTCAATAGTGAGCTCTCTTTACTATTGATCTTGGAGTATTGCTTGACCTGTACATTGGTAATGGTGAATATTTTTTGAATCTTTGTGCTTTTAATTAACTGATTTTTAGTTGTTGATCTATGAGATATTCATCATTCTTCATTGTGGAACCACAGTGTCTTTATGGTAATTATTCACATTGTAAGAGGTTTTGCTGAAGATGTGCTCTTTTACAATCTTTAGTTCTGTGTTCTGGTCAACTGCATGATTGTGAATACAAAAATACTAGAGACCCAAAAAGAATCTACCAAAAATTCTAGCATTGCTCTTGTGAGTAATGAGTTTCAGAATCTAGTTGCTTTCCTTTTGATTTCTACTGCAAAATTCTTTTATCAGGAGACTTAAAAAAATGCAACCTCAGCAACCGGGATATAATAGCTCTCGTGTTTACCTGGAACTTCTTGCCGATCTACCCTGGCAAAAGGCCAATGAAGAATGTGAATTGGACTTAAAGGCTGCAAGAGAGCGTCTTGACAGTGACCACTACGGTTTAGTCAAGGTCAAGCAACGGATAATTGAATATCTAGCGGTTCGCAAGGTTGATTACTTCTCTAATTCTTGTCTCTTTGAATATGTCATGTTCTGATTCTTGTATTCAGTATGATTTAGTTTTAATTATGTTCATTGCAGCTCAAACCAGAGGCAAGAGGCCCAGTTTTGTGCTTTGTTGGCCCACCAGGTGTTGGAAAAACATCTTTGGCATCATCTATTGCTGCTGCTCTGGGAAGAAAATTTGTACGCATATCCCTTGGTGGTGTTAAGGATGAGGCTGATATTAGAGGGCATAGGAGGACGTACATTGGAAGCATGCCAGGGCGTCTTATTGATGGATTAAAGGTTGTTGTAACTGGTTTTGATGATAGTTTCTTTTTTAAGAATCCCAGTTAAATTATTTGATGTCTGCTTCATTATAAGCTTTTATTATAATCTTTAATTAGGAAATTCTTCCATGCTCGTAAGGCACTTGCATAGAATGACATGTACAACATTTTGGATTGGTCATATGTGGGGGCTTGGCTCCATGTATACACACGTCTTGCAAAAACAACAATTTGCGAGAGAGGGGGGGGGGGGGGGGCTTGTTTAGAGCAAGGATGGATGAACTCACTGATTCTAGTTGCAAAATCCATTCATGTTTTAAATAATTGCGAAAACAATTTCTCTCCCTCACCCCAAAAGACATGAAATTGCACAAGCAGTGTCAAACAAATCAATCAAAAGCCAATCAGATGTTAGCCCAAGTAATTTCCTTACCACCCAAAAAGGGAAGGTGTAGGGTACTGCGACCTAGATGTGTGTGTCAGTTGATGGTCAATGATTTATAATTATCTGATTGATGCTTTCTTGTGTGGTATATATTGTTCTGAGTGAGATTCATTCAAATGTGGGTTCCTGCCTCCTGATGTACATCAAATGATGACACATGTTGTCAAATTTGAGAAGGCCCACATGGATACATTTGTACTGCCACGAGACACATTCAGAAGTGGAGTTGCATTTGCACTGTTCATATTCCCTTAATGTGTTAATCTGACTATTTGGAAAACTGAAAAAGCAACTTTATGCATTAAAATAGTAGCAATTAGAATACTCTGATCGCGGTCTAATTACAGCATAGCTTGTTAGAATAATATATTCTTATTTGGGGTATTATTTTGTAATTATCCTATGCCTTAGGGCTCCCTTGTAATTATTGATCTTCATTAATATAAATAGGGGATAATATCCTAATCATTTCCTAATCTTAATATTCTCTAAATTTATCATCTCAATTTATCATGGTATCAGAGCCTAACCCTAAACCCTAAACTTATCTCCGCGAACAGTTTTGTTACCCACTGGAGCCTCCCGCTACCAGGCGGAGACAAACCTTTTTTCCGACTGGGTATTGCTAGTTCCCTAAGGTTCGAAACTCACCTGGGTCTCTCGCAGCTTCTTAGGCGACTATCCTCTCTGTGATCGACTTCAACTTCGACTTCTCATCCATAATAGCATCGCTGCTAGTCGCCTGGTCTAGTCGACTGCCATTGACAGCCCTTCTGGCCTCTTCGACTGCACCGACAACCCTCCTGGCCCGTTCGCTTCATGCGACACTACTGATGGCTTTTTCCCTCGTCTCTCTCTCTCTAGTTTCGTTCGTCTCTCTCTGTGTGGTTTCGTTTGTCTGTTTGTTTTTTTGTTTGCTTGTCTATCTATGTTGATGTTTGACTTGGTCCAGTGTTAAACAGTGCTTGTTAAAAAAAAAGAGTAAAGTTTGAATTGTTAATTCTTTATACTGTCATAGTGGTCGTTGTGTTTGTTTTCCCTTCCGCCACCACCTTCCGGGTTTGTGATTGGTACTAGTTTTGTTGAGGGTTCGGTAGTACAGTATCTATGGCAGATTCCACTAGTGTGTCGACACCTAAGAGTGAGAGTTCCATGCTACCTACCACTATGACTGATAACACCAATCCTAGTATTAAAATCACCATCTCTCCATTCAATGGTCAGAACTATCTAGCTTGGTCACAGAGTTTGACTATATTTTTGAAGAGCAGAGGGAAGATGGGGTATGTTGATGGCAGGATACAGGCATCCAGCACCACTGACCCGGGTTATGACCAATGGGAGATTACTAACTCTTTGATTATAGGTTAGCTTATTCATTCGATGGTACCAGACATTGGCAAGGGCTACTTGTCTATGGAGACTGCCCAGGATGTTTGGGATTCTGTGGCTACTACCTATTCCCGCAAAGGGAATTTCTCTTAAGCATTTGAGTTATGCCGCTCTATTGAGAGCTCTGTTTAGGGAGAGCAGACGGTCCTTCAGTACTTTACCTTCCTCACTAATGGTTGGAAACGCCTTGATCACCTGGAGGACTATAAGCTTGTTTGCACTGCTGATTCAGTTAGATACAGGAAATTCATTGTACAAGAAAGGGTCTTCAAGTTTCTGGCAGGGCTCAATGTGGAGTATGATCCGATTCGGAGTCGGGTTTTGAGTATGGACACTCTTCCTTCACCTCAGGAGGCTTTTGCCTATGTACAGAATGAGAAGAGTTGCCGGTCTGTTATGATGTCCCCTGTCTCTATTGACCGCTCCGCATTACTGACTACTTCTAGAGATGGCCTTAGCTGGACTCCCATCCCTCCATCTACTGCCAAGAAATCTGTGTTCTATGATTACTGTAAAAAACTGCGACATACTCGTGAGACATATTGGAAGCTTCATGGGACTCCATCCGGGGGTCGAGGTGATCGGTCTGGTTTTAGAGGAGGTCAGTCAGGCCAGTCTAGAGGACAGGGTTCTCATCCACGGGCCCATCAATCCAGTACCATTGATACACTTAATTCTATTTCCACTTCTGTTGGTCAGCCTTCTAATGGTCTCTTTGGCATGACTATTCCTGAGCTTGAGGATGTTCTACGTCACTTGTTGGACCGCCGATCTTCTACTCCTCTCAGTACATCTTTCTCGTCGTTTGCCCGCTCAAGTAACTTAGCCTCTTCTCCTTGTGTTTCCCGTTTCATAGGTCTTTTCCCTGGATTATTGATTCTGGTGCCTCAGATCATATGTCTGGCTCCTCTGATCTTTTCTCTGCCTATAAGCCCTCTTCAGGTCAGGACAAAGTTAGAATTGCAGATGGTACTGTTTTTTCTATTTCTGGAAAAGGTTTAGTCCATGTTACTCCTACTATACCTCTATCTTCTATTCTTCATGTTCCCAATTTTTCTGTTAACCTGTTAATCCTTGAGTCGTGTTACACAAGATTTGAATTGTAATGACGTTTTTTTCTGATCATTGTCTTTTTCAGGATCTTGTCACGAGGAGGATGATTGGCAGTGGTAGTGCAGCAAATGGTCTTTACTTCCTGGATCAACCAGACAAGCTTGCTCATTCTTCCACAACGAGTCATATCACCCAAGCTGATTTATGGTTGTGGCATCGGCATCTTGGGCATCCTTCTTTTTATTTACTTAAACATTTATTTCCATTTGGTTTTGCAATCAATAATGTGTCCGAATTTCTTTGTGAGTCTTGTCAACTTGGAAAACAACACAGAGCTTCTTTTGCTCCCAATTTTAATAAAAGTTTAGTTCCTTTTTCGTTAATACATTCCGATGTTTGGGGTCTATCTAGTGTTATGTTTGTGAAAGGTCATCGATGGTTTGTTATATTTATTGATGATTTTTCTCATACTACTTGGGTGTATCTCATGAAAAACAAAAGTGAGGTTTTCTCTGTGTTCTGAAATTTTCATAAGATGCTTTATACTCAATTTGGGGCCATTGTCAAAATCTTTCGTTCTGATAATGGGGGGAATACATAGATTCTAGGTTAGGGCAATATTTTTCTGCTCATGGCATTATCCATCAGACCTCTTGCACCAATACCCCTCAACAAAATGGGGTGGCGGAATGCAAGAATCGTCATCTTCTTGACATGGCTCGGTGCATGTGTTTTTCTATGAGTGTGCCTCGGTCTTACTGTGGCGATGCTGTTCTTACAGCTGCCCATCTTATTAATCATCTTCCTACCTAAGTCTTGCAAAAACAAGCTCCTCTTCAAGTCCTTCTAGGTTTCGAGTCTTTGTTTTCTATTCCTCTCAAAATATTTAGCTGTGTCTGTTTTGTCCACAATCACTCTCCTATTCGTGGTAAGTTGAACCCTCGCTCACTCAAATGTGTTTTTCTTAGGTATTCTCCTACTCAAAAAGGGTATAAATGTTACCACCCTCCTTCTCGTAAATGGTTTATGTCCATGGATGTCACATTCTTTGAGTCCCTATCCTATTTCTTATCCTCTCTGGTGTCACAGTCCTCCCTTCAGGGGGAGCCTTGGTGTGAAGTGATTCCTGTGATTCCTATGGTGGAACCAATTGTTCTTGCACCACCACCTTCTACTTTGACTACAGAACCCAATGTTACCAAAGATAGGGAATGGCAAGTTTATGTTAGGGACAAAGATAGATAGAAAGCTAACTGGATACAAGAGACCACTTCTGCTCCTCCACTGCCATCTCCTACTTCTGATGAGATTCCAGGTAACTTTGAATCTCTTGAGTCCATTGATCTTGATGTTCCTATTGCCAAGAGAAAGGGTGTGAGATCTTATACTCAACATCCTATCTCCAATTTTGTGTATTTCCTCTGTTAGCATTCCTACCCATTTTCAGGATGCTCTTGCTACCTTTGAGTGGAAACTTGCCATGATTGAAGAAATGAAAGCACTTAGAAAGAATGGCACTTGGAAATTGACTGAGTTACCTACGGGTAAACGATTTGTGGGATGCAAATGGGTGTATCCTGTGAAACGCAAAGTGGATGGGTCTATTGAGCGTTACAAGGCTAAACTTGTGGCAAAAGGGTTCACTCAAACATATGGCGTTGACTATCAAGAGACCTTTGCACCAGTGGCTAAGATGAATTCAGTTAGAGTACTTCTTTCTCTAGCAGCTAATCTAGACTGGCCACTTCATCAATTTGATGTAAAGAATGTCTTTCTCCATGGTGACCTCGAAGAAGAGGTATACATGGACATTCCTCCTGGTTTTGAGGATCATCAGATAGAAGGCAAAGTATGCAGGCTTTGAAAGTCATTATATGGTCTCAAACAGTCTCCAAGGGCTTGGTTTGAGAGATTCACGTAGGCTATGCTTAAATATGGCTTCAAACAGAGTCAGGCATATCACACCTTGTTTGTGAAACATACCTCACGTGGTAAGACTACAGCACTCATTGTTTATGTAGATGACATAGTTCTTACAGGTGATGATACTGAGAAAATACCTCTGTTGAAGAAATATTTAGCTAGTGAGTTTGAAATCAAAGACTTGGGAAGCTTGAAGTATTTTCTGGGAATTGAAGTTGCTCGCTCCAAGGATGGGATATTTATCTCACAAAAGAAGTATGTACTTGACTTGTTGAAGGAAACTGGGATGCTTGGCTCCAAGGCCTGTGACACTCCACTCGAACCCAATCAGAAACTGGGGGATGACGAAGGTGGAGCAGCTGTTGATAGAGGGAGCTATCAGCGATTAGTGGGTAAGCTCATTTACCTGTCTCACTCGCCCTGATATTGCTATTGCTATTGCTGTTGCTGTCAGTGTGGTTAGCCAGTTTATGCATGTTCCTCATCAGATTCACTTAGAGGCTGTAATGAGAATTTTGAGGTACTTGAAGTTTGCTCCTGGTAAGGGTTTTTATTTTTCAAAGTATGATTATCTTTGTGTGGAAGCCTATACACATGCTGACTGGGCTGGATCAATAACTGATAGGAGATTGACTTCAGGGTATTGCACCTTTGTTGGAGGCAACCTAGTTACCTGGAGGAGTAAGAAACAGAATGTGGTTGCTAGGTCAAGTGCAAAAGCTGAGTTTAGAGTTATAGCACAAAGGGTGTGTGAGCTCTTATAGATTAAGTTATTGTTGAGTAATCTCGGTATTGATCAGACGGACTCCATGCGGTTATATTGTGATAATAAGGCTGCTATCAATATTGCTTATAATCCAGTTCAACATGATAGGACAAAGTATATTGAGATTGATCGCCACTTCATTAAGGAGAAACTCATTAGTGTCGCCATATGTACTCCCTTTGTGCAGTTTGGTGAACAACTTGTTGATATCCTCACCAAGGGAGTTGGGAGTAAGCCCTTTCATGGCATCTTAAGCAAGCTGGGTATGAGAGATATCTTCACATCAGCTTGAGGGGGAGTGTTAGAATAATATATTCTTATTTGGGGTATTATTTTGTAATTATTCTATGCCTTAGGACTCCCTTGTAATTATTGATCTTCATTAATATAAATAGGGGATGATATCCTAATCATTCCCTAATCTTGATATTCTCTAAATTTATCATAGCTATGTATGTTTTCCCATTGGGTGCCTTATGTTTTAGCATGGTTTCTGTGTAGGGCATGTAAAAATTTACTTTGGTTGGATGCTTGAACAGTTTTAGCCATTTATATATGTATTATTTTACTTGATAGTAGTGAAATTATTATGTTCAGGAAATTGAATGCATAGGTCACCACTTCCTTAGGAATTGGGCCTGGCTGATTGCATAACAGCGTTTTATTTTATGTTTTGGGTGGGATACTAAAACTCTTCCTTCTTTTATTTTATTGTATTGTGAATTTTAGAGAGTAGCTGTTTGCAACCCAGTTATGCTGCTGGATGAGATTGACAAGACAGGTTCTGATGTTAGGGGGGATCCAGCTTCAGCTCTACTGGAGGTTCTTGATCCTGAACAAAACAGAACATTCAACGATCAGTATCCTCTTTTCTTATGGATGTGATTCTGAAAATCATCTTATTGGTCGCTCTTTGTTATGGATTGGACTATTGGTGACTCTTTTAAAAATGTATGTTCTTTTGTGTCTTTTAATTCTATATATGGGCATCATATGTCTTATTTTCCAGTTATGCCATTCAAGATTTGTTTTAGAGTAAAATTTGGTTCAAGTTTAAATCCACTTCCATATGCATATTCACATGATGGAGTCTGAATGTTGATTTTTTTTTTTTTTGGACCCCATTTTAATGAGGTATTGGTGCCTCTCAACTCAACCATTGTTATGGCCCATGATCTGGGTTTCTGGGGCTATAAGCTTTAAATCTGGCTACTGATTTTTCCGTCGGGTAATCTGTATCTAAACCTTTTTTTTTCCCCAGTTCCCTGTGTCCTTCCAACTGCCTATGTTACTCTATTTTTTTTTTTTTTTGGTTAGAATTTCGTTGGATTCCCGAAATAACTTTACAGTAGAAGTTGTCTCATCTGGACAAGGTTTTAAGCATATAGAATATGTCAAGTTCTTGTTATATCAAAATCAATCTCAATATGTTCCAGTACTCCTTTTATAGATTTGATAGATATTTTAAATTGAATCAAGAATGCGAGTGAATGTTCAATGAACGAAGTACTCGTTATAGGACAATCGTTATATATCCATAATGATTCCTTAATTGAAGTTACCAGCTATTTGAATGTTCCATTTGACCTTTCGAAGGTTGTTTTTGTGGCGACTGCAAATAGGGTGCAACCTATTCCTCCACCACTGTTAGACAGGATGGAGGTCATTGAACTGCCAGGATATACACCTGAAGAAAAGCTTAAAATAGCAATTCGACACCTCATCCCACGAGTTCTGGATCAGCATGGCTTGAGTTCTGAGTTCTTTCAAATTCCTGAGGTATTAAGTTTTATAATATTGGTGAAGTATAACTAGAAGAATCAAACTTGTAGCATTTTTCCATCTTGGCTTGGGCGCCCAGCATATGCCATTGACATATTACCATGCTTTCCATTTGTAGATTTTGTACACAATAATGTACGATTTTGGTAACTATTAGTACTTGCTAACGGTTGATCATTCTTTGATGATATAATAGATAATTGGTGAAAATTATGTAATGCTTGGTCTCATGGTTTGGAAACTGAAAGCTTCACAACAACCTTGTTTTCTTGCTTAGTATTAGAATTACCTTTTGTTAATGCAGGGAAACAAGTTTGCACATCATCTAGCAGGTGTCTGAAGTAGCTATGAGCTATTTAGTTTTGATGCAAAACTGTCGAATCCCTCATTTGTTGTTGTTTTGTTAAACTCACATGCTTCAAATATGAACAGACATGGATAACCTTTCAAATGTTTAGGGGATGAAGTTTATAGTCCCTTATGCTGTGGATGAAGTTTTCGGTCTCTTATATGCTTTGGGGCCTTTTTGGATTCTGCAATGTACTGAGTACTTAAGGCTGGGTATCATGTTATGGTCATATGCACCGCCTCTTAATTTGATGACATATCAACAGAATCCTGACATGCTGCCACTTCTTTTTTTTTTCTTTTTTTTTTGCAATGGATTTCTCTTTTACTGGTTTAAAGATAAAATATGAACATTTGATGGAATAACAACTAGGGTTGATAGGTTATGCCATGAGACAAAAGTTCTATTGATTGTCAACTAGGAATAACAAATATGGTCAGCAAAAAATTTTGAGACAAAAGTTCCATTGATTGTTGGTGGAAAGGTCATGCTATGATGTGATGAAAGTTTTTTTCAGTTTTTGTTTTGTTTCTTTACTATTTATATTTTTGTGGAATTTTTTCCTTGCTTTTTATTCGTAGGATTATGATTCCTCTTATACTGAAAGGATGAAATATGTAATGTGTACGCGTTTTTTTTTCCCTGCGTGGAAATGTTCTATTGGGGTTTGTTTTTTAGGCACCTGGTAAGTTTTGAGGTGAAATTTGGACTGTTCTACTCACATATGATTAATTTGGTTGCAATCACCTTATTGTGAATTTTTTCGTTGGTATATTGCTTTCTGTTATGGTGGGCTATGGTGAAAAAGTCAGTTGACTGCCGTTCCCATAGTCTCTCACATGATTACTTCTGTTGCGATAAAAGATTCTTCATTAGTTTATTCCTTTCTGTTGTGGTAGGATATGGTGAAACTCGTCATTCAGAGGTATACCAGAGAAGCTGGTGTTAGGAATCTGGAGAGGAACTTAGCTGCGTTAGCTCGTGCAGCAGCTGTAAGAGTTGCAGAGCAAGAACATCATGTACCGCTCAGCAAAGATGTGCACCGGCTTGGTTCACCGCTGCTGGAGAGTGGACTTGCTGATGGAACTGAGGTGGAAATGGAAGTAATTCCGATGGGTGTTAGCAATCATGAGATATCAAATGCATTCAGAGTTCTCTCGCCATTTATTGTGGATGAAGCTATGCTGGAAAAAGTATTAGGGGTAAGTACGTTTGTTTTACATTTTTAATCAGGATGCAGACCTTGCTTTAGCAGGGGCCTTGTGCACTGGGTCAGTCGCCCTTGTGCTCAAATTAGAAATAATTGTGGGAAACCAGGGGTACTTTGTTCAGTCACAACTTGATCTATCTGGGGACGGTTTTTATACTTAGTGGTTAGTTTCTATTTAATTCTTAATGCACTTGAAATTGTCACACGCTTTTTTGTTCTGTTGAGTTTCTTGTAATGGCTTACGGATATGTGGTTTGGAATTTTTGTTATTGGAATGCAGCCTCCAAGATATGATGACAAAGAAACTGCAGAACGAGTCGCATCTCCTGGGGTATCTGTCGGGTTGGTTTGGACTGCTTTTGGTGGGGAAGTTCAGTTTGTCGAGGCTACAGTGATGGCAGGAAAGGGTGATCTTCATCTCACTGGCCAACTTGGTGATGTTATTAAAGAATCAGCTCAGATTGCATTAACCTGGGTAATCTATTCCTTCAAATGGTTTTGTCTTGATTCATATGCGCAAGGAATGCCCAATGAAATGCTAAATTTTCATCTTGCTCATGAATATAGTTTTAAGAGGGAGAATGGTCAAGTTTTTTGCCTCAATCTGAAGGCGTGGAGGCACAATCCTTTTGATTTCAGCCTGTATATTTTCATACATGATGTATATATAAAATAGTTGAATATATTAAAAATAATGAAGTACGGAATATGAACTTAATTTATTATATTCCTCCTCCTATATAATAATTAGTACCTGTATTAGGAGAAAAAGGCATGTTCCCTGAATGTGCAGTTGAGTCATCTGACTTTCTAATGGATATAGTTTTGTGATTTTTCCGCAAGTAAGTTTGAACTTTGAACCAATTATAAAGTTGTTTATGTTCTTTTCATTCTTTTTTTCTCTCTTGCCCTTGCATGCTCTTCCTATATGAACTTTTTGAGCCAGTTATAAGGTTCCTAGAGTCAGTTGTTGTTAGCATGGTATCAGAGTAGGAAGTTTCATGTGTTTGAATCTCATTACCTACCTGAGTACTGTTTACATGCACATGTTTGCATGTTGATGCTTTAAATATTTAAGTCACACCCTCTCTAATAGCTTACGTTTTAGAGGAGTCCGTTGTTAATAGAGATAAGATACACCCCACTTTGGAAGGAAAAAGAAAAGTGAATCTATCGTCCTTACCTTTTACCTTGTATTTAATCTAGAATTTTAAAATTTTCATGGATTCTGCAGGAGATAAAACATAATGAAACTGTAATTGACAACCTTACCGCCACATAATGATGCAGAAATGTCAAGTTCTGGGCAATTGTTTGAAATTTTTGGTCTACTGGCCTTTTTATAGTTCATGCAGATACACCTGTGCAAAAAATATTCACTGTATATTTACAGTAGCTGCTGTAAGACATCCTCCAAACCAAGATCCTGATGCTGAAACCTTTTTTTTTATTTTATTTTATTTAGGAGTTTATAGTTTCTTATTTGTTCTTTGACTCTAATAGACATTCCCTTGACATACAGGTTAGAGCAAGGGCAGCAGAACTTAAATTGGCTTCAGCTGAGGGAATTAATCTGCTGGAGGGCCGGGACATTCATATACATTTCCCTGCTGGGGCTGTGCCTAAGGATGGACCCTCAGCCGGTGTGACCCTCGTAACATCACTGGTTTCGCTGTTCAGTCAGAGAAGGGTAAGAGCTGATACAGCAATGACTGGAGAGATGACTCTGAGGGGTCTAGTATTACCCGTTGGTGGTGTTAAGGATAAGGTGTGCTTTTCATAACTCTCTTCCATGTTCTAGTTCTTCGTTGCTATTTATGTTAGTATCCAAGAAATAAGTAGTACTTTTAATCCTATTGTTGTTGCCTTCAACCCAGAATGATGAATTTGATTAGGTTAATTGCTTGTTTGTCAATCAATTTTTCCCTCGCTTTTTGAACTTGATTTTGAGGGCATTTAAATTTTTGCCTTTTTCTCTCTGCATGATTTGACACACATGCATGTTGGACGAATCATTTCGCACGTTGTAGTGTAGGAAAACTCGTGTGAGACGAGGACAATGTTTTCCCCTTGTGATATCATTGTTGTATTTCATAGTTTATATATATAATTAAGCAATGATCAGCTGAAAAAGGGTAAGCAACAGAATTTAAAAACTTGGGAAACCATTGTTTGGTTGAGTTTTTATAATCTGTTTTCTTTACCTTTTTTTTTTTCTTTTCAAAAAATGAAAACTAGTTTGATTAAAATAAACATCAAAAAAAATATTTTCAAATCTTCAAAAATTATTTTTGCCACAAAAAAGAGAAACTATATGAAAATGATGAGTGTGTTTTATTTATTTTTATGTTTTTACCAAACTATTATTGAAAACTTAACCAAACAAGGTAATTGGCTTTGCAAAACAAATTTGCTAGCAATACACAAGAATGTACAGTATGAGGAGGAATGTCAACTTTTAAGAAGACAAAAATGTATAATTTCATATCGGGAAGTTGTGATAAGTGCTCAACTCATTCTCTTTGCATTTTGGCATAATTCAAGTACATATTAAGTAAATGTTCCAAGACTCACTTTTGACTTGCTAGTTCAAATCTCTGTTATCAGAATTTTACGATTCGCGATTCGATTCGCGATTTTTGTAAAATCGATACGAATCTATGGGTAAATCTATTTTGGAAGTAAATCTCTAGTGAATCGCACGATTCACAATCGATTCACTTTTTACGATTCATGCAATTTTTTAAATTATTGTGTCCGACATATTTTAGATTTTTTTTTCTCCATGTTTTTAGTGAAAATGACATAATACAACTTCAAAAAGCGTTTAATATCAAAATAACCAACATAGATTCATAATTTGTTATTATTTTAGTGATCATGAAGTTTTTAATAGAATCCAATCAGATTCAGTTAGACCTAACATATTTTTAACCTTTCTTCTCATTTTTTTCCATTTAAAAAATCACAATATATCTTCTAAAAATGTTTAAGATTAAAGTTACACTATAAATTATCTATTGCTATTTTATTAAATTGAATATTACATATGTGAGGTCAGTTATACATTTAAGAATGTTTTAGGCTTTAAAATGAAACATTCTAAATAATTCTTTCTTATTATTTGCTCATTCTTACTTAAAAAGTATGTATGCTTATTGTCCAAATATCAATATCGTTGTTAATTATTGTTATTTGCGAAATTGATAATTTGTCTATTTGGTTATTATCTTTATTAAGAATGGTTGATAAGAAATATCTAAAAAGAAAAAAAGTAAAATACTGATCTTACCTAAAAATCTTTTTTAACTTCTTACCTATTAAATTACGTGATTATCTCTCAAAATAATATTTTCATTGATTTAAGTCTAAATATTTTATATTCGTAAGATATATTTAACATATAAATGTGTAAATATATATTTTTAAGTAATTTTTAAAAAGTGACCGAATCTTTATGATTCACGATTCGATTTGATTCGCAATTCGGTACAAGGTCGTTTCGATTCACGATACGAATCTCGATTTGATAACTATGGTTCAAATACATGCTGTACAGGTGTTGGCAGCTCATCGATATGGTATCAAGAGAGTTATCCTTCCAGAAAGGAACTTGAAGGACTTAGTTGAAGTACCACCGCCTGTGCTTGCCAGTTTGGAGGTAATTTTGTTTCTATACATGGCTAAGGTATTTTTCCTGTGTATGAGTGTGTGCAAACTGGAAAGTGCCGATAGTCTACACTAGTGTCACCAGAAAACTTAAATAATCCTAGTGATTTATGTTTTGGAACACATACTTCAAACCATGGAACACTTTCATTCCAAAATAGTGAATTTAGCGATCCAAAACGATCCCAAAATATTTATCTTTATTTTCTTAGAGTTTTCCTTAATCTAGTATAAATGAATTAAAATGTAAGGAGAATAGAGTTTTGGTAGAACAAAATATATTAAAAAAAAGGCCATAATACTCCTAGAAATGTATTTTAGGAAAATTGCTCTAACAATTTCAGGCACCTTTCTAATAGTGTAATTTGTACTACATTTTAGAGCATGTGGTGTACCATTTTCCGGTTCCTGGTTATCGCACCAAAACAATCTGTGTTCCAGGTAACATAGGTCTGCACTAGTAAAGTCTCTAGTTAGTCTGCCCTGTTGCCCAGCGATATAAAGCAAAGAAAGAAAAGAAAGACGGAGAAGCTTTGGCTCAACAATGTATCAATATAGAGAAATCGAACTGGCTGTCCACATTCTTAATTATAGTTGGTGGTGATGTTAAGCTTTAAGTCTACACTTCGGTAAAAAAAAATTTGACCTCTTGATTGAGTCAGCTATACTCCATCTCTGAAAACTTAAGTAGGAAACCCTTGGTCAAAAGTTTGGTGTTGATGAGAGATAGAGAAATCTATAACCAGGGGGAATCTTAATAAGAACTTTTCAGAAACAAGAAGATGTGAACACTGAAGTATTGGCATGCCTAGTTGATGAAAGGTGGATCAATTTTGTAGATGCATTTAGGCCTCGTTTGGGAACAGGCTAATTTAGTAACTTTTTGGCTATTTGGCTAAAATATGAGCTAAAAAAACTAGTATGTTTGGGATGACTTTTTGACTTTTTACGAAAAGATGTGCAAAAAGTAGAGAGAAAAGAGAATCTTTGACTTTTTGATATGGGTTGTTGGCTTTTTGGCTAATTTAGTAAATCTTTGACTTTTTGGCTAAAAAAGAGGGTTCCCAAATGACTCAAAAAGCCATAATGACCCGAGTTTGTTTGTAATTTATTTGAACTACCTAGGTAGTTTGGATGATAAGGATGTTTTAAGATTGCAATAGGGAAATTCTATTTACACACCACTAATCCTCTCAGTACGCACCATTAACTAATTAAATTTATATTCCAATAATATCCTCAAATGAAAAGACCATTAAGGACAATATGGGGGTGTATTCTACCCGTTCAAAAATTTCATATATAAAAATACAAAACACTCTTCGCACACCATTATCACTTATAGACATAAATATCCAAAATAAATTGGTTTTGAAAATTTAGGATTTAAGAACATTGAAATCAATTGGTTTTGAAGATTTAGAGTTTAAGAACATTGAAATCAATTGATTTTGAAGATTTGCATACCATGGACGACACTGAGATTGTTGATTTTGAACAATGCAACTATGAAAATATGAGTTTACTACTTAGTTTTTTGGTTTTTTATCTATCTCATTTGTATAGTTGTTGAGAAAATGACTTTGTTCGTCATTTGTTCGGATAACTAGAATTGAACTTTTACACAATGTTCGTTCAAATTATTAACGTTGACCAAATTATAAATGTTCATACGTAAAAAAATTGATCATTTTAATTCCTTAAGAATTTTATTTCTCAAATTTAATTCAATTCAATAATTTAATTTGTTTTTGATATTTTTTGTTTTTAAACAAAAAGTAGACATAGTCAACATTACAAAAAAAAAAAAAAAAAAATATTTATGTTCAACAGAATAAAAATAAACATATAAAAAATGTTCAACATAATAAGTCTAAACGAATTGAAGTTGTTCAACGTATAAATATTTTGAACATATTCAATTTGTTCAATTTTATTTTTTTGTACGATGATATTATGTTCAAACAACCAGACTTGAGTCAAACTCGAAATAGAAATTGCTATGGAAGTTGAATTGGTAACCAAATCAAAAAAAGCTGGGAAAAACATATCAAGGTGTGAATTAAGGGTGAGAATGACAAATCTTTAATGCCGACAATGTATTGGCGAGACGACGGCGAACTTGGAGATCTGAAACGAGGACAATGCACCGGCAATCCAACGGCTAAACGATGACGACAATGGAGATGTGAAACGACGAGAATGCATCGTCCGAGCGAAATCCTCTGCCGGCAATGGAGATCTTCAATGCCGACGATGGAGATCTATGGTGTTTTGAAGATGGAGGTCTTTGGTGTTATGAAGATGGAGATGTTGGGGTATGGATTGTGGTGTGTATTCAAACAGACAAATGGTGTGTTACATTAGGGTTAGTAAGACCATCTCCAATGGTTACTCAAACTTTTCATCAAATTTGAATTTGATGAAAAATGAGTCATTTTCTTGCTTCAACGGTTGTATTAAATAGATATCTGAGAGGGGAAAATCCAATGAGCAGAATGGGCCGAGTTATGTATGTGCTCGGTCAAGAAGTGTGGACCGAGCTATGTGTGCAATTGAGGGGAATTTACACCAAACAAGAGACCGGACTAAATGTACCTAAGGATAATCCAAGCTAATGACACCGTTCTTTGTATACACCAAGCAATATTTGACCGAACCGCAGTTGACCGGTTTGACAACTCGGAGCTGAGCCGATTAATGGAAGTTGGTAAACGGCCTTGTGCCAAGTTATGGGTAGCACGGCAAGAGTTGCTATGTGGCCTAGTTGGTGTGCGAGGAGGAAAACCTACCAGTAGTTATGCATCAATACCATTTGGCGGTTTGGCCAAATGTTGTTTGGCAGTATTGACGCATACATGTGTAAGGAATAGAGAGGGTAGTACAACCATGCGTCCAAAAAAGGACGAGTAGAGTGGTGCGCACAGGAGCTATTTAAACCGTGCGGCACCTCCATACAAGAGGTCTGAATTTCTGACTACCGAGAGCGCGATCTCTCTTTTGTCTTCTCTTTCTTTCTTTCTTTCTTTCTTTATAAAGTGTGCTAATTTGACCGTCAGAGGGTTTTTCCAGCAGCACACCGTCGGGTAGCTCACCATCTTTCTGTTCTCAGGTTAAGCGACATTACTTGAAGCTTCGACACGAGGAGTATGGAGAGTGTCGAATATTTTCTCCCAGTACAATTGGTGTCGTCTGTGGGAATCTGACAGACAAAACCTTGAACTTCAGCTAAAGTTCACACTCTATGATAGAAAGACCGATCCGTACATGCACGTAAGTCACTTTCGGCAGGTTATGGTTGGGCACAGGTGAAACGATGCGCTCATGTGCCTTATTTTTCCATCGAGTTTGGGCGAGTTGAGCCTGAAATGGTTCAAGAGGCTAGCGAAGGAAAGTATTAAGAGGTGGCAGCAATTAGCAGAGGCATTCGTGACACGATTCAAAACCAACACCAAAACATCCAAAGAAGTCAACCACCTTTTAGGAATCAAGATGGAAACAAGCGACTCCTTGAAGGCGTACAACGCCAAGTATTGGGAAACATTCAACGAAGTTCTCGATTGCTCGACGAACCTAGCAATCACTTAATACAAGCACGGTCTTCTAGTTGGACATAGACTCAGAGACTCACTTAGCCTGAACCAACCGACAACCATGGAGTTGCTTATGCAACGCATCAACGAACACATCCGAGTTGAAGATAACGCGGCCACAGCTACCGTCAAGGCGAATCCAATAGTGGTAAACAAAAGAGTTGCGGGAAAAGTCAATGCAGTCGAACAAGAGGATGGTCGTGCAAACAACCATGGGAGAGATCTACGGAGTTCAGTTTTGGAAGACGTCAGTAAGAAGGCCGAGGAAAAGGGGCATAAAACTTGCAAAATATAAATGACCGATCTATTTTTAGAATGTCGAACTCTGCCAATCTAAAGTTTTTGTTCTTAGTTTTATTCTTGTAACCCTTCTTGCTATTGGCGTAATGAAACAAGCAAGTCATATTCTTGAAAATTGTTGTATTTCTGCCTTGCCAAGCAGATTTAGCGCGGTCCAAGGAGCAATTGCCAATCATTTTAACAGAAAGATCAGAATTCCTTGCCAGGCTGATTTTGTTTGGCAAGATGAAAGTTGGTGTTTTGTTTAACTTTGAAATTCCTTGCCAGGCGGATTTTGCTCGGCAAGAATTTTGTTGATAGTTTTGATCAACTTTAGAATTCCTTGCCGAGATGATTTTACTCGCCAAGAAGTCTTGCCGAGTTGATTTTGCTTGCCGAGCTGATTTTGCTTGCCAAATTTTGAAGTTTCTTGCCGAGTTGATTTTGCTCGTCGAGATGTAAGTTGCCAATATGATTTTGCTCACCAAGAAGCAAGTTGCTGAGCTGAGCTTGCTTGCCAACCTTGGAGTTGCTTACCGAGCTGATTTTACTTGCCAAGAAAGTAAGTTACCGAGCTGACCTTGCTCACCAATCTTGGAATTCCTTGCCGAGATGATGTTGCTCGCCAAGAAAGCAAGTTGCGGTGACTTCTTTCGCCAACTTTGGAATTCCTTGCCAAGCTGACCTTGCTCACCGACTTTGAAGTTCCTTGTCGAGCTGATTTTTGCTCGCCAAGAAGCAAGTGGTCGAGCTGACCTTGCTCGCCAACTTTGGAGTTCCTTGCCGAGCTGATTTTGCTTGTCAAGAAGCAAGTTGTCGAGTTGACCTTTGCTCGCCCACCTTGAAGTTCCTTGCCGAGCTAATTTTACTCGCCAAGAAGCAAGTCGCCGAGTTGACCTTGCTGGCCAATCTTGGAGTTCCTTGTCAAGCTGATTTTGCTCGCCAAGATGCAAGTTGTCGAGCTGACCTTGCTCGCCAACTTTGGAGTTCCTTGCCGAGCTGATTTTGAAGCAAGTCGCCAAACTGACTTGCCTTTGTCGAGCTGATTTTGCTCGCCAACTTTGTAGTTTCTTGCCGAGCTGATTTTGAAGCAAGTTGCCGAACTGACTTGCCCTTGTTGAGCTGATTTTGCTCGCTGAAAAGTAAATCGCCGAGCTAAGCTGGTTAAGTGGTTAACACAAAAGCCGAAGAACATTTTGAAAAATTTGAGCTATGAAGATTTGTGTAGCAGTGCAGCGCGGGCCTCGAAAACAAGTGATGAAACTTGACCGAGTTATCATGAAGCTTGATGACAAACCGAGCTGAACTGAAGATTATATAAGAATAAAGTAATCCTAATCAGGTTGCAACCGATGAGATTAAGGGGCAATTGAGAGGGGAAAATCCAATGAGCAGAATGGGCCGAGCTATGAATGTTCTCGGTCGAAAAGTGTGGACCGAGCTATGTGTGCAATTGAGGGGAATTTACACCGAACAAGGGACCAGATAACATGTGGAATGGGTTGACCTAAGGATAGTTCGAGCTAATGACACCGTCCTCTATATAGACCGAGCAATATTTGGCCGAACCGTGGTTGACCGGTTGGATAACTCAGAGTTAAGCCGATTGATGGAAGTTGGTAAGCGGCCTTGTGCCGGGTTATGGATAGCACGGCAGGAGTCGCTACGTGGCCCAATTGGAGTGTGAGGAGAAAAATCCGGCAGTAGTTACGCATCAATACCGTTTGGTGATTTGGCCAAATGTTATTTGGCAGTATTGACGCGTACACGTGTAAGGAATGGAGAGGGCAGTATAACCACGCGTCCAGAAAAAGACGAGTAGAGTGGTGTGCACAGGAGCTATTTAAACTGTGCGGCGCCTCCATACAATAGGTCTGAATTTCTGGCTACCGAGAGCATGATCTCTCTTTTGTCTTCTCCCTCTTTCTTTCTTTATAAGTGTGCTAACTTGACTATCGAAGGGTTTTTTCGGCAGCACACCGCCGGGTAGCTCGCCATCTTTTTGTTCACAGGTTAAGCGACGTTACTTGAAGCTTAGACACGAGGAATACGGAGAGCGTTGAATATTTCCTCTCCGTATAGTATCAAATTGAGGATTTTACTTTTCTTTCATCAAACTGAGGACCAATGTGTCTTTCATCAAATCAGTGTTCATTGCTGTTGCCAGATGTCCCCCCGGATATCCTCCCGATTGTCCCCCTGGATGACCACCTTAAGGCAAAAATCTGTGAAAAAATTATATTGGCCGGTCGTCCGCCTGATCGACCAATAGTTTGATGAAAAGCCAAATCCTTCCGTTGGAGCACTTGATATCAAAGCAAGTTTTTACTCACATTTGGTGAAAAAATTGATATACTGCTGGAGATGCTCCAATGGAAAGTTAAGGTGTAAACTAAAATATTTTCAAACTCTAAAAATTATTATATGTGTGTACTAAAGTAATGATGTATACTGAGAGGATTAGTGGTGTGTAAATAGAATTACCCATTGCAATATCATATGCGAAGATGAATCCAGGATCAAAGAATGTGGCTGTAATAAGCTATGAACTATGGACATAGATATGGGATACAGATATAACATGATACAAATATAGAAGTATGACAATTTAAAAAAAAAAAAAAAAAAAAAAAAAATTGACTATGGATATGGCAAGGGTACGTTGATTTTTTTTTTTTTTTTAATATTATATTATGCACGATCTCAAAGAATAATGAGAAACTATTATTTAAGAATTAGATATCAGTTTTTAAGAATCAATAGTTAAACTTTTCTAGTGGATACTTTAATTTGAAAAAATCTAAAAAAGTAGAGTATTACTTTAATCTCGTTATTTTTTTCTTTGGTAAAAAAAATAACATTCATTTAGTACACATTAATGTATATTTTTTTCTTCGGTATGAAATAATATATATATATATATATTCTTGTATTTATTCTAACAATTGTATTAATAACATGCAAAAATTATTACAATTTCTCTTTCAAGGTAGTTTGGATGTGACCTAAAGTGTGTGAAAAGTATACGATACTTCTCTAAATTGACATCTAAGTATCGGATATGTTAAAAAAGTATTGAGTATCAATATTTGATACAGATATGATCCAGGCGTGACTTCTTTTAAGATGTATCTGTGCTACATAGGTAATGAATAATCTGGTTAGTCAACACAACTAACTTTAGGCACAATTGAAGTATGACATGACCTAGATTTCGCTGCTCATATTTTGGTGTTCTTGCTCTGTTTTTGTTAACCACTATGATTGTTGGTCCGATCTTGACAATAGCTCTATGCAACAGATACTACCTGCTAAGCGGATGGAAGACGTGCTGGAACAGGCTTTTGAAGGGGGTTGTCCTTGGAGACAGCACTCGAAGTTATGACACTGCCTCAAACCGTTGTTTACCTCACAAACATGTTGTGATTGAATTTGTTTTAACTAGCCGCCATGAGTTTAGGCGTGCTGATTCGTGTTTACTCAGCAGCCGGAGGTGGCAATCGGAGGAGGACACTAATGCTATGTTTGGTTGGGAGATTTAGAGAGGGATTTGGAAAGGGAAAGAGAAAATGTGTGTGAAAGTAGGTGAAATGTAAGTATATTTTATTCACATTTCACCTAACTTTTTTCTTTCCCTTTCCAAATCCTTCCTCAAATCTCCCGACCAAACACAGCGTAATGAAACTTCCAAAGAGTGGGAGTGCAGGGGACCCAATCATTAACATCTCTTGGGATTTTGTTGGAAATTATTGTTATGAATTATTATTCTTTACGCTTGGCAAAGATGTATTTGGATATATTTATGAGGGGCAATCAAATACTCTCTCTCTGTCTCCTCCTCCTCCTCCTCCTCATCATCATCACAATTGATAAGCTACAGTGTATAATGAGTTTTTAATTGAGCAATGGAATGTTTGCTGGTTGATGCTCAAGATTTTCAACATAGTGAATTATTATTATGTGAAGCAGGACTTTAGGCTTTTCTCCTAATTTTCAAATTTTGTAGTTTGGAAGAATCATGAGATTTAAACATTGTGTTTGGATTATAAATTTAGATAGAAATTTAAAAAGAAAAAGAAAAATGGACAAATCTATCACCATGTTTAAGATGAATGTAAGGGATGACAAAAATAATTAATTGATTTAATGAGTAGTAGTAAAGGTTTACACCACAACTGAAAATTGTTTTTTTTATGTACTCGACTTGATAAAACCGATATTCAGTGACTATACTAAAGTTTGTCATATTAAAACTCTTTTTAAAATTCACATAATCTAAACATTAAAGATAATAACGTACATTATAACCAAGCTTACTAATTCAAGTCCAATAATCACTCCATTGCTATTAATGGATATTAAATTCATCTCTTATGAAATTGAATTTAAGATCTCACAGTGCACAACCATTAGAATTAAAATAATAATAAAGAAAAAATTAGTGTTAAAAATAACCAAGACCTCATACTCACTAGAAATATATATATATATATATATAAAAGACAATAGCTAGGAATAAAAATATTATGTTAAAAATAATCAAGATCTCGCACTCCCACCAAAAGAAGGGTGTCACACAATTGCTAGAAATAAAATAAATAAATTAAAAAAAGAAAAAGAATGTTGTATTAAAAATAACCAAGACCTCACACGTGTCACAGAATCACTAGAAATTAAAAAATTAAAAAATTAAAAATTAAAACTTTCCAATTATCAGAGCCAAGTCTCGATCTTGGACAGAATCACTAGAAATTAAAAAAATTAAAAATTAAAACTTTCCAATTATCAGAGCCAAGTTTTGATCTTGGGACCTGTGAGTTATAGGCCCACCACGCTTCCGCTGCGCCACTCCAATTTGTTTTATACAAGATTTCGAAAACAAAGATATATACAACTATGAAAAATTACAGTCCAACATGAGATCAAATGAAAGAAGGCACACACCTTGTATGACATGTGAATGTTTTAGTAAAAAAGTTATTAAAAAAATCAAAAAAATCTATAATTTATATTAAAAAGTCAAAAATTTTCTTTTTTCTTTACTTTTTGCACATCTTTTCGTAAAAAATCAAAAAGTCATTCCAAACATATTAATTTTTTTTACTTCATATTTTAGCCAAAAAATTACTAAAATAACTTGTTCCCAAACGAGGCCAAATAAAATTCGGGAGTTAGAATTTGCAACTGGCACACATTTAACTAAAGCTTAGTGCAGTAATTCAAATTTGCATAAAAATTACTATATATTTTGAATTGTTTGGCATAACTTCTTTCAAGTTAAAAATTGATAATTAAAAAATAGAAGTTAAAAGGTAATTTCCGTTCAACTTTCAATAATCAAATTTTTTAAAACTAGTTTAAATTATTTTTGATTTATAAGTAGTTACAAAAAAACACTTTTAATGTAGAATCTAAATTTAAAAAAAAAAATAAGTTATGAACGATTTCATAAGCTGTACCAAACAAGTTCTTGGTATAATTTTATGGCATGTTATCATTTTGAATTCCTTGGCACGATTTATTGTTGGTTGAAGAGGGTGATTAAATTAATTATCATTGGAAAATTTTTATCTCGTGTTTGATCACACAATTTGGTAACGGTTGTGATTTGTGGCACTAATTTGTTGAGCACTAATGGCACTAATTTCTATATCAGGTAAAAAAAAAAAAAAAAAAAACAAAAAACAAAGTTACCAAAACAAGAAATTAATGCCATTAATGCCAGCAGTTTTAGAGCCACAAATCATTTTTCATTTGGTAATGGGATAAAGAGGCCGGATTGGAGGCTATATCTCACAAATTAGAGATAGCTTAATCCCAAGAGAAAAGTAGAATAGTGAGGGGATTGAATGGGATATGCATAAAAACTTACGGACATAATTACTAAACATACATTAATACCATTTCAATTCCATCCCTCCCAAACATGGAATAGAAAAGGATATTGAAGGGATCTATAGAGAGAGAAGCTGCACTGTTCTCAATTTGTGAAAATAGTACAACATTAGTGCTATCCGACCAATTGTTGCTCATTGGTGGCACTTCAATGATTATTTCAAAGATGATGTTTCAAAAATAAAGAATGAATTGAGGCATATATTTCCTTCAAAGAGTGGTCTCCATTATAAATGATTGATAGCTTGTCCTAGTTAATTTGGTTGGGTTGGACCCATTATGCTAACCTGATTGAGTTAGATCCAAAACAATTCTTATGGGTAAATTTTGTTGGAAATGGTTATAAAATTTTGGATAAAATCAGAATTTTTTTTTAAGTTTGGTCTAATTTTTAGGTGGGCCCCGTGCATCGATTTACACGGGTCAAAGTGATAACGCGTTCTATGCCGCGTTGTGATTCACGTGGTATATTTGGTTGCTCAAAACCATTACCGAGTGAATGGGAAATTGAAGCCAAAGTATGCTCCATGGAAATGGAGTTTTGGTGGAAGTTCTTTAAAGGTTGAATAAGGCTTGTCCCACATTGATTTGGTGGGAGGTTTTGAAAGGGTTTATAAGGCATGGGTTTGGTACTTGGAGTGTGCCCCAAGGGGTACCCAAGTGTTTTAGAGGGAGAGGTTATGGATAAAATGGGCTAGACCCATTGGACTCAAAAACCACCACGCGCGCCACCGCCGTCCGGTCGGTCGGACTGGGCTTGGGCGCGGGTGCGTGGTGTGAGGTTGGGTTGGGCTTGTTCGGCCCAATACTAATTTTTTTGGGCCAAAAACATTTGAAACAGTGCCTAACCTGTTTGTATCTGTTTAATTCAAATTGAACAGGTACAGTACCTGTTTATTTCAAAACCAAGAGCCACCAATACATCTATATATAGACCAGCCTCCCATTTGGATTTTTACTCCAATTTTCGTACTCCATCCTCTCTATAATTCTCTCTACATTTTGCTGCATTTTTATTCAGAAAGAAAGAGTGTAAACACTTAGTGTGTTCGTAAGGCAAACAATTTGTAGTGCTGCTATTGTTTGTAGAAGATCATTTCATCCTGGGAGATAGACGTCAAAATTCTGAAAACACCGTGGAGAGGACGAATCTGTCTTAAGGACACAGTGTTAAACACTGGACTTGATCAGAAAAGTTATTCAAAGAAATTAACCAAGTAAGTTGTTTAATTTAATTTTCTGTTTTTAATTTGTTTATTTAATCAGATTTTAATTTTGTTTTTGTAACAAAATAAAATCTGTTATTTATTTATTTATTTTTATTTCGAGTTTGATTTTTGTAATCAAACATATTCTCTCCTTTTCTTTATTTCTTTAATTCTAATTGTTGTTTTGTACACAATAGAATTAATATCTTTTAAATACAGTGAAGATTGGCTAACAATCTTAAGACAGACTCGTCCTTGGTATCTTCATTGTATTTAATTTTCTGTTTTTCAAAGTAATATTCTGGTTGGAAAAACAAATAGTGATTTATGTTATTTGACAGATAGTAGTAATATACTGTCTCTTTTCTTTGATAACTAGTAGTACGATACTGGTGTTATTAACAATTTCAGAATATTATTTGGTATTACAGAAAATTATTTTGGTATTTTATTTTTCCTGTTTAGTAACAAGGAAAATAAAATTATTTTGTGCTATATTTTATTTTCTGGTTTTAGTAACTAGAAAATTAATTTGTGTTTTAATTTTTTCTGATTTTTGTAATCAGAGATTATGGCTACTACAACTGAAACTGCATCTGGCAGTGGTATTCCTGTTGTTACACCAACATCGGTCCCTATTCAGAACCATGTTCATGTACCAATCAATCATGGAGAAAAACCGGAAAAATTTAATTGATCGATTTAAGAGATGGCGTGAAGATCTTTGTTCTATCTTACAACTCTTAATTTGGCCCGGTTTCTCCATGAAGAGGCTCCAGCACTTAAAGAGGGTGAAAGTGATCGGCAAGTTGTTGCTGCTGTAGATGCTTGGAAACATTCAGATTTCCTGTGCAGAAACTACATCCTCAATAGCCTTGACAATATGTTGTATAATGTATACAGTCCTCTGAAGTCAGCAAAAGAATTATAGGATTCTTTGGAGAAGAAATACAAGACAGAGGATGCCGGCACAAAGAAATTTGTCGTCGGTAAATTTCTGGATTTTGTAATGGTCAACTCCCAAACGGTAATATCTCAAGTTCAAAATTTTCAGATAATTTTACATGATATTCATTCAGAAGGTATGTCTCTTAGCGAATCTTTCCAAGTCGCTGCCTTGGTGGAAAAGTTACCACCGGCTTGGAAAAATTTCAAAAATTATTTAAAACATAAACGCAAAGAGATGACCATGGATGAACTTATAGTAAGACTGAGAATTGAAGAAGATAACCGAAAGGCTGAAAAGAGGAATGGGAAAAATTCCATTGAGTCTAAGGCTAATGTGGTTGAACAAGTTCAAAAACCACATAACAAAAAGAGGAAGTTTACTGGAGATGGTCCTAAATAAGGCAACAATAATGGCAACAAGAAGTTCAAAGGAAAATGCTATAACTGTGGCAAGACTGGATATCGAGCTTCTGACTGCCGCCGCCCTAAGAAGGATCATGGAAGTACAAGCAAGAAGACCTCCAATCAAGCCAATGTGACAGAATTGGATTACATCTCTGACGGAGTGAATGACATCAACCTCTCTGCTGTGGTGTCTGAGGCTAACTTGGTTGGAAATCCCAAAGAGTGGTGGGTTGACACTGGAGCAACTCGTCACATTTGTGCGGACAAGAAGATGTTCACTACCTACAATGAGGCTGCAAATTGTGAGCAACTTTTTATGGGAAATTCTTCTACTTCTACTGTGGCTGGACAAGGAAAAGTGATCTTGAAGATGACATCAGGAAAAGAACTGACCCTCAACAACGTACTGTATGTACCTGACATCCGGAAGAATTTAGTTTCTGGTTCTTTGTTAAGTAAAAATGGTTTTAGACTTGTTTTTGAGTCTGATAAGTTTGTATTAACAAAGAGTGGTATGTATGTTGGTAAGGGATACATGAGTGATGGTCTCTTTAAACTTAATGTAATGACAGTTGTACCAAAAGTTGCTATGAATGAGAATAACACATCTTTTGCTTATATTCTTGAGTCGAATTTATGGCATGGTAGATTAGGTCATGTAAATTATGATGCTTTGCGTAGATTAATTGGTTTGGATTATATACCAAAGTTTGAAATTAATCCTAATCATAAATGTGAAGTTTGTGTAGAAGCAAAACTAACTAAGGCTCCATTTAAATCAGTTGAAAGGAAAACTGAACCTCTAGAATTAATTCATACTGATGTATGTGATCTAAAATTTATTCAAACTAGAGATGGTAAAAAGTATTTCATAACATTTATCGATGATTGCACAAGATATTGTTATGTTTATTTACTTAGAAGTAAAGATGAAGCCTTAGAAATGTTTAAACTCTACAAAACAGAAGTTGAAAATCAACTTGGTAAAACCATTAAAATGGTTAGAAGTGATAGGGGTGGTGAATATGATGCACCATTAAATGAATTTTGTGCACAATATGGCATTATTCACCAAACTACAGCTCCTTATTCTCCACAGCAAAATGGAATTGCTGAAAGGAAGAATAGAACTCTAAAAGAAATGATGAATGCCATGTTACTAAGTTCAGCTACTACGTAACTTGTAGGGGAAGCAATATTGTCACTAATTATGTTCTTAATAGAATACCCCACAAGAAAACTAAAAGCATTCCTTATGAATTGTGGAAAGGTCGACCACCTTCCTACAAATACTTGAAAGTGTGGGGTGTTTGGCAAAAGTTGAAGTTCTGTTCCTAAAAGACTAAGATTGGACCAAAAATAGAGATTGTGTGTTTATTGGTTATGCTCGAATAGTAGTGCATATCGGTTTCGACTTATAAATCGTAAATACCGATATAAATGTGAACACTATTATAGAGTCAAGGAATGTGTGTTTTTGAACATGTCTTTCCTTATAAGAAAGCGAGAATTAAGTTCACAGAAGAACTTATGATTGTACACAAAGTCAAGAGACTAATGACAATCAAACACAAGAGACTAGTAATGGTCTCAACCAACGATTTAACCGATGATAAACCAAGAAGAAGTAAGAGCGAGAACATCAAAATCCTTTGGTCCAGATTTTCGACATACTGTTAGAAAATGAACCTCAAAGCTTTAAAGGCAAAGAATGACAGTCCTGAAGCACCTTTGTGGAAAGAGGTCATTAATAATGAAATTGAATCCATTATGCAAAATCATACTTGGGAATTGGTGGATCTTCCACCAGGTTCTAAACCTCTTGGATATAAATGGATATTCAAAAGAAAAATGAAAGCAGATGGTTCAATAGACAAGTATAAAGCAAGACTTGTAGTTAAAGGTTACAGACAAAAGGAAGGTCTGGATTATTTTGACACATATTCCCCTGTGACAAGAATAACATCCATTCGCATGCTTATTTCTATAGCAGCATTGTTTAATTTAGAAATACATCAAATGGATGTTAAGACAGCTTTCTTAAACGGTGATATAAATGAAGAGATCTATATGGAGCAACCCGAAGGGTTTGTAGTATCAGGGCAAGAAAAGAAAGTTTGTCGACTTGTAAAATCCCTTTATGGATTAAAACAAGCACCTAAGCAATGGCATGAAAAATTTGATCATGCAATGCTTACTAATGGGTTTAAGATAAACGAATGTGACAAATGCGTCTATGTTAAAAACACTGACCAAGGATATGTCATAGTTTGTCTTTATGTGGATGACATGCTCATCATTGGAAGCAGTCAAAACATGATCAAATCAACTAAGCAAATGCTTAACAAAAGATTTGATAAGAAAGATATGGGGGTCGCAGATGTTATATTAGGAATAAAAATAACTAAAACATCTGACGGATATGCATTATCTCAATCTCATTATATTGAGAAAATTCTTGATAAATTTATCAAGAATGATTTGAATTTAGCTAGAACACCTGTAGACATCAGTCTTTATTTATCGAAAAATAAAGGTGATGCAGTGTCCCAGTTAAAATACTCCCAAATTATTGGAAGCCTAATGTACCTAATGAATTGTACTCGTCCTGATATAGCTTATGCTATCAAGAAATTGAGTAGGTACACTAGTAACCCCGAGAAGACCATTGAAAGCGATCATTCGAGTTCTTAGATATCTAAGATTTACTGTGATCATGGTTTGAACTTTACTCGATATCCAAAGCACTCGAAGGTTATTGTGATGCCAATTGGATATCGGATACTAAAGATTCAAAAACCGCTACTGGATATGTCTTTACTCTAGGAAGGCTACTGTTTCTTAGAAGTCCACAAAACAAACTTGCATCGCCCGATCCACAATGGAATCCGAGTTCATTGCTTTAGACAAAGCAGGTGAAGAAGCAGAATGGCTTCGTCACTTCTTAGAAGACATTCCAATGTGGCCAAAACCTGTGCCAGCTATTTGCATTCATTGTGATAGTCAATCTGCAATAGGCAGGGCACAGAATCATATGTATAACGGTAAGTCACGACATATTCGTCGTCGACATAATACCGTTAGGCAGTTGTTGTCAAACGGAATAATCTCAATAGATTATATAAAATCTAAAGAGAATATTATGATCCATTAACAAAAGGTTTGACAAAAGAGCTAGTGTATAGTTCATCGAAGGGAATGGGATTAAAGCCTATTACATAAGAGTCGTCATAATGGTAACCCTACTTATATGACTGGAGATCCCAAGAACTAAGTTCAAAGGGACAACTAAGTTATGTATGGCTCCGTAAATCACCAAAGGATTTAAATTCTACCCATTCCTATGGTGAGAGTGATATCTCGCAACATATGTTGTCTGCAGGGTATAAGGATAAGCTTTGCTTTTAATGATTACTTATATCTTGATTAAGGCATACAATCAAGATGAGTATAAGGAGATACTCAAAATAAGAATCACCTATATGAGTGTTGAACTAGGGCCGGTTCTATGAGAATGAAAGAGGCTACATTCTCTAGAAACACTCATGAAAACCAGGAGCGTTCAAGGCCAAAATGAACACAATAAAGGAGAACCACGATGTGTTAGAAGATATTTTGTGTGAAATCTATTGTCTTGGCTTACACAAACGGCTGAACAATTCAAGGCATTGCGTCCATTGGTTAGCCAGTAAGTCCGATAGGTTATCACTAGGGAAGGTTCAAGGCCGAAAACTACCTATCCTGATGCAAGATAGTTTCGACTTATACTCTTTCGTTAAGTCTGCATATTGTTGCATTTCCGTTGTCATCAAATTCTATTCATGTGGGAGATTGTTGGAAATGGTTATAAAATTCTGGGTAAAACCAGAATTTTTTCCTAAGTTTGGTCTAATTTTTAGGTGGGCCCCGTGCATCGATTTACACGGGTCAAAGTGATAACGCGTTCTATGCCGCGTTGTGATTCACATGGTATATTTGGTTGCTCAAAACCATTACCGAGTGAATGGGAAATTGAAGCCAAAGTATGCTCCATGGAAATGGAGTTTGGGTGGAAGTTCCTTAAAGGTTGAATAAGGCTTGTCCCACATTGATTTGGTGGGAGGTTTTGAAAGGGTTTATAAGGCATGTGTTTGGTACTTGGGGTGTGCCCCAAGGGGTACCCAAGTGTTTTAGAGGGAGAGGTTATGGATAAAATGGGCTAGACCCATTGGACTCAAAAATCACCACACGCGCGCCGGTCGGTCGAACGGGCTTGGGCGCAGGTGCGTGGTGTGAAGTTGGGTTGGGCTTGTTCGGCACAATACTAATCTTTTTGGGCCAAAAACATTTGAAAGAATTCAAATTAATTTGGTTTAGATTTTATGTTCATCCAAACAAGGCCCTTCCCGTAATTAAATTAGTTTGTATTTGTTGTTCATCCAAACAGGGCCCTTCTCGTTTTTGAATCCAACAGATTTAAACCTGTTTGAATTTCAAACCAAACAGTGCCTAACCTGTTTGTATCTGTTTAATTCAAATTGAACAGGTACACATGCAAGTTTATTTCAAAATCAAGAGCCACCAATACATCTATATATAGACCAGCCTCCCATTTGGATTTTTACTCCAATTTTCGTACTCCATCCTCTCTATAATTCTCTCTACATTTTGCTGCATTTTTATTCAGAAAGAAAGAGTGTAAACACTTAGTGTGTTCGTAAGGCAAACAATTTGTAGTGCTGCTATTGTTTGTAGAAGATCATTTCATCCTGGGAGATAGACGTCAAAATTCTGAAAACACCGTGGAGAGGACGAATCTGTCTTAAGGACACAATGTTAAACGCTGGACTTGATCAGAAAAGTTATTCAAAGAAATTAACCAAGTAAGTTGTTTAATTTAATTTTCTGTTTTTAATTTGTTTATTTAATCAGATTTTAATTTTGTTTTTGTAACAAAATAAAATCTGTTATTTATTTATTTATTTTTATTTCGAGTTTGATTTTTGTAATCAAACATATTCTCTCCTTTTCTTTATTTCTTTAATTCTAATTGTTATTTTGTACACAATAGAATTAATATCTTTTAAATACAGTGAAGATTGCCTAACAAATTTATCCCTCACAATATGATTATTGAATTTAGGATAGGATTTAGCTTCTCTCATAGTGAGAACTTAATTTGAGAGAGTATTTGAGCTAAGTAGTAGGAGTGAGCATGGTCCGAATTGAGGTAAAATCAGAACCAATCCGTTATCTACGGTTCCTGAAAATTTGAAACCTATCAAATCCGTTTAAATCATGGAACCAATCCGTTTAAACACGGATTGAATCGGTTTAAGATTACGTATTCACATAATTAAATAACAAAAAAAAAAATAGAATATTTTAATTTCATAAAAATATAAACATAACACCAAACAAAAGCAACAAACAAAAGCAATAAAATTGGATACACATTACACAAAGCAGAGTTCTCCTATGTATTAAAACTACACATAGCATCAAACAAAAAAAAATAATAATTTAAACAAACAAAAGTAACAAAACTTCATGAACAGAAGTAATAAACAAACAGAAGCAAAGCAGCAGCAGCAACAAACAATCGATTTGAGAGTATAGAGTTCACTGAATATCTCTGATCTAAGATTAAATCCACCGATCTAGTATGAAATCCACAAAAAAAGTAACAGAGTGTTAGAGAGAGAGCTCACCGAGAGAGAGAGAGATAGAGAGAGAAAGACCAAGCCACTATAGATCTAATCTGAGATAGAAACCCACCAATCTGATCTGAGATGAAATCACAATAATAGAAAGAGAGAGAGAACTCAGTTTGAGAAAGAGAAGAGAAGGAGCTTACTGAGTTTGAGAAGAAAGAAACCAACAAAAACAATGTCACCAAGATAGAGCGAGAGAGCTCACCAAGAGAGAGAGAGAGAGAGAGAGAGACTAAGCTGCTACTGATCTGATCTGAGATGGAAATCCACCAATCTGATCTGAGATGAAATCATAAGAAAGAGAAAAGAGAGAGAGTATCGAGAGAGAGATGAGAGAGTGAGATATAGTGGTGTGTGATATGTTGAATTATGGTTAGGGTTTAGCTTTTATATGGAATAAGAATATTATGTGGGAGTGTCTATTATATGAATATAGACTATTTGTATACGATCTAAAATCGATTCGTAGCTTACAAATTTTTAAATTTCCAATCCGGAACCGAACTACGGATTAAAAAAATAATCCACACCTACCAAATTGGACTGGATCGGATCAGATTACGAATTATATGGATTTCTTGCTCAGCCCTACTTAGTAGGCCCATTGTAAGCCCAATCTTGATAATCTAAACCGTTCACTTTTTAAAACTTATTGAGGAAAATACTCATGTAAAAAATCAAGATAATTGAATTTCAATAACTATATATTTGAATCACATTTGTCTTTAAAAAATAAATGGTTATTCTTGAAATTCTATTCGTTGTCCATTTTTTTAAAAACAACAATGATAGAGACCACTAATTTTGGAGCTCTAAAAAGACCACTAATGACATGGGACTCAATAAAAAAAGAAAAAAAATACAACACTAAGGCCAAAACATCAAATCATTCATGGTGGGACCTACTGCCACATCATTAGTGGTAGCACTAATTAGTGCTCCCACTCATTTTTCTTTTAAAAATAAGGTTGTTTGGGATGTCATAAATAAGTGTACTTTTTGACTTTTTATGAAATATGGGTTGAGTTTGAAGTGATGTGGTAGAGAGATGATGTGACTTAAATAGGATAGTAACTTTTTGACTTTTTAACTTTTTTTGAAGATGCCAAACTTAGCCTAAATGTGATTCAAACATATTGCTACCGAAGTCTAATCATCTTGATCTTTTACATAAATATTCTTCTCAACGAGTACTAAAAAGTGAACGGTTTGAATCATTGAGATTGGGCTCATACTAGGCCTACTAAATTCAAACACTCTCTAAGTTGGATCCCCAATACGAGAAAAGCCAAACCCTTTAAGATATATCTTTAATCAACTAAGTATGGATTTGTATGACATACAATCTTGTCTAAAATCTTAGGAGATTTGGTCAAATTCCCGTCATAATAAAACTTTAATACATTAAGGACAAGTAAAAAAAAATTTTAAAAAAAGTCTAACACATATCACTATTATCAAAATATAAAATTTTAAAATAATATAACTTTTGAAATAGATGTCAGTTTTTAGTAAAATTAGTATTTTTAGAATTCTTTCATCAAGATCTATAAAATAAGATCCATGTTGATTTCATAATTCTTTAAAAAAAAAAATATTGCCGTCGAAATTGGTATAAACAATAATAATATGTTATTCTGTCTCACAGTAACATGTTACTCTGACAATATTGTCTAAGAAAAAAAAAAGATATTTTATTTTGTCCTTACTGAATTATGTATTTTCTCCTTAAAGATTTATGAAACAAAATAAATTGAGTTGTCCTTTTCACCAAATAAAAGTCTAATGGAGGGGTCGTAAAATGTTTCCATAGTTTGGCCATTTCCTTCATTGTTTTTCCTTTTTAGCCCTAAAATTTAATACCCAAATATTAATTTCAAAACTAATATCAATACTTATCACAATCAACATATACATTTCTACAAGACAAAGCTTAATAGTTGGACCACCAAGACATGTTATGAGGATTTGCTACCTTTATTCTACAAATCTAATGTCTCTTTTTGTGATCTAATATTCTAACCCAAGTTTCTCTATGAATCCAAACACTTGTATTTGTACCCAAAACTTGGAGAGAAAAAAAATTGTGCATACTGTTAGGGTACAAAGCATATAGCATTTCAAAAAAAAGAAAAAGAAAGTAGATGATGGGCACATCGAACCAAGGCATCCAAAGAGAATATAGAACATATGATAAATATAACATTTACATTTATTTTAAAGCATCTTATTCTTCTTCTTTTTTGGTACAAAGTAGAATGGGTATTCTAAATTGAAAACTCATAATTTGTCAATAAACATTTTTTCTCTTGATAATTGTTGATTACTTTTTTGTTTTCCCCTTCTTCTCTAGTTTAACAAGAGGTTGGCCATAATGTTACAACAAAAATAGCCAATCTGTTTGGTTTTATTTTTAAAATCTACTTTTTGAAAAATACTCAAAACTAGTTTAATAAAGCAAATATATATATATATATATATATAATTAAGGGGTTGGCTTGGTAGTTAAGACACTGTCTTACCAAACCCATTCCCTTTCTTCCCTTGACATAATTTTTTTTTTTAAATAATAATTTAAAAAAAATAATTTTTTAAAATTTTTTAAAATTATTTTCACAAAAAAAAAAAAAAAAAAAAAAGAAGAAGAAGAAGAAAATAATATAAAATGATGAGTGTTTTTGAAATTTTCATTGTCTTTTTATCAAATTAATTTTTAGTATTTTATCAAAAAACATATACAAGAACACTTTCTATATCATTGATGTATAAGAAAGATAACTGACTAATAATTAGAGAATATATAAGAGAAAGAGAGAGAGAATTGCCTTAAATATTCTAATTGATTTTCACATTCTTAATTTTCAAAAATAATCTAACTTTTGAATTAAGATAGCAATACCCATTTTAAAATTGAAAATGTGAACGATTCCCCCAAAATAGTAAATATTACGCACATAGGAAATATAATCTAAAAATTACCCACATATATATGGATGAGAATTACACTTTAGTAAAGAAAAAAGAAAGCAAAAAAAAAAATCAATAACATTGGGTCTGTTTGGGTTAATTTAAAAATTTTCCCCTTTTTTTCAAATCAATCAAAATAATTTTTTTTTTTTTTAAAAAAAATTATATAAAACGTGTGAAGAAAGAAAGAAAGAAAGTGGTGAGTAAGATGTGATATGCAGAAGATAACACTATAAAAACAGACAAACTTGATAGAGATAACAAGAACAACACACACACACACACACTCTCTCTCTCTCTATCTATCTATCTATCTATCCATCTATATATGAATATGGGAATAAAAGAATTTGAATTTGCAGGCAAGAAACTAGTGATTCACGAGTTCGACGACGTGTACGACTCAGTCACAGGGCGAGCACTCACCGGGTCATGGACATGGGACTCAGCAATAGTCCTATCTCATTGGATGATCACTCAGGGCCGACTCGACTTCGACTTCGCCGGAAAAACAGTTCTCGAGCTCGGCGCCGGAACCGGCCTTCCCGGTCTGACGGCGGCGGCGCTGGGAGCGAGCCGAGTCATTCTCACCGACGTCGAGCCGCTGCTTCCTGTGCTGAGGAAGAACGTGGAAGCTAACGGACTGGGAGACCGAGTCGAGGTGAGTCGACTCGTGTGGGGATCGGAGGAGGAGTTGGGGATGAGGTGGCGGTGGTGGATCTGGTGGTGATGTCGGACGTGTTTTTCGATGCGGAGGAGGCGGTGGCGCTGGGGAGGACGTTGAGGAGGGTTTGTGGGGAGGGGACGAAGGTGTGGGGGGCGAGTGAGGTGAGGCCGTGGAGTGGGGATTGTGTGAATGAGTTGGTGAGTCAAGGGTTTGAGGTTGTTCAGTTTCCGAGTCAGTTCAGTGGGAGTTCGGACGAGTTTGCTGTTTTTCAACTCGTTTGTTCGAGATATACAACAAGGCCTTCAGAAGAGTGTGAGTCGAGCCAGTCTCAACAATGTAATTTGATGGGCGGAAAGTCTGTATTGTAATTATTTTTCCTTTATTCCAACAGCGACCCCAAAGTCTGTATAGTAATTTCCCCCCCCCCCCCCCCCCAAAAAATGTCTAAGGAGAGATGGAAGAATCAATCATCCAATACTCATATGATAATTCAAATTACAAACCATTTTATATTTATTTTGTGGTTGATCCTGTAATTAATTTTAAAATGAGTACTAATATACGAACAAAATTCATATATACAAATTTTTTTTTCTTCGAAGGCTGCTATTTGTCTCTACATTTTACTTTGATCATCCACTTCTTTGAATCTCCACTCAACAAGATAAAATTCTTTTATTTTTTCTTTGAACCCCCCACCTTAATATCAACTATACCGCTAATTCTAAATTCAAATTCAAATTCAAATCCAAACTCTTACCCCATTCTCCACCAACTCCAGCAATTACCGTCGCTAACTCACCTTCACTACTGCATCGCCGGCCGTCACCACTATCACTACACCGCAATCACTACCGTCTCAACTAACACTTTCGTAGCCACTCACAGTCGCAGCTATAGCCACAACTATCGCCTTTTCCGTCTCTCTCTCTCTCTCTCTCTCTCTCGATCTCAGCTGATCTCTCTTTGATTCAGATCTGCAGAAGAAGAAGATGAGGAAAGTGAACAAGGGCTGCGATGGTAGAGTAGAGACTAAGGGTGCTTGTCGGTGGAGGCAGTGGCTAGTTGCGACAGAGCGAGTGGTGGTTGCGGCGATAAAAGGTGGTCGGAGATGGTAGCGACTGCTGGAGGTGATTAGGGTTAGGGTTAGGATTAGGGTTTAAAAAATTAAGGTTAAAAGATTAGGAATGAAGGTAAAAGTGAAAATATAGGTTGGAAAAAAATTGAAATTAAAAAAAAAAAATGAAGTGGAAGTTCTAAGAGGAAAGGTAAGAGCTAATAAAAATGTTCTTTTCTTTATATATATATATATACAATGAAGATTTATTAGAAAATCTTTTTTCAAGTGTTTGTATCTCAATTAGTCCATATAATATTCTTGTATTCTAATAAATCTTATTATTTGAACATTTGATTTACAAAATCTTAATTCTCATATTTAAAGTATTTTATGAGCATTTCTATCTTTACAAATATTTTTTGAATGGTTAACAATTTAGTGATATGAACATTCGTATTTTACAATGTGAATATTCACATTGAAGTGTGAATGTCCACATTGACAGTGTGAACATTCGCATTAATATGTTAACATTCACAACACGAAACATTCACTGTAAATGTGAATATTATTAGAGGTATTTTAGTAATTATGTCACTCATAAGACTTATTGAAATATAAGAAAATAATGTAGATTAAATGGAACATAAGTAGGTGAAAATAAATTTATAAAAAAATGCCCCTATAAAAAATGAAGTCAATTTTTAATTTTTATTATTTCAAAATATTAAACACCTTAAGGTGATTTATACTTTTGAAAGGAGCAATAATGTGAACGGGAAAATATTCCTTACACGATGTTTGCTAAATTTAGAAAAATAAAACATTAGTTTTGTATTGATGTTTAAGATTGTTCATAGCGCCTTTCGCCTTTCTATTTACCATTTTTATAAAATTAAAATATCTTAATTATTGATCACTTATGATAAGTTCATTAATATTGTTATCAATGTCAAATGCTCATTCTACAAACACAAACATATTTAAAGAGTTTCCAATTTTTTACATTATCAAAACAATAGACCAACACGTGAAAAAAATTTACTCACAACTTAGGCCTCGTTTGGCAAAAGGCTAAAATAGTCAATTAGCCAAAAAGTTACCTTTTTAGCCAAAAAGCCAACAACCCATACCAAAAAGTCAAAGATTCCCTTTTCTCTCTACTTTTTGCACGTCGTTTCGTAATTAGCCAAAAAGTTAGCCCAAACATACAGGTTTTTCTTACCAACCTTTTTAGCCAATTAGCCAAAAAGTTACTAAATTAGCCTGTTCCCAAACGAGGCCTTATAGATAAATAAATTCAGTCAACAAAACCTATTGTAGTATCTCAAAGTTTTAAATATAGAATGATATAAATGCTCCTCTCATTTAAATAAATAAGCACATTATAAAATGCAACAATGACTCATCCCCCCTTTTTAGGATCCCCTTTGGACCCCCTCTCTCTCTCATTGGTCACCTTTTCTTTTTTTTTCTTTTTTTTTTCCTGCTCCTCCAATCACCTCTTGCCACGTGGCAAAGGGGGGGTAAAGGGGGTGACCCCCAAAGGGGTCCCAATCTTTATTCTATAAAATGTTACCTTCATATATTACCGTCTATAAATACTCCTGAATAATTCTTTGCTTGAAACAATCATTAAAAAAATAATAAAACAATATCTTTTTTATTGTCGAGTTCAATTTTGTTCACATGTTAGGATTGAACAAAACACTTCCCCCGGACTGGTCCATAGAGAGACCCAAGAGTGAAATGTTACGTGAACAATACATGGAACACTCAAATTCTAAATTTCAACACCATTTACTAATTTAACCCAGGGACGTACAACCAATCGAGACGAGAAATAAATAGATAGATAAACAAGCAAACAAAAAAAAGTCGTCGATAAAGCTATGGACTCCCGATCAAACAAGATGAACAATCGAAAACAACCTAATTTTCATTCAACACCAGTATCACACATTAATATTCCTACCGAGTCTGCACAGCCACTAGGGTTGCAATAGTTACACCCAAAAACCACCTATTAACATTTTGTCATCGTCGGTCTATCTATCTATCTATCTAATAATAATTAATGAAAGAGTATACTTACATGTCACGAAGAGCTGAAAGGGCAAGGATGATTTTTCACTGGCCTGCTGTACAAAAAATTCAGTCAGTATTATTAGCTCTCTGTGAATAATGGGTTTTCCCCACACTAATAAAGCAACCAGCTCGGATTCCTAATAACCAAACCCTTCCCACAAAACCATGCCATGTAATGCTCTTTCCCACTAAATAAAATTCATCCTCTTCGAAACAATATTAACTCCAAGATGATAAAAATGGGGCTTTCCTTTCTTTTCTCAGCTCTAGATGTGCCACCAGTGTCTGCCTCATGTCCCATAAGCCTTTCTTGCCAAACTCAAAACTACCTGATTCCAATATCATTCAGAATCATCTTTTAAATTTCAGGTCATTAACACACTGCATAGGCTTTCAATTATTGGCAAACCCTCTTAGTATCTCAAGGCATAATAATGGGCACAAGTGAACGGCACAAATCAAGTTGCTGGATGCAAAGACTACAAACCACCATGGATACAAGTCCGATGACCACCACTCAACCGTGGTAGTGAAGTTTCTGATTTTGGGAGCTCTGGCCCTGCTGGGGCTGCTGCTGCTGCTGTTGTGTAGCTTGCAAGTTTATTGGCTGTGTATTGTAGTGGGCAAAGGGCTGGGAATAGAGAGGACTCATCAAACCCTGCAAAGAAGCAAAAATCTTATAATTGATTCCGCCAAATGGAGAACATTACCACCCGATAAAACAAAACAAGACTACAAACCAACAAGGAGAAAGGAAGCAAAAAACATGCACAAGAGAAGTCCTCCTGGCCTTGCGAAACACTGATAGAAAACAGTGGGGAACCAAAATTATACAGACCAAGATACACATCATGTGGTGCATGCTTCCCACATCTGGACACTATGGTAATTTTATCTACATTATTTATCCACAAAAACAGCAACAGGAAAAGAACCTGAGACTGAATTGAGTTGGCATTGGCCACACCGAAGTGGCTCTGGGAAGCATCGTCCTGGGATGGGTCATTGAATCCAACTTGTGTAAACAGACCCTGGGACCCATGAGCCATGTAATCCTGTTACAAACAATTGAATAGATTGAGACGCAAGGGAAAAAAAAAAAAGAGAGAGAGAACCTGTGTGGGACAAAAAGAAAAAAAAAACAATATAATATAACCATAACTTGTGTGCTCTTAAATAAGTAATACCCAGGATCAGAGTATACTCTTTTGCTTTTATCTGGTCCTTTGAATTGTTGCATCACCTTGGTTTCTTTTCCAATTTTTAATCAGAGTCGAAGAAGAAAAAAAAAACTTGACAAAAAATATTAAATAAATGGACAAACCTGAGACATGAAATCATTTCCTGAACCAAAGCGAGAATATCCAGCCTGAGAATTCTGGTTTAGAAAGCTTCCTGGGAACCCAGCCTGTGCTCCTTGTGTAACATAATCAACAGCATACCCACTCTGTGAAGCCTGCAGTGCAAGGCAGTAACATGTCAACATTTGAAATTGTTGAACTCATCATTCAACAAACAACGCAATATACTTGCCAAACGGGTCATTGCAGAAAGTTCTATCAGCAAGCCCAAAAAAAACAAAAACAAATTATGCACTTACATATATATACAAGTAGCTATGGGTTGAAAGCATGTGTGCGATATAAGGACTATGACATTATACCTGTGTGGAGAATTCGGCAACATTATATGGAACATGTGATCCCTGGCTTTTGAAATCGTCACCCAAGAAATCCTGTTTGTGGATGAAAGTAAGCACTCAAGAAATTGAACAAAAGAGAACCCAGAAACAAAGTCGGCATTCACATAATCAGATACCTGAGACATGCCCGCCATAGAGAAACCATCACGAAATGTTTGGCTTGGTCCTTGAACTGTCATCTGTGGTATAAACAAAAACAGCAGCATTGCTCAACCATGTTAACGAGGGTATAAAGGTTCATAGGACGAAATAACCACAACAATAATTAAACAATACGAACATTAGAAACAAATCCAGGTTGAGATAACGGTCCACCAACAGATGGCTGGCTGTTTGGATTCTCCAGAGGAGGAAAGTTGAAAGTGGATCCAAGAGTTCCAATAGGTTGCTGGGAGCCTTGCTGGTGTGGAAGATGACTGCCAATAGGAGCACCAGCACTGCCACGACCAGCCCCAAAACCACGGTTTCCAGGTTGAGGAACATGAGGAACAGCTCCAACAGGTCCATGAACAGCTCCGCGAGTTGGAATAGCATATGGTTGCGAAGGGTGGGCCCCGTGATACGGTGGAAGAGGAACCCGAGGCATCGGATAACCAGCAGGATGTACCCCAGGCTTATGGGTACCATTGGGTGCACCAGATGGCATATAAGAACCTGTTCGCCAAACATGGTATCCTCTTTAATGTAAAAAAAAAAAAAAACTGTAATTGGAATTAAAAATCCAATATGCCAGTATGTAACATACCCCTCGAACGGCTGTTTCTCCGATCAGAATTTGGACTTGACGAGGCAACAGAGCCAAAATTATCAGGCATGATTCCAGGTCCGCCACTGAAGAAAAGTCTGCGGTCGTTGTAAATCTGCATCATAACAATCAAAACATAAAATTAATCATGTGCTGAACATGCAATTAAAAAAAAATAATGACAGACTCTTAACATTCATTCATTCAATGCAATACCTTTTTGGGCTTTTGAAATTGAACCATACTCTGCTTTAAGTTATTCAGAGGCCCTTCCACCAAGCATTCGTGCTCCTGAAGAAACAGAATTATGGGTAAGAAGATGGGGAAATGGAGCACTAATTAATACCTACTACAAGGGATCTATAATTCTGAAACCAGAATGACAACTCAGACACAACTTGATCATTTTTATGGCCTGCTAAAGCATGAAGATCAACAGCCAGTATGAGCTGACTGGTGAACAACTTAAGGCCCAAACACCAGTAACCAAAAAACCATTTGGGCAGAATATTACCCAACTTAAATATCAGTTGGCTAGCATCAATGTCAAAAACCACAAATCCAGCTCAGGCCAGGAAGACTTGTACAGCCTAATTAATGTAATCCACCATAAACTACTTCATAAAAATCAAGTAATGGATACCTTGTAGTGCATCAATAAACCATTCCACAGTGGCTGTTTGCTTAGAACTTTAGGGTTCCCCAAGATGACAATACCATAACGGGCACGAGTAAGCGCAACATTAAGCCTCCGTGGATCATTAAGAAATCCAATGCCCTGGGTAAAAAAAAGCCAGCTATCAAGTATCAGCTTCTTGTCACGTGTGACGAAACAATGTAAACATAAGCTTAAATGTCAAAGTAAAGCGAGCAATTTTCGTTCAAAAGTTAACAAAATAACTAATACAAAAGCAGGTATATGGTACAAAAAGAATAATCAACCAGAAAACATAAGGCCATTATGGAGAATAATGTCGGGGTTGTAATAATAGGATTAAATGATTAAAACAAGCAAAAATTATGTGAATCTATTTATTAATTGCGTTTGATAATGCACAAAACGTTACCACTTAAAGCAGGAAATCTACTCAATTAGAGGTCTGATTTAAAGCCAAAGAGAGATGACTAATTACTATATGTTGAATACGATAAGAGGAAGGTGACTTCTTCTTTTTTTTAATAACCCAGGGTATCTCAAGCCTAGCCCAGCCTACTTGGACTCGAGTAACCTCATATCGAGACACCCAAAAACCAATCCTCGGAGGCCCTGAAGAGGAAGGCAACTTTTAAGTTTTAATTTTAGCACACATTTTTATTCTAAATATTGTTTACTAAAAACTCATCACTTGATCTACGATACTATGAACAAATAGCTCATATACCTATCATCCAAGTTCTAAAGCACTCAAAAGAAAATCAGACCCATGCTCAGAAAGTAACTGTCAATGCTTTCTTTTATTTTATTCTTTATTTTTTGTATAAATAGGAACCCCACCCCACACATCTATATATGGGTTGGGTAAACACCTGATAAAAGCACCCACCCACAAGTATTGGGTCTACCAAAGCTTTATACAACACATTTAGCAGAAGACACTTGGTTTAAATCACATTGGGGCTGTTTGGGACAGCTTATCTGAGCTGCTTATAGCTTTTTATTTTGGGAGTTTATGCTAGAATAAAAAGGCTGCAGCTTCCGCTTACAACTTATTAAATAAGCTGAAAAAAAACTGATTATTTGGAAGCCATGAGAGGGGTACTTTTGACTTCTTTCTGATTATTAGCTTTTAGCTTACAAACAGGCCTCATTAAAATTGGTCTACTTTCCTTATTTTAACCTTGGCAAAATTTTATTTGATTTCTAAAATGGGACAGTAGGCACATTTCCAGAGGCTTGCTCAATATCCACCTGAATTTGGATTTATAACTCCAGCAGCTCTTGCCTAATGTGGACTCAATTCCACATCGAGCATGGATTTCTCTTTAATGGCCCCCCTCAATGCCTACTCATTCTAAGCTCAAGTGGGCTCTATGAATGAAAAATTTAGTAGAAGATACATGGTTTTAAATCACATTAAAATAGCTCTACTCCTTAATTGAATCCTGGCAAAATTTGATTCGACTTCTAAAATAGGACATTAGGCACTTCTCCCAAGGCTTGTTCAGTGTCCACCCGAACTTGGATTTTTTACTGCAGCGGCTCCTGCCTAATACGGGCTCAATTCCATCTTGAGCACGAATCTCTTTAATTTTTTGAACAATTTCTTAAGACCCAGTTTGATGCCTTCTCAATCCACACTCAAGCCGGCTCTACACCTGGCTAGTCATATTCTAGTCCAGAACATCATACCCAAACCCTGGCTAAATAGCACTATACGCAACCTAATTTGATTAGGTTAAAACACTGTATTCTATAAATAGGAAATTGGTTTTCTTTGGGACAGAAAAACCTTAGGCTTTTTGGTTACTATCGCTCAAATTGAAACCCATCTTTCCCAAACAATGGATTAGAGCTTCTTGGTGAGAAAAATCTCAAGTAAAAATCAAATTTGAGTGTTGATACTAAAAACTTCACATTTAGTTCTTGCATTGCATATTTATACATTGGCCATTGGATAACAGAGCTGCGAAAAGCAAAGATCTGAGTGAGGAGTTCTACGGGGCATTATTGCAGAGTCGGAGCCAAGTCTAGTACACAAGTGAGGAACTTGGAGCAAGACCAAGATTGAAAGAGGTTAACTAGGCTTGGTTGTGTAAGTCCTCTCATCTCCAGTCTCGTACTCTTTTGATTCATAATGAATTTATTCGATTGGTGTGTGTTTGTAGTTCTTCAGAGTTTTCCATGTAAAATAGCTCGCCTCTCTATCTTAGTTATTTTTTTTATTCGTGTCATTGACTATGTGCTTAACTGAAATCCACTAATCAAGGCCAAGTAAAATAAGCAAAATTTTTATATTAATAATCTTTCATAAGAGCTTGGCCTATTCACCACTCCCCCTGGTTCAAACACGTTCATCTTCACTATTTTTCAGTCTCATCCAACAATTACTTAATTTTCATTTTACTTTAATGAGCTATGTTTACCAACATTGTTTGTTTTGTAAATCAACAACATAAAACAAGCAATAAAATTGTCCAACAAGGGTAAACACTATAAATTATAAAAAAGTCTCGTCCCCAGCAAATACCCAAAACCACCTATGTCAAGAACAGAAACATTAGTGTGTTAGTGGAAGGAGCAATGGTAACTTCAACACCTCAATGGCACCATGGCAGAAGCCCTCACTTACATGCAGACCCTAACCGAAGAGACAGATAGTCCAAATGACATATCAACCAACCTGATGTTCATTACTTCTTACACAGGACAAAATAATGTAATCTTTCTCCCTTCCTTGGAATGAATCTACACTGGCAACCTGTAAAAAGCGAACATCATATGTAAGATTTTCAGCCAAGGATCTAATTGCACCTCTATCCAGTAAGTCAAATGCATATAGTACCTCTATTTCCTTGTAAAGTTGTTGTCTGAGAGCACCATTTCTTGACATATAGTTCACAATATATGCTCGTTGTCCCTCATATGGTGTTATAACCCCAATCTGTAAATGTTGAATAATCAGATTATAATATCATAGAATGAACCCAACAACAGAAAAGAAGAAGCAAACAAGATCAATAGGCAACCTGACTAGGAACCACACCACTCCTTAAAAATGTAGTCACTATTTTTTCAACATTTGCAGCCTCGGTTCGGTTTAGATAGGATGTTCCACTAGCACTTATCTCCTCTTGTCCCATCTATAAAAATGACCAAGCAGGTTCCAAATATAATTTTAAAAGAGAGAGAGGAACAAAGAATAGAAATAACAGAGCCAATCCTGGTTGCACTTCATCAAATATGTATGAAACTTGTTTCTCCAGAATCAATAAGATCCTGTATGTCTAAAAACTGGCTAAACATAATTTTCTTTTTTTTTTTTTTTTGGGGGGGGGGGGGTCGTTGTTTGGGGAAGCTATTGGAATATCTTGCACATATGCACATAGGAGCAATGGACACCAAAGAAGATAGCTAATCCCCAACACTTTACTGCTTAAAATTACAACCAGCATGACTTTGCTTCATTTTTAATATTATGTCCAAAAAGTTTTAAAGAGAAGTGATCAGGTACAGCTTAAGAGTATTTTGCAGCATGAGTACGTGGTTGATACTCATCAATATGTAATAAACTGAACAGACTGTCTGATTATAATGCAAATTTTTTCAATAAAAATTATTATACCTGAACATAAAAGAACATTGGACGATTTGGCACAGGCCAAGGAAAATCAATGCCTGTTGATTGCCTTTCGTTAATGGTCACCCCATTTTGAAGTGTACCTTCGTAAAAGCTGTTAGAAGGGAATTCTGAAAGGGCTGGGTGCATACGGTATTGAACCTGGAATTCAAGTACACAATACAACATACGTCATTATTGCCACATTTTTGTAAGAACAGGATATGTCAGAAACAGATAGAAACAAATGATAGACCATTCTCCCCAACACTTGGTCCCTTGCGTTGAAAGGCTCTTGCCTGTGTGAGCCAGATTATACTGAGGAACGTCATTAACAGCAAATAGAAAACTGAACACCATCATAATATTTCTTCAACAAAATCAAAAGCAATTCAGCTACTAATATTAACAAAAAATATGCACCAAGAAGCATAAGAAACATATGGTTTTTTTTTTAATAACCAAAAGAAACATATGGTGTTTAAAAGCATACTCAGCACCAAAAAGAAACAGGCAGATATGTCAACAGCTAATGCAATAGCATAAAGCCAGCTATTAAACATGTGTATGCCAATAACAAAAACCGAACCATAAAAACCATAAAAGCTATAAATCACTTCATAAAAACTAGACATTGGCTCCGGTATGGAAACTGATGAAAAGAGAAATATTTTTTTTTAAATAAAAAATAAATAAAAAAGAAAGAAAGAAAGAAAGAAATTCACGCCAACACAGCCCAAGGAACCCGTAAGGAGCTTGAAAGGTTGAATGAAAGTGTGTAAAGCCTCATGCAAGGTACAGAATAGACACGAGGTTTTCAGAAGACATAAATTTCCTTTTTGCTGCTGATCAGAGAGAGAGAGAGAGAGAGAGGTTTTCAGAAGACAAGATAAAGGACAACTTTCAATGTCATACAGCAGGCTACCCAATGAAAAGTGAAAACAAAAATATACCATGGGTGAACAAGAAAAAAACTCCCTCACAAGTCAAAATACATATACACACAAACACAAAAGCTGCAACAGGACAATCACCTGCAATCTAATTGGTTTCACACCGAGTAGCACAAGGCGTTCAAATAGAGACTGGGCTAACCCAGCACGAGCTGCTTTCTTGCACATTATGACTGGACCAAGCTGACAATGGTCACCAACGAGAACAACCTAATAGAGAAATCTATTATCAGAAAAAGAAGCAGATAACAATAGACTAGAAAGTAGCATATAAAGACTTGTTTACCTGCTTCACGCCAAGAACCAAGGGAATAAGACACTCGGGCTCAGTTGCTTGAGTAGATTCATCAATAAGGACCTATAAACAGATTGAAAGCAATCATGTAAACCAGAGCAGAAAAGATTGGCAATCCTTTATGACAGTAAAATGTTCACAAACCAACCTGGCGAAATCTAAAATTAGCCAATCGAGGATCGCCAGCACCAACACATGTGCAACAAATGACATCAGCACTCTGAGATATCTCCCTCTCTGTTGCTCGCTTCAGAGCTTTATATTTCTTCTTATCACTGCTGGATAATTCTCCTGCATATGTAAAAGGAAAGCTCCATTAACACAAATCCAGGTCACAACAGATATCATTCCAAGTTTAAATATGCACCCACCCATAAACATAAAAAAACACTTTAGTCGGGTTAGTTGCAAGGCAGAATTTCTGATGCGTTAAATAATAATTTTATTATCCACACAGACAAAAAAACATACACAAAGTCCCATGCAATGGTTGTCATGACAAATTTGAAAGAAGAAAACAACAAGATATATACAAATTAGCAACCAAAACATAATTCAGCTAAAACACAATACAGAACAACATTGGAAAGGATGACTTGGCATGTTTTTCAAAAAGTTGAAAACCACTCAACTGAAAAATAATATTGCAAACTGGAATGTGATCATGCCTAGTGAAGTAGTCCACAACCATCAAGATGGTTCAACTCCCTCCTAGAACTCGTTATATGTTATCATGCCAGATTATATGTACAAGTGCATATGTGTCCAGCCCCAGCACTGCCACGGCATCTCCAAGCTAGCTTCTCCAAAGGATCTGTCGCCATGTGTCAAGCCTTGTGAGGTAACATGAGGGCCACCATACGTCTCCATACTCCCCTCTGGGCCCTATGGGGTGAACATTCATGGGCCAAGGATAGCACACGCAATGCCCTAGCCTCAAGACAATCAGAGACAGGGCTCCAGATCACTCAGAGCACCACCTCTGCCCAACTAGGGGAACTTATATTTACTTTGGGCCAACCTTGGTCACACCAAAGCCAGGCTCACTCTGGCCTGATTGAGAGGCTTATGGCTGAACATGATAGCAAATGACCAGAAATAAGGCCTTTCAAATTAATGGGTCCAAGCAAAAGAGCCCAAAGCAAAGATCAGCAAACCTCACAGCCACAAGTAAAGGGAGAACCCAGATAACAACTCCAAATCTTACCTTGTTCATCTTTCAGTTGCTGTAACTTGTAAAGTTCACTCTTCTCAGATGTGTCTAGATGCCGAACCTGCAGTAAAACAACATAAGATGCAACATGCTCAGAACACAAAAGCTATATGTACAAAAGCAGTATGCAGCAAAAATATTTGACCAATTAACAAGTAAACAAACCTGATAGTGAAGTGTTAAATGCTCCACAGGAGAACTTACAGCTTCCCTTGATTTTGCACAGAGCCTAACAACCTGGTTTAATTAAAAAAAATTAAAAATCTCACATCAACGAAAAACGAAAAATCAAATACCTCAAACGGAAAATCAACATTTGTCCTCATGTTAAAAAAATAAATGGATAGACTAATGTTTGATTGGGAAGATGATTGTCTGAACGATAGACCAAAAGTTATACCACACAAAGAAAGCCAAAAAGATCAATGGCTCAAGTAAAAATACTTGTAGAAGGAAAGCATTAAAAACCCTTGGAATACATCTTTTTCAGGGGGTGAAGCAAAAGGCAATAAAAAAAATTTAACAAGGAAAACTCTCAACCAAAACACACTGAGGAACAGCAAGTTGTTGTCAACAAAAGAAATGCCATCAAATCAATATTTTGGGTGGTCTTTCTTATTCTTTCCCTTATTTGGAAAAATTCAAAAAAATTTAGAATCTTTTTTTCTCCAAGCCAAAGCAGAGCCCAAATAGCCAGGTACTCGGCTCAGCTCAGCACATTTGCAGCATTGACTTCAGCAAGTGGCCAAACAAATTATGCACACATGCCTGACACAAACTAGATAAATGCATCAAACAATTTAAGTACCATGATAAAATAAAACAACCAAAGCTAGTATTGCTGTAGATATGGTTTTATGATTAACCAAACAATGCATACCTTCAATCCTGTTGCACTGATCTTTTCAGCTAGCTGGTCAACAGCCACATTACTTGGAGCACAAACCAAAACCTGATAGCAACAAATCATCAAAAGGCATGTAATCAAATACAAGATCTTAGTAATTGAAACACATGCTAATGAATTTACCTGGCCCTGGCCTTGTTTGGCCATATGGTATACAATTGCTGCAGAAGTCATAGTTTTCCCTGCGCCAGATAGACCTTGAATTAAACTTATTGGCTTCTGAAGGACGCTTTTTACAGCAAAAACCTATCAATAGATGAAGAAGGTTAAAACCTTTAAAAGCAACACCACTATATATATTTTTTAGGATAAGTAACAACACCACAATATATAACAAATCCTAAAAAATGAAAAAATATAAATCTGGTGCAAAAAATACATCTAGCATGCATAAAGGTTGTTGTTTGAATAACATATATACATACTAGATCTAGTCAGGGGGAAAAAAAAGGTCAGGAATTATCACCATTCATAAAATGTATGAGAAGTAGCAGATTATCATTATACAAAATGTCATGGCTATGTGTCCAATCTCCATAATTTCATAACTACTTTGACCAAACCTATGATACTAATACAAGTGTTCATTTCAAGTTCCTCATCAAATTTTGTTCTTTTCAAGTAGAACCAGGTGACATATGCACTTCAAACCCTTCAATGAAACTGCCAACTAGTTCACCTTACTTCCCCAGAGTTACCGATTTTGATAAATACCATGAAATCAAAACATCCAAAAAGTGAAGGATTGCAACACTTGATGAGTGTACTTCAACCCAAAAAAGAGTCCAACAATAGAGGGCTTACATGAATATGATTTTTAGCCACAAAAAACAAAACATCACATCTAACCCATAATCATTACATTCTCTCTCACAAAAAAGTCAAAAAAGCCAAAAGTCCTTCCCAAACGAGATTTTTAGCCCCAAGCTAAAATAGCCAAAAAAGTCAAAAAGCCAAAAAGCCAACCCACTTCCCAAACGAACCCTAAATGATGTATATGTATTGAGTATCTATTTTCTATGCATTCAATATCATGTAGTATCATTTTAAAATAGATTGGAAGAAAGGAGCACAGCTAATAGTAAAGAACATCAGTTTGGAAATAAAATATATAAGAAATAAATGTTAGTTTATATGTTAGTTTATGTGAAAAAATGGGTGATAAATATTCTTTTTTTTTAAAAATATGATATGAAATGTTGGAGATAATATCTATACTAATATATTAAGGGAGAACACCAGTTTAGTGTGCCTCTATGAAGGCATATTAGGAATTAATTAATTAATGAGGGACTTATCAGCCATTTCAATATATATATATTTTTTTTCCAAAACCAATACTTCTATACAAGAGTATTTGAAAAGCCCCAAAATAAGAAGATATGCTCTTCTGACACTACCACATTGATCAACAAAGTGTAGAACAAAAAAGTCCATGATTTCATAAAAAGTCACAACTTTTCCATATTTATCAAAATAAATAAATCAAAAGCCGCAACCATCTTCAATATTTTCACCCAAATATGTACTTACACGTAATATCCACAAAACACAATATTGTGTGATGACATAATGCAACTTATAGTCCTAAGTTCAAACTAACAGATTATTTCTTTTCTTCCGAAAATCACCTTCACTGGTGCACTGTTCTGTGTGCCTCCCAAAATTTTAGACTCTACCAAGATAGGCACAAGTAGATAGCATAAGAGAATCTCGAGATGTTTTCTTTCATCTTGATGTCTATCTGAACTGATAATATCATGACTTCATAGACAGACAACTTTTTTGTTGAACATGTCCAAAACAAGAAATGTTCACAATTGAACATATTATTTTGTGTATCATCAGAAAACCATAAAGTACAGCTGACAGTCATAGTAATCCCCCGAAAAAGGGAAAAAATAACTTTTTAAAAAAAGTTCAAATACAATACCCACCAGAGATACATACCAATTAACATTTTAAGTGCACTTTATTGTATGTTGCATGCTGTATATTTACAACTATGGCAGGCACAATAAATGTCACATGTTAGAAAAAGCATACACCAAGCTTATTGGAAATCTTATCAATCTTAGAAAGAACATTCAATATGAGTTAACTGGCAATCTTATCAATTTATGCTTCATTTCAAAATCAAGATATTAGTTCTCATTTCCTCATCCTATTGATAATTGTTTGCAAGGCAATTTCTCATAACTATTCATCAAGTTCATCATATACACCAAGCTATTGAGAAATGTAAGCTTAGCATATTGTCTAACATCATTTGTAGCACATTCAACGTAAGAAAAGTCACAAATCAAAGCTCGCATGGCAAATTCTTACGCAGCTTCTATTAGCAAAACTACAGCTCAGCTTCACCTAGGCATTTTGACAACCATGCGCGTGCCATGAAAAATTTGCATTTATACCCCTCAGTTCATCAATTGACGATCACACCACAAGTCAAACCAAATACTAATTTTTTATTTCCTACTTACCAGAAAAATAATAACTTTTTGTGTAATCCACTCACTCTCACTCCACATTCTAATGTTAGATTAAAACAAATTAGGAATTATCAGCCACCATATAGGACAAAAAAATCCTGCATATAATATGAAGAAAAAAGGAAGGGGGGGGGGGGGAATATAAAGACAAGAGAGAAAAGTAGCAAGTATAAACAAACCACATATCTAAATTAATTATAGCAGTGACAGAAACTAAGACAGCTTACTTGAGATGCATTAAGCTCTGGTAGGCCAGGCGCACCAAAACGGCGAGGCAATGTATTACGGACCATCTGAACCTCAACTTCATGGCCCAACAAGTGATGATAAATGTACCTGCATGCAAAAATCATTTCAACAAAACTCAATTAACGTAGGAATTCAGCTGCAAAAAGAAAATAATCACAGACAAAAAATTTATCAAGACAAGTGAGGGAAAAAAGGAAAAAAAAAAATCACAAACAGAGAATTGCCAAGAAGGTAGGGTGCAAAGCCGGCCAGGCTAACATTTTAGCAGTCTTAGCAATGACTATTTAGCCTTCAGGCATGAATCACATGCACTAGGCTTGCAAGAGAGCTAGTCAAGCCCAGCCCAGCCCAACCAAATGCATACTTTGGCCAATTTTAGGGAGTTCTAGCAGCATCCAGAGGTTTATTCTAATTTGAGATAATGTTAATAAAACCCAATCAAAGCCAACTTGCACAGACCCAGAAGGTTAATTTATCAATACTTTATAGACGGAAGTTATCTCCTAGAGCGTTTATATTTTACTGCATCTTTTCTAAAATGCTACCTACTAATGTAACAGACGTTTTAATGAGAAAAGATAAGGTAAAAGAAATTAACTATATGTGTGCAATAAGAAATATGGTACATATGCAACACAAGCAAAGTGCACATTTAAATGAACACTTTTTTCATCAAACTTGTTCCAACTTCCAAGTATCATCACATCAACCATTGCATTCCCCAACACTACACACAATACCAACTGTAAACCATGAAAAATCCTAGATGAAACTAATGCAAGAAGAAAGATATTCGTTAGGGGCTATTAACATTAGTATTCTCACTTGTCAATATATTGTCTACAATTATAAACAACATAAGAAAAAGTAAGGGAAAACAAAAAAGCAGCACACCAGCAAAAATCAAAATTGACTCAAAAACTACAATAATAAATAGCAGCCAACCCACCCACTAACACTTGTTTCATCCACTGCAAAATTTTTCATTGCCCCCTGCATCCGATCAAAACTTGTGCTCTTCCACACAAAATCCACACTAAAACCATGGTTGACATCAACAGGAACTCCCTACAGAAAATGTTCAATAAGAACACACAACAATTGTCACTCAAAGCAAACTGAAGGTACTAAAGTTAATGAGCGAGTTACCTGACTGGCACGAAGCTCAAGAGCCACCTCCTCTTGTGCAGTTAGTTTTATCTAAAACAACAAAATTAAGCTGTCATACCATCCATAGAATGCATCCACATCCTACGAAACCCTTGTAAAGGATACAAAACAAGTAAAGGACAACTATTTATATGACAACTTCTCAATGGAAAAATTAACCAAGAGAAATTAAAACAAAATCAAAAACTAAAGATGACAGATGAAAAAAATGACAAATCAAGAAAAAAAGTGCTTACCACATGCCCTATCGACCGCCAAGCCGCATGAGCTGCATCTCCTGAATAGCGTAGCCGCAACTCATCACCAGGTACAAGACGCAACTCATTATCTTCCTGCAACATAAAGTGTACTTTTAGCTTTAACAAAAAATAAATATAAATTGAAAAGCTAGGGACCGGCATAAAGTAAAAGGTACTAGAATTGAAATTGCAAAACAGAAGTAAAAACTAGAACGAAGATAGTGAAGCACCTTTGGAAAAACAAAATATGCAATGCGCTTCTTGTTGAGACCAACATCCCACCGTATCGTGACATTGTCTTTGCTTTGAGATTCTTTCATCATCTAAAAAAATCAAATTTATGTAAGGCTGCACGAAATACTTCAATTGGAGAAATATTTTGGGTAAGAAAGGTTTTAATGTCATTGATTGAAAAATAAATATGACAAAACAGTAAAAGTGAAACAATGAAAGAAATTGAAAACATCATGCATACTTTATCGTAGTCAGCTTCAAGCTTGATAAGCGGGGCGAAAACATTCTGATACTGCAATGGGAAATACATCATCAAAAATTTATTAATAAAAAACTGATTTAGATAGATAACTACAACTCCACATCATTCTCATGCTATGAAAACAATCATACAATGAGAAACACCAATTCAAAGCTACAGCTTAGTGTTGTAAAAAATGGAACCTGATATGCATCTTCGTACTTCAAGGCAACGGGTTGAGGTTCATCATCCACACCAGGCTTCTCAAGATCTTCCAAGGTAACATCTGGATTGGTCTTCTAAAGTTCTTCAACTTTATTTATTTGCTGAGCACTGATTTGGCGTGCCCTCAACTGCTCCTGTTCAGATGGAACCTGCTAAGTGTACAAGTTTAGCAACTTTGGGAAAAAAGTATATATATCAGGTTATAGACAAAACAGAAATGACAACATGGGGAAAAGAAAATAACAACCTTAACCAGCCACTGCAAAAAACATCTATCATCAATAAGGGGACACCACTGACTCAGGTCCCAATTCATATCCTTCAATGGATTGACACTGAGACAAGGCTCCCTGCACAAAAGAACGACAACACTCACTGTCTTGGCAGAGATGAATCCAAGAAGGAAAACATTTCGACAACCACAATTGTAACATTCAAGGATTGTTTCTCTCAATGGACTATCTTTATGAAGACAAACTTCCTTGTGTTTAGCTCGAACCTACAAAAAACAATAACATAAACCTCCTGATATAGAAAATCATCAAAGTAAAAAATCAAATTTATTCCAAAATAATTTATGTTATAATACATTTAACCAAAAAGGGAAAAAGAATAGATTGCAACAAAAAACTACTAGACAGGCATTCACCAATCACAACTATGAAATTTAAACCTCACATGCAAATAGACTGTATCAATAAGCTTACAATACATTAAAATATTAAATTCAAACATGACATCAAACAAGTGATCAACAGAAGAGAGAACTGAGAAACCAAGGGCCCTAAACAAGAAGGTAAGAAAATAAATAAACCAAACAAAGCCCTTCATGCCAAACTAGCAAACTTCATAATCAATTCTTATATAAATTTATCGCTCAATTGAAATAAACAATTTCTTGCCGAAAAAAACCTAAAAAAATTACGTAATTATTTTAGCAAAAATCAGATTGCAACCAAACTTGAGCTACTCAAAAACCCAAAAACAGAAGGCCATAATATACTGACAATCTTGAGCTACCTATCAAGCATAAAATAAACTGATAAACCTGGGATCCACCCACTCTAGAAAATTGTAGCCCTAGTCTATCAATAACTCCAGACAAGGTTTGATATTAAAAAAAGACATCAAGAACAAATAAAAATGCAACAAAAGATTTGTTATTCCATAAAGTTTTGCAGATGGAAATGTTTAGCAACACTTCAATTCCTCACATGGAATGAACTGAAGGTCACATAGGTAAGAACCACAGCTGAAATTCATTTAGGTAAGAACCACAGCTGAAGTTCACATAGGCAAGAACCACCATACCAGTTAACAAAGGCAACAAAATAACTTCAACTTGACTTCCTAATTTCAAAGCATCAAATGCAACCAGGAAAATCCACATCTAAGTATTTATTTTAAAAACACATCTAAGCAATATCCGACTCAATTAAGGAAAGAAATTTTGTTTTAAAGTGGCTTCTTTCATTATTGCAGCCTTGTTATGGCAACTTAAAGTAGTAATTGAATACAATTTTTCACAATTATTGCATTCAAAGTTTGTTCTAATGTGATTATAGGCTGTTTCATTACAACGATGGTTGTTAAAATCAGAATCCCACATTGGATCAATATGAGGGTCTCATGGATTGGATCGTAGGAACGGACCTTGATCCGTAAGATTCTACTTTCTATAAAAACAATTAAAGTAAAAATACCAATATTATGCATGTTAAAAATAAGGTGAAAAATCACCAGCTCCTACAATCCTACTTGCGATCGTGCCATAGTACCAATTTTACAACCATTTCAAACGTTCTGGCAATTTTGGATCATCGTGATTTGATAACCATGATTACAACTTCTTTTCATTATCAAGTAATTAATTTGCTTCCTTGCCAGCAGTTGACATTTGATAAGTTGTCATCTACCCACTATAGACATTTCCATAAAAACATTCCATAATCCAAAACACAAAAAATAAAAACTTTAAGCAGAGAACCCAGGCGCTATTGTACATTTACCCTTTAATGTTCCAAATTTGGGTGTACCCTTCCAAATTTTCCGCCCTAAATTCCAAATTAAGTACACTAAACAATTGATCACACTCAATCATTTACATTTCCTTCATTCTCACCCATCAACTAATTACATATTCACACCAAAACCATATATGTATGAAGAAATGAAATAAATGAAACATCAATTTCTAGATATTATCTTCCACTCACCAGATGATTAACAATATGCGAGCCCGAAGTATTCCCGCGTGAATTACAGAACCATTTGCGACACGACGGCACATTACACCTCACAACACAAGCCGGGTTAGCCAACCCACAGTACCTACAAGCATGTTCCGTAAAATCCCCTTTACTATACTCGTAACTCTCATCATCCACAGTCTCTTCAAAGTTCAAACCACTCATTCCCGCAGCAAGAGCATCAACCGCAGCCTGATTACTCCCTCCACCACCACCGCCCCTCCCTTTGGGGCCGCCGACTGAGGAGGCGGAGACGGGGGAAGCATCGGAGGAGGCTCTGTCAGCGCGATCGGCGGCGTCGGCGATGGAATCGGAGGGTGTGGGCCAGACGACTGAGGAGCGAATTGGCTGAGAGAGCTCTTGGAATTCAGGGTAGTCGAAGTCCTCGCCCTGGGTGTGGAATTCGAGGAAGGTGTAAGCGTCGGTGCCGGTGTCGGGCTGCGATGCCGTCTCGTAGAGGTTGTTCCCCTGAGAATCCATAGGAAAAGTAAAGGGGTAGGGTTAGGGTTTAGGGACTGGAGTGAATGAGTTCGAGTATGGGGTTGGGGTTGGGGTTGGGGTTAGGGTTAGGGTTTGGTATCAGGAATAAATCTGTGTGCTCGGCGAGAAGGCGATATACAGAGAGAGAATAATTATGGGTGATATATAGGTGAGAGAGAGAGTGTGTATGTATCGGTATGTCAGGACGTCATGAGAAAGAAGAGAGCGAGGAACAGAAAAAGGAATGGAATGGAGGGAGGGATGGAGCTGCTGTGTCTCACGTGACATGCACCGGACCTATTCCCGGTGACTGGCTCGGGTTGTGTGGGTCCCGCTGGTGATGTTTGACTCTTGGTGTAAATTATACTTTGCCTCCATTCATATTTAACTATTTCACTTTTGCCTTTAATTTTTTTTTTTGCCATTTTTACCAAAATGTTTTATATAAAATAAACTATTAATAAGTCTTAATAGTTAGATTTAATTCTTATCAAGTCCTAATAGTTAAATTTAATTCTCATCAAATTCTATTAAAAATAAATTTTGATAAAATTATCATTAAAAATAATTTTTTTATGATAATTTTTTATATACGTCGTTAAAAATTGACAATTAAATTTTTATAAATTATCGATAAAAACTTACAATTAGTGACTTTTTTATGACATATTTTTTTCATATAACCTATTAAAAAATAAGTCCACTTTTTAGGACAAGTACCCCTTAAATTTTTTTCTCAGTTCTAGATAGCAAAAATAAATTATTTATTATTTTGTTGACTTTTTTTTATTACATCATTTCTCTAATTTTTTATATGTCTTTTTATAAAAAAAAATAAAAAATCCATTTTACAAATCATGCCCAAAACAACTCCCAATTTATTTTTAAAACTAATTTTTGTTTAAAGTTATACAAAAAAATATCACGTTGACATAAAAAATATATATTATTATACTAAGATTTAGATTTATATTAGAGGTGTGAGTATAAACATTTTTTATACCATGTGGCTGTTGATGTGTAATTTTTTGTCTAATTTTATATAGTATCTCTTTTTTACGAAAATGTATACTTTACATTATTTGTTTTGTATTTTTACATCATTTGCATTACCTTCAATCCATTTAACATTATTAAAAACGACAAGCCCTTATAATTATGTAATATCGTCAAATTCGTTAAAATCACACCGATCCGTATCAATTTACACCGCTTTATTCGCTAGTCGCGAATTAAATTTTAAAATTTATAATCTGCTTTCAAAACCGCTCTGCTCTACTATAGTTATTACATATATATTTTATAACCTATAATTCAATATCAAAGTAAAAATGAATACGAGAGAAATTTAAAATGTGAAATTTATTACAAATTAATATATATATGAAACATGTAAAATTAGTTTATATTATATATGTGAAAAATATTATATAAATTAATGTTATATAGTGTAAATGTTTGATAATTAGTTAAAATAATTATCAAAATATTCTTCAATCCGACAATTTATCCAAAGCTGTCCAAATCGTAATTTGTCAATTCATCAATTTGCCAATTAACTATTCAATTTATAATTTTATTCTCAAACTACTCAAATCGCACCGCGAATATCCTTACTTATAATAATATTAAAATTATTAGATTTGTTATGTTTTTCTTCGAACTTGTAATTCACCCTCCAATAAATGATTGAGAAGTTTCACATTTGTGATAAATATCAAAACTTTAAAATTAAATTTTTTTATGAAAATGTTAGTTTTTGTAAAAATTATACATTTTAAACAAAATAGTCGAAATTTAACAAACAAAAATCATGAGGGATATTATTCAATGTGTTTTGTTTCAATTTTTTTAAATTCAATTTCCTAAAAATTAAAAGTTTTTTGTTTTTCGTTTTTTGTTTGTTTTTAGTGAATATTTTTAAATTTTTAAGTAATTTATTTACTTTTTTAGATGCACCTTACTTAAATATATCTAAATAATAAAATATTTATGAAAAAAAAAATTTAAAAAATAATAACTACACAAAAATATTTTTAAAAATGTATTGAATTTTTGCACTGTTTTGTATTTTTAGTATTTAGTGAATTTTTTTTAAAAAAAAATTCACAAATATTTAAGTGTATTTATGTTAGGTGTGTTTAAAAATTTTAAAAATTGTTTAAAATATTAAAACAATTTATTGAAAACAAAAAAAATACAAAAAATAAAATGTAAAATTTTGTGAAAACTATTTTCTGATAATCAAAACCAAACAAACTGAATTTTTTTATTTTTTTATTTTTAAATGACCCGATTTTCATTGAGTTGGTTGTTACCTAATGGAGAAGCAGGTAAAGTTTCACTAACTTTTGAGTTGGTAAGTCAGTAAAATTTCAGTAACTAAAAACCAAATAAACTTTGTAAAAGTCAGTAAAATTTTATTATTATTGACTAAAATCGGTGTACCTAACAATTACGAAATTGATGATCAATTGAAAATTTTTAATATTTAATTTTAAAATTTATGATTAAAATTTTCAAACTAATGGCTGCAAAATAAGATGTGTCTCTTTGGTTATGATGTAATATTTTCATTCTCGATTTATTGTTTTGTTCTGGCTTTAGTCTTTTTGGGCTTTTTTTTGTTCTGGCTTTAGCCTTTTTTGGACTTCCATTAACAAAGTTTTTGTTATTAATTAGAGGTGACCATTTTAACTTGGTGGTCCGTTCATACCCGCCTAAATAGGGTAAATTTTATCTGACCTGACACTTATGCGGGGCAGAAATGAATTATATTTTGGTCATCCGCAATGGGGGTGCGTATCGCCTCCCTCAATTTAAACTTGACCCGATATAATTAATAATATATATATATATATATTATAATAATTAAATATAAAAAAGAATACTAGAAATCTATAATTTTATTTAAATATAAATAAATAATAATCCTAAAAATCTCATGGTTTATATATATAGAAACAAGAAAAATTATCTAATGTGTAAAGATTTAAATGGTTTTTAATTTTTTCGACTATTTGAAATATGGTTGAGTATTCGTGGAAGCGGGGATAGGGTTGAAAAATTTTACCCGTAACAAGATGGGGCTAGGGCGGGGGTGGGGTTTGTCCGCGGGGACAAAAGCAGGGAACAACAAACCCGTCTCAAACCAGCTCTATGGCCATCCCTATTACTAATAAATAACCATAACAAACTAAGGTTTAAAGCATATCACCAAAACATTTTTTGAAAATTTTAGCCAAAATCCCTCCATTTAACCATTGTTTGGTGAAAATGATAACTTAATTTATTTTGCTTCACAAACTCTCCAAAAAGAAAACACATAATTGAATAAGTATAAAGTAAGATATCTTCTTCTTTTATTCTTTGACAATATTACCATAGTAACATATTATTGTCAAACAGAGTAACATGTTATTATAAAACAGAGTAACATGTTACTATCAAACAGAACAACATTTACATAAATTTCGACGATATTGATAGATTTTGATAAGAGAATTTTAAAAATACTAATTTTATTAAAAATCAATATCTACATCAAAAGTTATATTATTTGAAAGTTTAATATTTTAATAATAATGATATGTGTTGAACTTTTTAAGAAAAAATTTATTTACTTATCTTTAATGCATTAAAATTTTATTATAAGGAGATTTTGATCGAATCCCCAACATTTTTTATGAGAAAAAATAAGGTATATTAATGTTTAAAAAAAAAAGAAGTCATTTTATGAGAAAAAATAAAGGTATATTAATGCCTAAAAAACAAAGTCAAATAAGTACAATGTTAGACAATATGTTTTTTGCTGAACAAATCATATTACACCAAAAAGAATATTTTAGTTAATACAGTCACCAAATCTCATCCACTTTCATTATCGGAACATGAAAAATTCAAATAAAACGCAACAAATAATTTAAAAGTGTAATCTTTGGTGTCTCGAATTCACTTTGCCTCAAATGACTCGAATTTTTATTCATTGATCGTCTGGCAAAAAAGTTAACAGCCGTGGTCAGTTGTCACTTTATCGACCGCGGCTATCAAATTTTTTACCATACGACCAATGAACAGAAATTCGAGCAATTCGAGTTAAGGTCAAATTTGAGATAAGTAGCATTGCTCTAATTTAAAATCAAAATGAGAACAAAGCCTCCGTTTGGGAAGTGGGTTGACTCTTTGGCTTTTTGGCTCTTTTAACTATATGAACCTGGGCTCAAAAGCTTGGTTTGGGAAGGGCTTTTTGGTTTTTTTTTTTTTTTTGACTTTTTTTGTGAGAGAATAGTGTAATGATTATGGATTGAATGTAATTTTTTGTTTTTTGTGATTCATTGAGCCAAAAAAACCCAATGAACCACTTCCCAAACCATACCAAAGTAAATTACCATGCCAAAAAAAAAAAAAAAAAAGTATGGAAGCATCACAACAAATTTCTTATCGGAATAAGAAAAATCCAAGCAAACATTTCTAGGTATGTAAGCTTTACAAGAAATAGAACAAACTAAGGGCTAGTTTGGCATAATCTAAATAAGTCAAAAAGTCATTATCTTATTTAAGTCACATCATCTTATTTAAATCACATCACCTCTCTAATGCATCACATCAAACCCAACTCAAACCCACCAATAAATTAAAAAGTACACTTTTTTAAGACATCCCAAACCAACCCTAACTCAACAAACAATCCACAATCCACAACTCTCCAACATTACTTTGTGCTTTATGTACAAAATAGTGTATCACACGTGTGCCGTACATATAGCTTCTGCAAAGTAGTAGCTAATGATGAGTCTGATTTCTCATGTCATGATTTTCTTGCAATGATTTTACTGTATTATTATCACAACAAATTAAAGCCAGTAAAGTTCATAATCCAACATTTCAACTTAAAACTGAAGTAAAAATGATATTAAAACCACACACCTCAAAATGACATACTTTTACTTTTACCTTAACTTTAAACATATTAAGTCTCCGTTTGGGAAGTGGGTTGGCTTTTTAGCTTTTTGGCTTTTTTAACTTTTTTAGCCTGGGCTTAAAAGTTTGGTTTGGGAAGGGCTTTTTAGCTTTTTGGCTTTTTTGACTTTTTTTGTGAGAGAGGAATGTAATGATTATGGCTAAAAAAGCCTATTTTGTTTTTTGTGGCTAAAAAAGCCTATTTTGTTTTTTGTAGCTAAAAAAGCCAAAAAGCCCCAAAAAAACTCTTGCCAAACATAGGTGAGAGGGTAATTTATATTCATAAATTGGGCCGAGCTAGGTGTTGGGCCGATCTAGGTTCAAGATTGGGAGATACCCACTAAGAAAGGGAAAGTATGTGTAGTTCGGTCGCCAAACGAGTACTTGGTTATGCAAGTGCCGAGATAGTCCGGTTGAAGTTGGTAGACCGGTCGTGAGAGACATGTCGGTTCTTGCATGCTAGGCCGGTCGATTTCGACACCGGTTCGGACCCTAGTCGGTTGGGTCGCACCCTAGTCCGTTAAGCTCTCTTATGGTTAGCTCGGTTGATGAGAAACCGAGGTAAGAGGAGTAAAAGCGAAGTCCGGACTATAGGTTACTTGGTTGTAATGGAGTTCGGCCGTAGTAAAGCCATCTCACTTGGCTTATGCAATGAGGGGTGTTGGAAGATTCCGTATGAGTAATCCTAGAAGGACTCTCACGAGGAGGAGTAATTCTAGAAGGACTCTACACATGGAGGAATAAGAGTCCTGGGAGGACTCTTGGCATGGAGAAGTTAGAGTCCTACCAGACTCGTGCATGCCAGAACTTATATAAGCTCACCAATATCACCTTTGGAGAGGTAACACAATTTTGCTTCCTAATACACAGAGCTTTTGCCTTCTTGTCTTGCTTCTTGACTTAGGCATCGGAGAGGTTTCCAAGACACCCCGCCGCCATTTCACGCTTGTGCTTTCGTGGTGGAACGACGACGCTTGAGGAACGCAGACTTGATCAACAGATTATACGAGAAGGTGTATTTCTTTCCGCATAATTGGCGCCGTCTGTGGAAGAATGCATAAGAACAACCTCTTGATCAAGCTTTCTCTTAAACATCAATGGCGAACAATGAAGAACTACCTCACCATTGACTGATGACCTGTGAAGGGGGGCAAGGCCTTCCTTTGGTCCTCCCATGGCGAGCCCGAACCACAAAGGCGTAATTCCGGGAGGGATGCGAGGGGACGAAGGAGGAATAGCACCTCATCCTTCTCGCCGCAAAGCCCGGAAAGACAAAGGCATAGAGTTGATCCTCATTCGAAGATCGCGTCAGAGAACAAGACGAACTGATCCGCAAGATGGCAGCGGACATGGAGTCTCTGAAGCGCCAGATGAAAGGGAAAGAAGTGGCGACAGGAGAGGGGCGCAACAACAAGACGCCCCCTCGCCACTCCGAGGGTCGTGGTAGGAATTCTACACCCTCTCAACCAGAGGACAGAAGCCTCAGGACAGGCGACACGCGATCCGTATCTTCCAGGACTCGCCTCCTGTGTCTGAGAGGACGAAGCCTGAAAGGTCATACACGGAGGGAAGTACTTATTGGCCCTCACATACGCATCATACGAGGTCCAGACAGACGGAATTACCTAGGTCGTCCGACCTAAGGTCCATGTTGGAAGAAAAGGCGCGATGGAAGGAGGACGCCAGACGCGATCCCCACAGGTTCTGCCTTGCGCCGATTATTCCTGGACGCATGGAAGCGTCGAGGTTGGAATGCCAAGGCGACTTGGCATACGAACCAGCCGGATAAAAGCATTGGCGAGGCCGCAGACCTCACCATTCGCCCCAGAGATTGAGAACGCGCCTTCCGCCGCTTCCTACAACCCAAATTCACAACGTATGAAGGAAAGACGGACCTTACACCCACTTGAGCCACTTTCGCCAAAGTTATGGTCAGATACCGTGAACGAGGCATTAATGTGTATCCTATTCCCTTCAAGCCTCGGCGACCTAGGCTTGACTTGGTTTGAGAAGCCTGTATAGGCGATAGCCTCCTCGGGCGCATTGGCGAGGCGTTTGTAACCCGGTTGTAACAAACACAAAACTCCGGTGGAGATCGACCGCTGTCTCCATCGATATGGGCGACAAAGAGACCCCGAGGTCTTACAATGCCGCATCGGGAGACATTCAACCGTATTGAGATCGCCTAACCAACCTAGCTATCATAAGAAGACAAAGAGGCCTTCCGATCGAAATGCATCGAGGACTCTATCACCATGACTCCGCCACTTACAATGGAGGCCTCGATGGAGAGAGTGCATCGACATCGGGGTAGAAGAGGATGGCGCTCGCGCCAAGGCAAAAATCGGTGCGATCGCTACACTGCAGAAGAAGACCTCAAAGAAAGGTCAATACGGTAGGTCGCCAAACCAAAATGCAGACAGGCGACGCGACAATGATGAAGACCAGACAAGAGATGGTTAAGAGTCCGAATCGCCATAACCACGGTTCAAGAAGCCGATCTACCGATACTCGGTGAGATCCGAGACGAGCCTTTCGTCAAGTGGCCTGCCAAGGTTGGCGAGGCCCAGAAGGATTACGATGACAGATCCAGATGCACCTTCCACAAGGAAAAGGGGCACCGAACTGAAAACTGCACGCAGCTGAGGCAACATCTGGAAGAATTGGTGGCGGCAGGCCACCTGGATAAATACATAGAAGGAGGCGCAAGCCACTTCAAGACCATAACTTCCCCAATGGAATGCCGATCGACGCCCCGCCACAAGGCACCATCAACGTGATCCATGGAGTCTTTGAACCAGAGCGAGTATGCGAGCTCAGAGGTTCAATCAAAAAGGCAGAGCACTTGAAAGAGGTGCTAAGTGCCCAACCAGTCGTCAAAAGGGGGAGGACAGAAGCCACAAACATCATGTCCTTTTCAGATAAAGACTTGGACAGAATATATTGCCCACACAACGATGCCTTGGTCGTCACTCTCCGAGTCAAGGATTTTGACGTCAAGCGGATTCTGATTGACCAAGGTAGCTCGTGCGAAATCATGTACTATGAAACCTTCAAGCAACTAAAGCTGCAAGATAAAGACTTGGCCCCAGCCGTATCCCCTTTGATTGGATTCAACTCTATGCCAGAGTGGCCAGTCGGCAAAATCATCCTTCCAGTCAGGGCGGGAAGTGTAACGAAGCAAGTAGAGTTCTGGGTGCTGAAGGTCCCCTCCACCTACAACATTATCTTAGGCAGAACATGGCTGCACGCCATGCGCTCGGTGGCATCCTCTTACCACCAAGTGATGAGGTTCCCCAACGACACTGGAGTAATAGAAGAAGTTTATGGGGACCAGATAATGTCCAAGCAGTGCTTCGTCAAGAACGAATAGTGGCCGCCAAAGGATATGTTCATTCGGTCGAAGAACCGGAGAGTATTGAACTATTCGCGGATGTTGGCAAAGCGGCTGATCAAAAAGCAGTGGAGGACTTGGTGGAGGTCAGAATAGACGAGAAGAACCCGGATAAGTTCTTCTTGCTTGGCCTGCCGTTGTTCACCGAGAGGTTAGAGGTCTTGGAGTTTTTAACTTCCAACATAGAAGTGTTCGCCGACTCCATACGACATGCCGTGCATTGACCCCAACTTCATCTCGCCACCAACTCAACGCCCACCTTCGCTGCAGGTTCACATTCAACGCACTCGCAGATCGGCACTCCACCACGCCGAAATAGTAGCAGAAGAAGTGGGAAACTTGTTGGAGGCAGGAGCAATTAGAGAGGTGCACTACCCCACGTGGATTTCCAACACGGTGGTGCCGAAAAAGAATGGGAAGTGGCGCGTCTGCGTCGACTATAAAACTGTCAACAAAGCATGCCCCAAGGATAGCTTCCCCTTGCCAAGGATAGATCAATTGGTCGACCTGACAGCTGGTCACAGCAGGCTAAGCTTCCTCGACGCATACAGAGGCTACCACCAGATCGCAATGCATGAGCCAGACCAGGAGGTCACATCCTTCACCACTCCAAGAGGACTATACTGTTATAAGGTCATGCCCTTTGGCCTGAAGAACGCAGGGGCGACATTCCAGAGAATGGTCACCAAGATGTTTGAACCATTGTTAGGCAAAACAATGGAGGCTTACATCGATGATATGGTGGTCAAGAGCAAGAGTGAGAGTGACCATCTCAAGGACCTAAGTGAGATGTTTGAGATCCTGAAAAAGCATAAGTTACGCCAACGCGTCAAGTGTGCTTTGAGTAGGATCGTGCAAATTTAGGCTTTGGTAACCAATCGAGGTATAGAGGCGATCCTTCTCGGATCAAAGCAATTCAGAGTTAGAGAGACCTAACTCGTGAAAGAAGTACAAGATCTCACCGCATGGCGGCAAAGATTTAACCGATTCATCACCGGTCTTGACATTAAGCGTCCATTCTTCCAAATATTAAAAGCTAAGTTTGAGTGGGACGAAGAATGCGACAAAGCTCGAAAGTCCAAGGAGTACATGTCTTCCACCATTACTTGTTACCCCATACCGGGAAGAACTCCTCTATTTGGCGCCTCCCAAAGACGCATAAGTGCAGGTTGGTTCGAAAGCGTATGAATCCAACACCTACCTATCTTCTATGTCAAGAAGACATTGCTAGGAGCCAAGCAAGATACTTGCCTCGGAGAAGTTAGCACCGCCTTAATGATGGCATCCAGAAATTGGCACTACTTTCACGCCCACACCATTGTCGCCCTCACTTTTCCAATCGAAAGCTGTTTGAGAGGGCCAACTTTTTCGGGCGAAGTTTTGAAGTGGGCGTGGAGTTGGGACAATATGACGTGAAGTTCCAACCCGTAACCGCAAAGAAAGCCCAATCTTTGGCGGACTTCGCCGCAGAAGTTCACTCGAAGCCACCAAGTTTGCCCAATTGACCGACCGATACAACCAACCTAGGGATGGAGTTTGACGAATAGCGCAACCCCTAGTACAAAGCTACTCACAATACCAAAGGCATCAGATAAAGAAGGCGAAGAAGAGGCCAACCTTACCACACCAAGTCAAAATTCACTAGCAACTAATGACTTGGGCCCAAAGAAGACAAGGCGATCAGATTATGGACTCAAGAAGACATTAGCAACCCGAAGACTCAAGGCATCGACACCCTCCACTGTTGGAAGTTGTTCGTTGGGGAGATGTGGAAACTCTTTGTGGATGGCGCCTAATCGACATGGAGCAGACTTGGCATAGTCCTCATCTCTCCGAGACGGCTTGGTAGTGGAGCAGCGATCAACCTTGGCTTCCCAAATACGAACAACGAAGCGAGTACGGCGCTTGCAGGCTCAAGTCGCAAAGATACATGAAGGCCAATCGAATTAATGGTTTACGACTGCAGCTTGGTGGTGAATCAAATTTCGCGATTATGAAGCAAAGGATGATAGAATGGCTAAGTACCAAGACTTAGTCAGACAGAGATCAAGAAGTTTGAAGTCGTCGAATTGAACAGATTAAGGTGAGGAGAACAAAGAGAGCAGACGAACTTGCAGTGCTTCGCCTCAATGGCAGATACCTCCATCCTCATCCACTATTGATCGACTATCCGCCTGCACCAAGTATTGAAGACCCGTGTCAAGAGGTATGTTGTGCGGAGTTAGGTCCTTCTTGGATGGATCCCATCATATCGTTCTCGAAAGACGACTCTACCGTAAGATAAGAAAGAAGCCAATGTAATCGAGCCAAGTCGCAACGATTTTGGCTCTCTCCATCCTTGGCATTATACAAGAAGTCGCTCGTGACCTTATTTAAAATGTGTCCACCCCAAAGAAGGTAGAAGCATTCTTGTTTGAAATACACGAAGGGGTTTGTGGCGACCATCAAGGAGGAAGGTCATTGGCATACCGAGCTATTTCACAAGGATATTGGTGGCCCTACATGCAAGCGGATTCAGAGAAGTATGTCAAAAGTGCGAAAAGTGTCAAGTTTATGATCAAATTCACCAACCCGCAAGAGAACTCCTACCACTAGTCCATGGCCTTCGCAATGTGGGGCTTGGACATAGTAGGACCGCTCCCAACAAAGCCAGTAACAGAAGTTCTTTCTTTGCGAACAGACTACTTCACAAAGTGGGTGGAAGCAGGGGCCTTAGCATCAATCAAGGTAAAAGATGTGGAGAAGTTTGATTGGCTGTACATCATTTCTCGCTTTGGCTTACCAAAAGCAATCGATTTGCATAACGCACCCAGTTTGATGGCAGAATTTTCAGAAGCTTTTGTGAAGAATATAAGATAGAGTTCTACAACTCCACACCGGCATATCCCCAAGCAAATGGACAAGCAGAAGCTTCGAACAAGGTAGTCTTGGATGGACTGAAGAAAAGGTTGGAGAAAGCCAAAGGCAAGTGGGCCGAAGAGCTCCCACATGTTTTATGGGCTTACCGCACCACACCTCGACGATCAACAGGAGAAACACCATTCTCCTTAGCATATGGCATGGAAGCAGTCATCCCCTTAGAAGTCGGTCTTCCTACAATTCGGAGCGAAAACTTTGATCCAGACCTAAATGGGGAAGCAATTGCATTGGAACTCGACTTGGCAGAAGAAAGAAGAGAAAAGGCGCTAGTACACATCGCCTCCTATCAGCAAGAGTTGTCAAGAAAATACAACAAAACAGTACACCCAAGACAGTTCAAACTCGGCGATTGGGTACTTCGCAAAGTGATGGGAAACACATTGGTCCCAGGAGATGGCAAGTTAGGGCCAAACTGGGAAGGTCCTTACAAAGTGGTCGGATTAGCAGGCAAAGGGGCATACCACTTGGAAGATGGGGACGGCAAAGCAATTCCTAGGCCATGGAACACTGCCAATCTCAAGTTATTTTATTTTAGCTTGTTTCTTTTCAAGTATGTGTAATTTTTCACCTTCTCAATAACAACAAGTCGCTTCTTATCAGTATATTTGTTTTTTCGTGGAAAGTAGCCTTAGTAAGTTAATAGCATTGTAAAGATAGTTGGCCGGAACACCCAACTATCAACCTTTCCTAAGCCCAGGATAAGGATCCAGTCGCAGTCGCCTATCGAATAACCAGAACTTTTATTCTAAGTTGGCCTGAAAACCAACTTAGAGGTTGGTGGATTAAACCAACACTTAGCCAAAGTATGGGAATGGCTAAATCAATACTTAGCCAAAGTATGGGAATGGCTAAATCAACACTTAGCCAAAGCATGGGAATGGCTACATAGAGGTTGGCCTGATTAAACCAACACTGCACTCTTCAAGCCAAAGTATGGGCATGGTCAAGAATAGTTGGTCGATTAAACCAACTCTTTGTACTCTTCACCAAGTAAGTTTATGGTCAAGAGCGGTTGTGGATTAAACCAACACTTTTGTACTCTTGACCGGTAAGTTATATCGGTCAAGAGTGGTTGGTCGATTAAACCAACTTTTGTACCCTTCAAACAAGTAAGTTATATCGGTCAAGAGTGGTTGGTCGATTACACCAACACTTTGTACTCTTCACCAAGTAAGTTATATCTGAAGAGTGGTTGGTCGATTAAACCAACACTTTGTACTCTTCACCAAGTAAGTTACACCGGTGAAGAATGGTTGGTCGGATTAAACCAACACTTTGTACTCTTCACCAAGTAAGTTATATCGGTGAAGAGTGGTTCCGGATTAAACCAACACTTTGTACCCTTCAAAGTAAGTTATATCGGTGAAGAGTGGTTATCGATTAAACCAACATTTTGTACTCTTCACCAAGTAAGTTATATCTTTGAAGAGTGGTTGGTCGATTAAACTAACTCTTTGTACCCTTCAAAGTAAGTTATATCTACCAAGAGTGGTTATCGATTACACCAACACTTTGTACTCTTCACCGAAGTAAGTTATATCGGTGAAGAGTGGTTATCGGATTAAACCAACACTTTGTACTCTTCACCAAGTAAGTTACACCTTGAAGAATGGTTGGTCGATTAAACCAACTTTGTACTCTTCACCAAGTAAGTTACACCTACCAAGAGTGGTTGGCTAGTAAGTTATGTAGTTAACCGAGATCACAGTTGTGTAATCGAGTTTATGGAAAAGTAAACATACAAGCAGGCAAGTACACAACCGGAGTGAAAGTTCAAAAATTTTCATTGAAGACAAAAGGAAGTACAAGTGGGGGGCCATAGCCCGGTTACAGGCATACAGAACCGAAATACAAGAAAGAAGGAAAAAATACAAGAAACAGTCATCCTAGGAGTGCATCTAGTTCGGCGTGAAGCTCCGCTCAAAGAATGCTCGAGACCGGTTTGAGGAGGGAGCCCGCTTGGACCGTGGTGTCACCGGTATCTCGCCGATAAATCCACCGCTATTCCAACCGAGCTTCTTCATTGCTTTGAGCAAGGTTGACCGAGTCGAGATGGCTCCCTCATCATCTTCATCATCTTCATCCTCTTCTTCATCACCGCCCTTCTAGGAAGGTTTTTGAAGATCGTCAGATATTGTTTAAGCGAGGTCGAATAGAGTACGGTGGAGGCGTTAAAGCGTCGGTGTCGAGTACAACCGAAGCTTCTCCACCGCACTCCGCCAACCACACTTGAAGAAAAGGTCCTTGGTCGCCAAGATTGAAGATCAGATGCTTCACTTCCTTGAAGCCTTGCTTTTGCCTTTTTACTGCCTTCAACTTGCTTACTTCGCATCTTTTTGGTCCGAGTCGGCCATCTCCCATAGGTAGTAATCCTTCACCTCATTCTGACCTTTTGTTTATCACTTTCACCGAGGTAACCAAATCCGGTTAGACGTGATACCTCGGCCTTCTTCCGGGCTTGTGTTAGTTCGGTCATGGCCACGGCATCTTTCATAGCCTGGCGGTCTTATGAAGCTCCATCACCGCCGTGCAAGAGTGGTTTTTGAAGAGCCTGCACAAAGTATGGTAAATTTTTAGTTGTTTAATCAAATGGAAGTTAGACAACTTTAGAGACGAAGGACAAGATTGCTTACCACGATCATGGACTTCAAGGCATCGAGTGACTTTACTTGGTGTTGAGCTTCTTGGCATGGTGCTCCATGTCTTTTGAAGGCACACACCTCTGGCCAAATTGAAGGCCGAAGGTGATCCTTGTCCGAGACAACGGAGTCGCCCTCGTTGATAGCCCGTTGTTGAAGACTAGGGAGGAGTCCATCGGGAGTTTCGCATCGCTTGATGACTCCTACCGGGGTTCTTGCCAGTGACCGCCGGTGGGTTTGGTGGAAGTATGATCTCCTCCTCATCAACAAGTTGTGGTCCGGTTTGTTCACCGCACGCTTGTTTGGGAGGCGAAGGTCGCTGCGATGGAAGAGCCACCACTACCGGGTTGAATGGCGCCTGTGGTACCTCGGTTGGGCTTGTTTCGTGAGCATGGCCTCATTCGCTTTTTTTCTTCGCCATCTCTTGTTCTCGGGGTTAGTCGCACAAGGACGATTTCGGCAAGGTTGATCCGCTCGTGGGTCTTCAAGGAGAAAATCATTTTGCTTTTCGTCGACCGAGTATCTCAGAGGTCGGCTCGAAGTCAAGAAGTTTTGCCCAACTCCTTTCTTTCACCCGAGGTGCGCGAGTACGGTGGTGTTGGGATAGTTGTAGTTGGATAGAGATGAGCTTTATCTCGCAAAGCAAGAAGACAAGTGTTAGTCCGGTTACAGAGAAAGTAAAGTTCAAGGAAAGGCGAAATGAAAACCGAAGTATGTATACCGGCCCCTTTCTCCCCGCTTATTCTTCGCCCGATTCGGCTTGAAGTCCTCAAAGTTTCCAGATACCCAAGAAGTCGTCATCATTGACATCTTTATCCGGTGTATGCTTTATTATCTTTTCTACCTCGGCAAGACTCTCAAATAGTAACACCAAATTTTGGTTTTGGATCCTATTGAATACCGATGTAGTATCTCGCCGGACCTAGGTTCGACCGGTTTGTTGGTTCGAGCATCTATGCCCATTATTATTCGATATGTATTGGTGGATAACGAGTGGGCAGTAGTCCGGTTTGTCCGAGGAATTCACAAATTAGTGGTCGGATCGGGAATCGAGTCCGGTTTCTACTATAGATTGGAGTGTGAATGGGACAAATCCTTCTTCGCCCCATGGGTCGACTCGTTCGGCTAGTTCTAGATTTACATCTACCGAATGTTGTATCGTTTTCTAAGTCGGCTAGGTCACCGGGTTTCTACCAAGTGTCTCAGATTTCCCCATTTATTCTATAAGTTATGAAATAATTTATCTCGGTTGAAAAAGCGTGCTCGAGAGTCCCATGGACGCAGAGGGAGTGCCTGGACACCTTAAGTCCGCAAAGTGGAAAAAGAAGTGTCAAGCATGAGATCAAAGACCGTGCTACAAAAATAAAGCAAGAAAAGGTTGGTTTTTCGGCTCTCAGGTGCTAAGCTATCTACATCGGCTTGTGAAAGGTTTGTGGTTATCTCGGTTTCACCTATGGTTTTCTTACCACGGTTAGGCCTCGAGGGCATCTTTCCGAGTTCTTTAGAAACTCAAAGGATGGCTTAGCCCCAGACTTAGCTCGGTCGAGGCCTAGTTCGGTCTGGGTCGAAATACCTATCTTAAATCAGCTTTTATTTCGCTAAGGTGAATCAAGTGGCAACTTATTGAAACCATCATTGTGGGTTGCAAGTGCTAGTTCGGTTTCAGCCATTTACAGCAGTAACGCTTTTCTAGTTCGGTTGTAGTATGTGAAGAGATCGGAAAAGTGTCCTACAAGGTGAATTCGTGTGTTGAGTGTTCTTATGGAGTTCTTCAGAAATGCATGTGCGCTTGAAGAAAAACAAAATGTTTTGTAAAACACACAACGAAATAAACTATGAACTTACATGAAAGTAAGAAATGCATAAATGAAAGCAGATTCATGAACTTACCAAAAGGAAGAGGAGACGAGTGAAGGAGTGATGCAGAGAAGAAACAAAGGCACGAGCTCAAGGTGAAGAATGAACAGAGCTCGGAGGAGAGTGAGAGAGGAGATGAACAAGGCAGAGTAGAATAGCATGGAAGGGTTGGTTTGGTGTAAAAGCTGTTTTAGGAGGGAACTGTTCAAATTTTTGCGAAACACGAGGGCGGCGTGCCAGCAGTATCGTGCCAATCAGGGGTTGCCAGGGGACTGGGAAGGAGAATCGATTCGGTCAAGAGTGAAGAGACGATGACCGGACGCAAGACGACGGCCCCAGATTAGCTCTACCGATAAGCTAAAGGTGTTTTACTACCGGATAGGTTAAGTATGTCTTAGCTCTACCGAAAGGCTTGGGGTTTTTTAGTTCTACCGAGAGGCTAAGCAGTTGTTAGCTCGGTTGGGAAAGCTAAAAGGTCTCAGTTCGGGTGGGGATGCTAAGCAGTTGTTAGTTCGGTTGGAAAAGGCTCGAAAGGTTTTAGCTCGGTTGGAGTAGCTAACGGATTTATTAGCTCGGCTGGAGATGTTAGAACTGAATCTCGGTTGTTACATGGGTAATCCCTATCATGCTTCGCAGATGGAATTAAGGGGCAATTGAGAGGGTAATTTATATTCATAAATTGGGCCGAGCTAGGTGTTGGGCCGATCTAGGTTCAAGATTGGGAGATACCCACTAAGAAAGGGAAAGTATGTGTAGTTCGGTCGCCAAACGAGTACTTCGGTTGCGGCAAGTGCCGAGATAGTCCGGTTGAAGTTGGTAGACCGGTCGTAGAGACATGTCGGTTCTTGCATGCTAGGCCGGTCGTATTCTGACACCGGTTCGGACCCGGTAGTCCGGTTGGGTCGCACCCTAGTCCGGTTAAGCTCTCTTATGGTTAGCTCGGTTGTGCATGAGAAACCGAGGTAAGAGGAGTAAAAGCGAAGTCCGGACTATAGGTTACTTCGGTTGTAATGGAGTTCGGCCAGTAGTAAAGCCATCTCACTTGGCTTATGCAAGGAGGGGTGTTGGAAGATTCCGTATGAGTAATCCTAGAAGGACTCTACGCAGGAGGAGTAATTCTAGAAGGACTCTACATGGAGGAATAAGAGTCCCGGGAGGACTCTTCATGGAGAAGTTAGAGTCCTACCAGATCGTGCTGCCAGAACTTATATAAGCTCACCAATATCACCTTTGGAGAGGTAACACAATTTTGCTTCCTGAATACACAGAGCTTTTGCCTTCTTGTCTTGCTTACTGACTTAGGCATCGGAGAGGTTTCCGGCACACCCCCGCCGGCCAGCTCACGTTTGTGCTTTCAGGTGGTGGAACGACGACGTACTGAGGAACGCAGACTTGATCAACAGGATTATACGAGAAGGTGTATTTCTTTCCCGTACAATAGGCTAAAGAGATATCATAGATAATAATCCTAAGATTACCTTTTTTTTTTCCCCCCTTAAATTGGACCTGGAAAGATTCCAAGCTCTCTTTGTTCATTCCATTTCTCAATTTGCAATAAAGAATAACTTTTAAGGCAATTCTTATGTAAATTCTCACAAAATATACACAAGTTACCTTAAAAAATTATATAAATTTTCAAAAACATACGTAAATTAATTCATAAAAATTTGAGAAATCATAACTTACTATGGGGACATAATTTTTGAATGACAACACGTGGCCGAAGTGTCACCTAAGTGCCAGCCGAGATACCACTTGTCCTGGTCATGACGACGAGTAATCTCAGCTAGGCCGAGGTTATCTGCGAAGATACCGAATCCAAGATAAGCGGATAAGGGATAAGAGTCTTAGAATGAGATAAGACTTCAGTTTGGGTAAATATAAGACTCTTAGAGAGTTTATCTCAATCCTACTAGGAGTCCAAGATTAGCAGTAATCCTAAGTTTATTGAAGCTAGGCTTCTATTAGGACTAGGTTTGTGTTGGCTATAAAAGAAAGGCACCCCCATGGGTCTAAGGTACGCTTTTTGTATTCTGAATAGTGAGTTAAACACTTTTGCTATCTTTGAGAGATAACTGACTTGATCGTCAGAGTGCCCCCGGGTGGACAAACCACCACTGGAATCTTATCTTTTTGTTGACAGATCGTTCGGGCTTAATCTATTCTACTAGTGTTCTCCAGCTGAGTACTTGGTTGGCAGTGTGGTCGGAAATTGACACACACAATTTAGCTTCGTCTATGGGAAAGAAAGGAGAATAGATGGCCAACGACGGACAGAAAGAGAAGGTTGGGGACGGCACTCATACTGGGAGTGGGAAACCTGTTGACCTTGACGTTGAAGAAGACAACTGCACTAAAGAGACTCGTAATGGGAGTCACGGAGGAAAGGACGTCGGCCAGGAGGGCAACGTGCCAAAGAAAACAGACCGAAACGGGTATTACAATGAGAACGACCTCCAGGTATGGAAAGAAAGATGCCTGCAGAGAAACGATGAGGTGAAGGCCATGGCGGACAAATTGGCGGACCTACAAACGATGGTCAATTTCATGATGCAGAACAACGTCATGCAGCCACCATTCCCGCTACAAGATACGCCGATTCCAACGGCCAAGAAAGATACCTAAAAAAATGGGCAGAAAATAGTCCCTATAGTTCTCCAGCACATCAGGAGTGAAAAACACTCTCACTGGCCTTCAAGGAAGGTCGGGGAGGAGAGTCAAGAAGGGAAGAATCTAAAAGGACACATCGCACCAAGGAAGCAGACCCCAAAGAACATCGGCATGTTCAAAGGCAGGAGTTGTGCTTTGATACAATTAATGGAGAAAGATCAAAGAGGGCTCACAATGAAGCTGAGAGTAGTGCACCGAAAAGGCTAAAGTCAAGAGATAGCCGAGTTTCTAGACGGACCAAGGAGGATCTAAGGGATTACCTACAGAGAAGGCAACAAGATGCCGAGGTAACCTCCCCGGTCAAGCTGAGAACATTGTTCTAGGTAGAATTGGACAAATTTGAAGCCCCGAAGAGGTTTAGCATACCGAGATTCCATATTTACGACGGTAAGTCAGACCCCAACTTTCATGTCAATTTGTACCTGAACTCGATGACGTTATACACGGGGAATGAGTCGTTGCTTTGCAAGGTGTTCCCCTTATCCTTCGGAGAAATTGCATCGGACTGGTTTCACAAGTTACCGAAAGGAACTGTGAAAACCTGGGAAGGCCTGGCCGAGATGTTTATGGCCAGGTTTGTGACAAACAAGCTGCAGCCATTAAGAGTGGACGCCCTGATGGCCCTGAGAATTAGCAAGGATAAAAAGCCTTAAGGCCTACGCCAAAAGGTATTATAGGGTATTTAACCGAATACCAGGATGCAACCAAGAGGTGGCGATTGTGTCGTTTAAAAACGGCCTGAAGGATGACTGCCTGCTTCGGAAATCATTGGCAAAGACATTTCCAAAAAGCATGGAGGAGCTTATGGCCAGGATAGAAAAGTATGTCAGGGCCGAGGAGGATACGCTGGGGACAAAGGCGCTGAAACCAGAGAAAAAAAATTGCTTGTCGAAGCGAGGCCGAGATGATGGTGGCTACAACAAACCAGAAATAGGATTAAGGGTCCAGCAAATACAATCAGATTCAATTCGATTTACAAAGTCTTGGAGAAAATCCGCAATCAAATTTCTACTATAGAGCACCAAAGAATGGTACCAAAGTAGTTTATGAGAAGAAGCCTTGACAAGCACTGTGCTTACCATAATGAAGCTGGACATCTGACTCAGGGGTGCAGAGCCCTGAAGACACATCTGGAAAACCTAGTAAGACAAAGCCATTTAAGGGACATGGTAGATAAAGCTAGGAGAAGGGAAGGGTCGGCAAGACTGCCCCAGGCACAAACAGCACCACCCCCACCAGCACCACAACCACAGGCAAGCGGACTTCGAGTGATCAATGTGATCCACTCAAAAGTAAATGAGAATGAGATAAGGGGGGAAACCCAAAAGGTAAAACACCTGCAACATGTATATCAGGTAAAAAAAAAAAGACCTAGGGCAGGCGAGAGCCAAGGACCAATGGTGTCCTTTACTGAGGAAGACCTGGAGATGGTGCAGCATCTACACAACGGTGCCTTGGTAATATCCCTCCAGATTGGAGAGTGCCAAGTGAAGCGCATCTTAGTTGACCAGGGTAGCTCTTGTGACATCATGTATCAGGTATTACAAGGAGCTTGGCCTTCACCAAGATGACCTGGTGCAGTCCAATGGCCAAATGGTTGGGTTCAATGGAACGCCGACGTGGCCACTGGGAGCAGCAAGTCTGGAGGTGCAGGCTGGCACCAAGAGGATAAAAACAGAGTTCACCATAATCGACACCCCCTGCCCTTACAATGCTATCCTGGGAAGGCCATGGCTATATGCAATGGAGCTTGTTCCCTCAACATTGCATCAGCTATTGCTGTTCCCAACAGAACATAGAATAGAAGAAGTCAGAGGGGATCAACTGCAGGCAAAGAATTGCTCCATGATAGCAATAAAATCCACCTGGAGCATACAAGAACCAGAAATAGTAGAGATCGATGACAAGGACGTGGAAGTCCTGGAGGACATCGGCAAAGAGCCAACCGAGAAGAGTAAAGAAGTACTGAAGAAAATCCTTGTCCAGCAAGAGGATGAAGAACGTTTTTTCTTTCTCGGCTCGGGCTTAGCCGAGGAAGAGAAAAGAGAAGTAGAGGCATTCCTGAGAGCAAATCTGGAGGTATTTGCATGGACGCCCTACGAGATGCCTGGCATTGATCCCGAGGTCACCTGCCACAGGCTGAATGTAAACAAGTCGGCCAAACCTGTCATCCAACGAGCAAGGAGGCCGACATTAATGCATGTTGAGGCAATAGAAGAGGAAGTAGATAGACTTCTGGAAGCCAGAGCCATTAGAGAGGTAAATCACCCAACATGGCTATAAAACACAGTGGTGGTGAAGAAAAAGAATGGTAAGTGGAGGGTCTGCGTAAACTTTACCAGCCTAAACAGGGCTTGTCCCAAAGACAGTTTCCTATTACCCAAGATAGACCAATTGGTGGATGCCACTTCAGGGCATTGAAGGATGAGCTTCCTGGATGCCTACAGGGGATACCATCGATAGCCATGTACCCTCCCGATGGGGATAAGACTGCATTTATCACCCCAAAAGGGCTATACTGCTACAGAATGATGCCTTTTGGATTGAAAAATGCAGGAGCAACCTACCAGAGATTAGTGACTAAGATGTTCAGACATCTGATTGGCAAAATAGTAGAGGTATACATAGATGACATGGTCGTGAAGACCAAAGAAGCTGAGGGTCATCTAAAAGACCTAAAAGCAGTCTTTGACATCCTCAGAACATATCGGTTTCGACGTAATGCATCAAAGTGTGCATTTGGAGTTGGGTCTGGTAAGTTCTTAGGATACTTGATAACTAGAAGGGGCATTGAGGCAAGCCCAGATTAAATTAAAGCCATCTTAGAGCTGAAGAGCCCAATGTTGACAAAACAAGTGTAGATGTTGACTAGAAGGGCTGCAGCCCTAAATAGATTCATAAGCAGAAGCTATGACAAGTCCAAACCTTTCTTCAGCCTAGTGAAAAAAGCTACAGACTTCTTATGGACAGAAGAGTGTGAAGCCGCCTTGGCCGACTTGAAGAAGTATTTGACCATAGCTCTAGTTCTCTCAAATCCAATACCTGGAGAGGAGCTGTTCTTATACTTGGCAGTTTCAGAGCATGCGATGAGTGCAGTAATAGTCAAAGAAGAAAATGGAGAGCAAAAGACAGTTTATTACGTAAGTAAAACCCTGGCAGATGCAGAGACCAGGTACTTACCCTTGGAGAAGTTAACACTAGCATTAGTAATGGCTTCCAAGAAGCTGAACCATTACTTTCAAACCCACAAAATTGTGGTATTAACTGAACATCCTTTGAGGTCCCTACTACAGTAGGGAGATCTGACAGGCAGAATAACCAGATGGGCAGTGGCCTTGGGCTAATATGACCTGAAATTCAGACCCAGGACAGCAATCAAGGGCCAAGTCTTAGCCGACTTCGTGGCCGAATTCACACCAGACGCCGCCATATATCGGGCTTCGTTGAGCCGAGGTATGCAACGTCCAAGTGAGTAAGGAAGTACCCAACAGGGGACAGCGGAACAAAGGAAAGAAGAGAAACTCAGACCATGCAGCATTTACATCGACGACTCATTCCGGTTGTTTGTTGATGGGAGTTCAAACCAACAAGGAGCGGGGGCAGGAGTAGTGCTAGTATCACCAGATGTGCAGATACTGAAACAATCCATTCGTTTGGGGTTTAAAGCCTCAAACAATGAGGCAGAGTATGAAGCACTAATCGCAGGATTAAAGCTGGCAGCAGCTATGGAAGCCGACAAGGTAATAGTCTTTTGCGACTTCCAACTTATAGTCAATCAGGTAACAAGGGAATTTGCAACCCGAGATGAACGGATGTCAGCATACGCAAAGGAAGTGGGCAGACTGGTAGCCTTATTTCAAAATTGCCGACTACAGCAGGTCCAAGCATAGAACCACTAAACACAAAGCGTGAAGTAATGTGTGTAGAGATGGGACCAAGTTGGATGGATACAATAATAGTATTTCTCAAAGAAGGAAAATTGCCAGACGACTGAAAAGAAGCGCACAAGATCAGACTTAAGTCGGCAAGATTCAGTTTGACCGAAAAAGGACATCTCTACAGAAGATCTTTATCGACCCTTCGAGGTGTGTGCATCCTGCACAGGTTGAAGACTTTCTGTACGAAATACATGAAAGAGTTTGTGGAAGTTACGCTGGGGGCAGGTCACTTGCTTATAGGGCCATTACTCAAGGGTACTGGTGGCTCTATATGCAGAAGGATGCCAAAGCCTATGTCAAGAAATGTGAGAAGTGCCAGAGGTTTGCATCGTTAATACATCAACCAGCAGCAGACTTGAACCCGATGTCCAGTTTTTGGCCATTTGCCCAATGGGGCATGGATCTTATTGGAAAACTGCCTTAAGCAACTGGACAAAGGAAGTACCTATTGGTAGCAACAAATTACTTCACCAAGTGGGTAGAAATTGAACCCCTTGCCAAGATTCGGGACGTTGATGTGAAGAACTTCATATGGAAGAACATCATCACTAGGTTTGGAATCCCAAGAGCAATAATAGCTAACAATGGCACACAGTTTGACAGTAAGCTAATCAAAAGCTTCTGTGCAATGTTCAAAATCAATAATTATTTTTCCACTCCAAGTTTTCCTCAAAACAATAGACAAGCAGAAGCATCCAACAAAGTTATCTTGGATGAGATTAAGAAGAAGCTACAAGCAGCAAAGGGAAAGTGGGTGGATGAATTGCCCAGTGTACTCTGGGCATATTGGACTATGCCGAGAAGATTAACTGAGGAATCCCTATTTGCTATGGCTTATGGCACAGAAGCAATCATTCCTCTAGAGGTTGGCATCCTAGGGATTAGAACCCAGGGAGTGGAGAATGGAACTAATGATATATTTATAGTCCGAGATCTGGATCTGCTAGAAGAGAGAATGGAGAAAACAGCAATTCAGTTGGGGGCATACCAGCAGCAACTTGCTAGGGCTTATAATAAGAAGGTGAACCCACGAGAGTTCCAAGTTGGTGACCTCGTCCTGAGAAAGGTCGTCGGCAACAAGAAGGATCCCAAAGAGGGCAAGCTTGGCCCGAATTAGGAGGGACCCTATAGAATCATCTCGGTCTTGGGCAATGGGGCATATCGGCTTGTGGACTGTAAAGGCAAAGAATTGCCAAGACCTTGGAATACTTACAATTTGAAGTTTTTTTATACTAGATTTTCTTTTTTTCTAAGTTTTCTTTTTGTCTTGTTATTAACAAAAGTAATAAAGTTTTAGCTTGATCTTTAAACTTGTGTAATGTGATTGACCAGATACTTGACGATGTTTCTAAGCGAAACATGACGCATAACTTAGACTTATTATATGGCAAAGTAGAACTTTTACTTGCATATAATAGAGTTGAACTAAGTTGGGATAACCTAGGCTTGTCATATTGGCAGAATCAAACTCAGATTGGAACGTATCATTCAGATTAACAAAGAGGCCGAGGTAAAGAGGTTGGTTACCTCGGCCAGTCTTTATTTGAATCTGACCTTTGCAACAAGGTCAAAGCCCCAGGCTTAAATGAGAACCTAAGTGAAACTTAGGTTCACATTAGAGGGCAGAGGGCTGGAAATTGATGCTTAGAAGATTGGTTTAACACTTGTTGAAATTTACAAAAAATTTACAAGTTGCAGTTAAATCGAGGTCATGTTTAACACTTATTGAAATTTGAGAAAAATTTACAAGTTAAAGTTAAACCGAGGTCATGTTTAACACTTGTTGAAATTTGAGAAAAAATTACAATTTGAAGTTAAATCGAGGTTGTCTCAAAGGAAAATTGGTTTAAAACACTTGTTAAAATTTTTTAGAAAAATTTACAAGTTAAGCCAAGGCTGTAACGAAAGAAGTACTTGCATACTTGCCAAGATGAAAGTGTTGGTTTGTATAACCGAGGTATGTCACCCCGAGACGATTGCACAGTTAAGATGTATGTAGAAGACATACGAATTATTCAAAACATACGAGAATTCGAAAGAAAGGAAATTGTATTTACATTCATGAGAAAGCACATCGGCCAACTAAAAGCTTAAACATAAACAAAGTACAAGGTACAAGAAATAAAGAAGGAAACATCAAAGTAAATTACTCAGCGTTGGCGGCGGGTTATGTCTCATCCCCAGAAGACAGTTGGGAAAACTTCTCAGCAGTCTTCTCAGCCGCGAGTTCAGCATCAATCTCCTGAAGAGTTTGATCGAGGTTCTTCTTGGCGATTGGCACCTCAGAGTTTGTCTTCTGAGATGAAGCATTTTTAGAGACCTCACCCTCCTCATCCTCAGACAAGTCCACAACTTGCTCATTCAGAGTAGATGACTTGGCCCCAATAGCTTCCTTCTTTTTCCTCACCAAAGCTTCATCCTCAAACTCATAATCGTCGTCAGATTGGCTTGGAGTAGGGGGAGAATGGAAGGGGGAGGACGTCGGCATTCTTGAGGGGGGGAGTCCTCGGAGACATTAAGCTTTTTGAGGGCAGCCATCCAACCAAAGGTGAAACCCTTGTTGCATGCCTGCTTCACTTGCTTTTTGTAGTCCTCCTTGACGTCGGCCTCCCCCTTAGCATACGCCCTCTCATCAGCGGCCTTGATCTCGGCCTCTTTTGTGGCCAAGGCATCCTGAAGTTCTTTTTGGGCCTCAACCATCTTTTCTTCGGCCTCTTTCTTTTGGGCCTCAAGAACCTTCTTAATGGCCTCTGCAGTATCTGCTTTTTCTTCGGCCTCGTCTTTAGCTTTAATGGCTACCTCGGCCTGGTCGAACAAGGTCTTCATTTGTAACAACCCTCGTACTGATTACCGTTAAACCACTGAATTACCTACTGATCATTGCTAAACTGAACTGCTAATGACTGATAAGTGAACTGGATGAACTACTGAACAAACTGAATGAAACTGAAACTGAATGAGTTTGTCTATTTAATTACATATTGCATCTGTTGACTTATGTGATTATCTGTTTGATTCATATGTTTAAACTGTAAATTGAAGGCCTTATCGGCGGCCGATTTAGAAACCGTTTGATGTTTTGTAATCAGCATAATATTTGTGATTTAATGATATTTTTATCTGAAAATTGATTAGGAATGATTAAATTAGATTGAATTGAGTTAATTACGAAGTTTGACTTAATCACCGAAATGCCATTGAGTGGAGCCATTGTTTATTTTGCACCTTTGAACCTTATACACTAAGGAGAAACATTTCATCAGCTCATTTGAGCCCCATAACCGACCATAGAAGAGGTTAGAGAGAGAGAGAGTTCATCTTGAGGGAATTTAGCTCATTTGTTGATTTTGCTAGAAGATTTGAGGCATGGATTGCTAGATTGAGCTCCTAGACTTGTAATTGAGACTTAGGTGAGTGAATTCATCTTCTCCTTGTTGAGTTTAAACCTCATTCTTGCATGTTTCATGCATCATTGTAGAGCTAAAACATGATATTGTTCATATATGTTGGATTGAAGTCAAATTCATGCATGCATGTTTATATTGGTGAGTTTGAAGTTGAGTTCATGGCAATTTGTCACATGCATGTTCATGGTATTGTCATAGTCCATGTTTTCAACTTGCTTTTCAAAGAATTGAGCTCATTTGAGCATGATTGGAAGCTTAAAATTGGTTTAAAGATCATGCATGTCATGTTTTGAAAGTATTCTTGAAAATGGTTTGAAATTGAGTTTAATTGAAACACCCTTGGGCCTTGATTTCTTAAATTGAGTTTTAGAACTTGTTATTCTATGTGTTTGAAAGAGTTTTCCAGAAAATGGGCCCAAGAGGATCGGATTTGGAGCATCAAAACTTGGTTTGAAACTCAGAAGTCGAATCTGGATTTTCCAGATTTTGGACGTCCTTCGGCGAAGTGCCGCTTCGGCGGGAATACATGCTCCCAAAGATTTTCTTGCATTGTTTCTGATCCGCTCGGCGAGATTTTAACGCCGGCGGGAAAATCGCGATCCAAAGATTTTGCACCTTTCATCAGTCCGCTCGAGCGGCGGAATGTACGCTCGAGCGTGGGCCTTTGTGTGCTTGTCCGCTCGAGCGGGGAAACCTGCGCTCGAGCGGAGGCCCTGTTCACTGAAAATTCTGGAATTGCTTCCTTAGTGCATTTTTGCATCCTCATCGCATCCTAGGCATTCTTAGGCCTAGTTTAGAGCATCTTAATGAGGATGTAGACATAGAACCACACCGAGGAATTTAGGGATTTAATTATCATCCTTTCCAAACTGTAAACTTAGTGTGTGTTCTATTTGATTGACTGTTTAGGGTTGACTCTCGGGGACGCGCTCTAGCTACTGATAGCCCAATCACTGTGAGTAACAGATTGTGTAAAGATATGTTCAAATGGTTTTATTTTGAATACCGAACTGAACTGTTTATTGAACTAATATTGTTTATTGAATGAATGTATGTCCTATTTCCTGAACTGTATTGTGGCATCCTTAGCACCTACTGTTATTGACTGTTACAGAGCTCTGTCGGTTTCCTTGTGGAACCATACTGATTGATGGCCATCATTATTGTTGGGTCTGTTAAGGCCCGGTCCTTTTGGACCTACTGTTTATAGGCTAATGGATGTACCACATATGACTGATTGATTGAAATACTGATTGACTGAAATACTGAAAGATTGCAATACTGTATAATGAATTGATTTCATTACTGTAAGGACATCATTCATAACCTCTTTACACTGTATGTTATTCACTGGGCTTTAGCTCACTGTTTATATATATATGTAGGTGCTCAGCCACCAGACCGGAGCTAGGAGCGTGGGATTGGTCCCCAATTTTGTCAACCAGCCTTTGTGCCTCACTGTGAGGTTCCGAGACGCCATGCCATGGCTTGGGGTGTTTTTGTGTCCCCATAGGTCTCCTTACTGTTTTGTCTTGTTATGCGTTCTTTGTATAGACTGTTTTCTTATCTTGTTATCGAGGGATGAGTCCGTCTTGAATGTCTGTAATGATTGTGTATACTGTACTGGTAGTGAATGCATAAATGTATGAAAAATATTTTTGGCATACAGATTAACACAGCTCTATGGACACTAGTTTTTACTGTTTTGGCTTCCGCCAGGCCCTGAACTCTGTATTTACTGTTTTACTGATTGGCAGGCCTTTGGTAATCTCGGATTACCTCCTCCTCGTCCGGTGCAACCGGAACAGAACGTACAAAATGTGAATGCTAACGAGGTGGACATTATTGCGCTGACTCAGAAATTCAGCAAAATGAAACCGCCGTCCTTTCAGGGAGGCCTAGAACCGTTAAAGGCTGAAGCTTGGGTTCTTGAGACCGAAAAGTTGTTTGAGGTTTTTCCGTGCTCTGAAGCAAACAAAGTATTGTTGGCAACCTTCAGGAAGAAGCCAGAAGGTGGTGGATGTTGACCCGTGATGCAAATACCATTCTGACTTGGGCTCAGTTCAAGGAGTCCTTCTTTGAAAAATATTTTCTCGATGCATCGAGTGAGAAAAAGTGGTGAGTTTGAACAATTTGAGACAGGGCAAAACATCATTGTTTAGTATGAGAAGCAATTTACTGAACTTGCTAGGTATGCACCACATATGGTGGATACCGATTATAAGAAGGCCAGGAGGTTTGAAGGCGGCCTTAGTGTTGCTATCCAGGACCGGATAAATGTTTTGAAAATGCCAACTTATGTAGGTGTTCTCGACCGGGCATTGATGGCCGAGACAAATATTGCAGCAGTGAAACAATCTGAAACACCGACAAGTGAGTGGCAAGGGAAAAGACAGGGTTTTAAATTTAAGAAGGGTAAGCATAACCCAGCGAATAAGAAACAGAATACGGGGTCGACTACTAGCCCCAGCCAAGGGAGTGGATTTACTCCACCGTGCTCTATATGTGGCAACAAGCACAAGGGAGTTTGTTATCAGATTTCTGGAGCTTGTTTCAGATGTGGCAAGGTGGGCCACAGGATTAAAGATCCCTTCGCTCCTTGACTAGTAGTAAAAGGCACCAAAGCGCAAAGATCGAATGTAGCACCAAACCGAACCCCAAAGCTCTAGGGAAAGAGCCTATGAGGCGGGGCAGTGTTTGCCCTAATGCAGGAGGCGTGCAAAATCTTGAGACCGTTGTGTCAGGTATCCTCTCTATCTGTGCTCAGAATGCTTATGTATTGATTGATTCGGGGTCTACACATTCTTATGTGTCGCATGCTTTTTCGCGTAAATTGAATAGACCCTTAGAACCCATGAACTATTTGTTAGCTGTATCATCACCTGTTGGGGGATCCATGACATGTGCATATATGTATCTTGCTTGTGAGATTATTGTTGGGGATATGCACCTATTTATTGATTTACTGCCATTGAACATAGACCATTTTGATGTAATATTGGGGATGGATTGGCTACAAAAATATTATGCCACTATAGACTGTGTAACAAAACAAGTAGTGTTCCGTCCACCGAGTTTGCCCGAATTTGTGTTTAATGGGAGTGGAGTAGTACCTCCTCCATATCTGATTTCTTCTGTAAAGGCTGTCAAATTGATTAGAAAGGGGTGTAAAGGATATCTGTGTTCTGTATTGACTGTACCTGCTAATGATAATGTTAAAACTGATGTGAATTGTATTCCTATAGTCAGAGAGTTCCCAGATGTATTTCCAGATGAATTGCCAGGGGATTTGATTGACAGGGAAATTGAATTTATTGTGGATGTGGTTCCGGGTACCCAGCCGACATCTAAAGCCCCCTATAGAATGGCTCCGACTGAACTGAAAGAATTGAAGGTACAATTGCAGGAACTGTTAGACAAGAAGTTTATCAGACCAGATTTCACCGTGGGGTGCTGTTTTGTTTGAAAAGAAGAAACACGGCTCACTGAGACTGTGCATTGATTACCATGAACTGAACAAGGTAACTGTAAAGAATAAATATCCATTATCGCGTATTGATGATTTATTTGGCGATTCTGAAGTGCACAAGTGTTTTCCAAGATTGATCTTAGATCGGGTATCACCAATTGAAAGTCAAACCGAAGACATTGATAAAAGCGCTTTCGAGCGAGGTATGGCCACTTTGAATTTTTAGTTATGCCGTTCGGATTCTGAATGCCCTGCCGCATTTATGGACCTCATGAGCGAAATTTTTAAACCATACCTTGACGATTTTATTGTGGTATTTATGATGACATATTGATCTATTCTAAGATCGTAGAAGAACATGAACACCATCGAGACTTGCCTGCAAACTTTAAGAAAACGTAAAGCGTATGCTAAAGCTGTCTAAATGTGAATTTTGGCTTGATCATATAATGTTTTTGGGACATGTTGTTAGCAAAGATGGAATTTCTGTTGACCCGCAGAAAATTGAAGCTGTAGTGAACTGGCCTAGACCAACCAATGTAACCGAAGTCCGAAGTTTTGTGGGATTGGCTGGATATTACAGAAGATTTGTCAAAGATTTCTCTAAGATTCCCCTACCACTGACTCAATTGACACGAAGGGATATCGTTTGTTGGGTGACTGGAGGAATCGAGATTTCAAGAATTGAAAACCAGACTTGTGACTGCACCGATTTTGACTCTACCTTCAGGTACGGATGGTTATACTGTTTTTAGTGATGCTTCTCATAAGGGTTTGGGGTGTGTTTTAATGCAGAATGGGAGAGTTATTGCCTATGCTTCCCGACAGTTGAGACCGCATGAAAAGAACTACCCGACCCATGACTTAGAACTTCTTTGCGATGAGTGTTTGCCTTTGAAAATTTGGCGTCACTATTTGTACGGAGCAACATGTGAAGTGTATACTGACCACAAGAGCCTGAAGTACTTTTTCACTCAGAAAGAACTGAATATGAGACAGCGGAGATGGCTTGAACTGATAAAAGACTATGACCTACAGATTTTGTACCATCCGGGAAAAGCCAACACCGTTCTTCGATGCTTTGAGCCGAAAATCGATTGGGAACTTAGCCTGTTTGTTGACTGGACAGAAAGAGTTGCTTCTTGATCTGGAAAAGTCTGAAATTGAAATTGTATTGAAAGAACAAGGTGGAACCTTAGCTGCTATTTCTGCTCAACCAGCATTGATTGAGGAAATTAAAGAAAAACAACAACTAGATGATTTCTTGAAAAAGGTTATTGAAGAAAGAGATTCAAAACCGAGACCGGGGTTCAAATTTGAGAACAATGTTCTGAAATTCCAAGACAGACTATGTGTACCGAATGACACTGAATTGAAAAGGAGAGTTCTGCAAGAAGGCCACAGTTCGAAGTTTTCTATTCACCCAGGAAATACGAAAATGTACCAAGATTTGAAAGCGAAATTTACGGTGGCGGGAATGAAGAAGAAATTGCCGACTTTGTGTCCAAATGCCTTCACCGCCAACAGTCAAAAGTGAACATCAACGACTTCTTGGATTATTGCAACCCTTACCCATACAGTGGAAATGGGAGCATATCACGATGGATTTTATCGTTGGACTACCTCGCTCGGAAAGGTATGGACTCTATTTGGGTTATTGTGGATAGGTGACTAAATCTGCACACTTCCTACCTGTCAACACAATTTTTAATGCGGATAGATTGGCTGTTATCTATATTGATGAAATTGTGAGATTGGATGGAGTGCCTGTATCTATTGTTTCGGCGAGGATTCAAGTTTACATCGAGGTTACAGCGAGCCTCTGACGCATTGGAGTCTTGAATTGAGGTGAGTAGTGCCTATCATCCTCGAACGGATGGACCGATCGAAAGGACCATCCAGACTCTAGAGGATTTCTCGAGAATGTGTGTCTTGGACTTTCAGGAAATTGGGAAAGTCATTTGCCATTGGTGATTCGCCTACAACAACAGCTACCATTCGAGTATCGGTATGGCGCCTTTCGAGGCATTGTATAGCAGAAAATGTAGATCTCCAATCTGCTGGGCAGAAGTTGGAGATGGGCCGTTGCTTGGGCCCGAGATTGTATATGAGACGGCGAAAAGGTAAAAGCGATACAAAGATTGAAAAGCGCACGAGTAAAGCGAAGAGTTATGGATGTCAGAAGACGGGATAGAGAATATGAAGTGGGTGATCACGTGTTTATGAAAGTGACACCAATGAAAGGCCAGACTCGTTTTGGAGTCAAAGGCAAGTTAGCGCCAAGGTATGTCGGACCGTATCAGATTATTGAGAAAATCAATTCGGTGGCGTATCAAGTTGCGCCCCCTCCTGAAATGGAGCTTATGCATAACGTCTTCGACATTTGGATCTTGAGAGACTATCTTGAGATCCGTTTCATGTGATTGAGCCTACCCGTGTCGTGTTGAGTGATGACTACACTTACGAGAGCGGCCTATCTGATTGTAAACCGCGGATCAAGAAATTGAGGAACAAAAGAGATTCCGCTAGTGAAAGTTATTTGGCGAGAACCATGGTGGTGTGTATGCCACTTGGGAAAGGGAAGATGACATGGCTAGGCGATATCGGATTTGTTCCGAATCTGTTTTCTTCGGTGAAGGTAACTCGAGTTTAGAGGACTAAACTCCTTATAAGGAGGGGAGACTGTAACAACCCTCGTACTGATTACCGTTAAACCACTGAATTACCTACTGATCATTGCTAAACTGAACTGCTAATGACTGATAAGTGAACTGGATGAACTACTGAACAAACTGAAACTGAAACTGAATGAGTTTGTCTATTTAATTACATATTGCATCTGTTGACTTATGTGATTATCTGTTTGATTCATATGTTTAAACTGTAAATTGAAGGCCTTATCGGCGGCCGATTTAGAAACCGTTTGATGTTTTGTAATCAGCATAATATTTGTGATTTAATGATATTTTTATCTGAAAATTGATTAGGAATGATTAAATTAGATTGAATTGAGTTAATTACGAAGTTTGACTTAATCACCGAAATGCCATTGAGTGGAGCCATTGTTTATTTTGCACCTTTGAACCTTATACACTAAGGAGAAACATTTCATCAGCTCATTTGAGCCCCATAACCGACCATAGAAGAGGTTAGAGAGAGAGTTCATCTTGAGGGAATCTAGCTCATTTGTTGATTTTGCTAGAAGATTTAAGGCATAGATTGCTAGATTGAGCTCCTAGACTTGTAATTGAGACTTAGGTGAGTGAATTCATCTTCTCCTTGTTGAGTTTAAACCTCATTCTTGCATGTTTCATGCATCATTGTAGAAACTAAAACATGATATTGTTCATATATGTTGGATTGAAGTCAAATTCATGCATGCATGTTTATATTAGTGAGTTAGAAGTTGAGTTCATGGCAATTTGTCACATGCATGTTCATGGTATTGTCATAGTCCATGTTTTCAACTTGCTTTTCAAAGAATTGAGCTCATTTGAGCATGATTGGAAGCTTAAAATTGGTTTAAAGATCATGCATGTCATGTTTTGAAAGTATTCTTGAAAATGGTTTGAAATTGAGTTTAATTGAAACACCCTTGGGCCTTGATTTCTTAAATTGAGTTTTAGAACTTGTTATTCTATGTGTTTGAAAGAGTTTTCCAGAAAATGGGCCCAAGAGGATCGGATTTGGAGCATCAAAACTTGGTTTGAAACTCAGAAGTCGAATCTGGATTTTCCAGATTTTGGACGTCCTTCGGCGGAAGTGCCGCTTCGGCGGGAATACATGCTCGATATTTTCTTGCATTGTTTCTGATCCTCGGCGAGATTTTAACGCTTCGGCGGGAAAATCGCGCATCCGGCATTTTGCACCTTTCATCGATCGCTCGGCGGCGGAATGTCCTTCGGCGTGGGCCTTTGTGTGCTTGTCCGCTCGGCGAAACTTCTTCGGCGGAGGCCACTGTTCATGAAATTCAGAATTGCTTCCTTAGTGCATTTTGCATCCTCATCGCATCCTAGGCATTCTTAGGCCTAGTTTAGAGCATCTTAATGAGGATGTAGACATAGAACCACCGAGGAATTTAGGGATTTAATTATCATCCTTTCCAAAGCTGTAAACTTAGTGTGTGTTCTATTTGATTGACTGTTTAGGGTTGACTCTCGGGGACGCTCTAGCTCTTGATAGCCCAATCCTTTGTGAGTAACAGTTGTGTAAAGATATGTTCAAATGGTTTTATTTTGAATAGAAACTGGAATCATTTATTGAACTAATATTGTTTATTGAATGAATGTATGTCCTATTTCTGGCTGTATTGTGGCATCCTTAGCACCTCTTTTATTGGTATTCTGAGCTCTGTCGGTTTCCTTGTGGAACCATCTTGATTGATGGCCATCATTATTGTTGGGTCTGTTAAGGCGGTCCTTTTGGACCCTCTTGTTTATAGGCTAATGGATGTACCACATATGGTGATTGATTGAAATCTTGATTGGTGAAATCTTGAAAGATTGCAATCTTGTATAATGAATTGATTTCATTCTTTAAGGACATCATTCATAACCTCTTTACCAGTATGTTATTCACTGGGCTTTAGCTCCTTTGTTTATATATATATGTAGGTGCTCGGCCACAGGCCGGAGCTAGGAGCGTGGGATTGGTCCCAGTTTTGTCGGCCACCTTTGTGCCTCCTTTGTGAGGTTCGAGACGCCATGCCATGGCTTGGGGTGTTTGTGTCCCCATAGGTCTCCTTCTTGTTTTGTCTTGTTATGCGTTCTTTGTATAGACTGTTTTCTTGTCTTGTTATCGAGGTGAGTCCGTCTTGAATGTCTGTAATGATTGTGTATACTGTACTGGTAGTGAATGCATAAATGTATGAAAAATATTTTTGGCATACAGATTAACACAGCTCTATGGACACTAGTTTTTACTGTTTTGGCTTCCGCCAGGCCCTGAACTCTGTATTTACTGTTTTACTGATTGGCAGGCCTTTGGTAATCTCGGATTACTGGCCAGTTACGGTGCTAAACCCATAGGGCCGGGTTTGGGTCGTGACATCATTTTAGTCTCGGTCTTTTTGATGGTCTTCTGTAAACCAGCAACCTCTCTGATCTTGTCGGCCAACTCCTTCCTCATTTCAAAAACTTGCATTGAGAAGGAGTGGACGTGCTGGATCGCCTAAAAGAAAAAAGACAGAACAAAAGTTAGTAAGATATAGAAGGAAAAATACTAAGTGCAAGGAAATTACTTGAACGGAATGATGTAGTATCAAAGCGAAGTTTTCATACTCGCTCGTCTCGGTGTTACGGTTGAGATTGTTGAAAAGGAGTAAAACCGTAGAAAGGGCAACGCCGACTTCGAGATCAGTCGCACTGTCGCTGGCTCTGATTGGCTTGTCCTCAATAGTAATGGGAGGAGTGCAGGGGGCATTTGACTTCATAGAGCCCGAGGTTGTTGCCGATTCAGACCTCGGCTTCTTCGACCGAGTTGATTGGGATGGTTCAGCCTCGGCAGGCCTCTTCTCAACAGTGGAGTGGGTCTTCTCACTCTCAACCAATTTTGAAATAGGCAAGGTGTCCTCAGTGTCAATCTGAGTCACCGTTGCCTTGGGCTGAGCCTTCTTCAATCTTTTGGGCTTTGGCTTTGGCTTTAGTTGAGGCTGAGATTGTATCGGTTAAGCGTTGATAGTATCAGGGATGTCGGCCAGAAGATCCTTTGCGACTGCCTTCTTGCGACCCATCTCGGCGAAAATTGTAGTTCGGCGTTAGCGTTGAGATGGTGCGATCAGCTGTGGAGCCGAGGTAGATGGTTGCTCAGCTAGATCAGAGGTTGATTCCTGATCTGGCCGAGATAATGAAGTTGCTGGTGAAGTTGTGGCAGACGGAGGAGACTTGCTCTTCTTCTTCTTCGGAGTGTTGGGAAGAACCGACTTGTAAGTCGGGATGAAGTTGAGCAATAAGGGAGCTCTCTGCCTCTGAACTGGTAGATCCAACAGCTTCTTGAGGTCCTTACTAGGAAAGAAAGACTTGTGAAAGTCCTTTGGTGGCTGTGGAAGAGCTGCACGAAAGAACACAGACGTTAGAACATACAGAAAGAATAAAGTTTTAATGACTTAAAAAATAAATCTGTGTAATATTTGGTTTTTACCATTACCCTCTACAAATACTGTTCGGCTAAGAGGGTAGAGATGAAGGTCTTCATCTGGAGCGAACTCCTAGTTGCCCGAGACAATGAAGTAATTGTCCCCGGCTCCCTTGTTGGAGTCAGGGAGGTCGGCAACAATTTTGTATTCAGTGGACCTTGATTTAAGGTAGTAGATGTAGCCTTTTTCTAATTTAAGGCCACACATAGTGTAGCAATACTGGATGTCGGCAAGGGTGACCCTAGCTTTTTCTTTTTTGGCTAAAGCAATTATACCATTGATAACTCGGTAAGAGTTAATGGCAAGCTGCATCGGGTTTAATTTGTAGTAATGAAGAACTTCTCAGAAAATGATGTCTAATGAAAACCTAAGTCTACATTCTGTAAAGGCAACGACAGGGAAAGGCATGAGGTTTTCATCAGACATGATGGAGTCTTCCTCCCCGGCCAACCTCAGGTGAACATCGGTCGGAATGTCAAACTCCTGCCTAAAGTATTCTAACTTAGTTGGGGTGTTTACCCTATGCCTCCACATACCCATAATATCGGCTTGGGGGAAGGTGTTGAAGTTTAAAACGAAGTGCTTTTGTGAAGGTTTAAGGGACCTCGGCTAAAACCTAAATGTGTACCGTGGTCAGAATTTGTGAGGATCTAAGAGGGATTCGTTTCAATTTTCCCTAAGATTTGTGAATTCTACAAACCTAGATCTATGGAAATGAGGATTGAAGGCAAGAATTTGGAGAAAACACAAAACAAAAACAAAGATTCAGAATCAAGAAAGGGGATGCTCTATCAAGAACACTGTGATAGAGTGTGTGCAAGGGTACAAGACCAAGAATGGTGGCAGAAAATCAACAAATTTGTGAACAGTGTGTGTATATTCAAGAATGGATTGGGCCAAAAATAGAATCATGGAACAAACATGTTCAATACATGGTGGATTGCATAGGCATCAAGTGAAGTAGTAGAGTTCATTGAATAAAAACAAGAAACTAAAACAAGAAGTTAAATCGGAAAGAAACAGTAACTCACCGAAGAAAAATGAAGTCGGTGTTGAATACGTTGAAGTCAGATGATGGCAGTAAACGGAGAAGATTAGCAAGAGCCTCGCTGGAGGAGGTGAACGGCGGTGGTTGCAGAGCTTGATGAGCTTGGAGCAATGACGGATTTAGGAAAGGAAAAAGAGAGAGTTTGCATGAGAATGAAGAGGCAAAAGTAAAGCGACGAAGAGAGAGGGAAGAAGTTTTGTCAAGACACGAAACGGCGGCAAAAAGGCAATTAATGTGCCTGAGACAACGTGCGTGTCAGACGACGCACGCAAAAAAAGATACGACTTATTGGCGCGTGTCAAATACGGCCCAGAATGGGAAAGACGCGTGGCAAGAACGGTTGAGTTGTTGTGCATGACAGCTCATACACGTGAAGGAGCTCTTGGAGTTCTTGATTTAATGGAACAGTACCTCGGCTAGGAGGACGATCTCGGCTGAGAAACTTGAAACAAAACTTGGTTTTTGGTTTCAAAGCATAGATGAAAGGGGACTATAGGTCTCAGTCATATTGAGCCGACGAGTTCTGACTTCGGCGATGAATGATAGAGCAATCTTAGCTGACGTACTAAACGAAAGGAATGATATAGGTTCCATCACCTCAGGATGCCGAGGTAATAAAATCTAGGGGGCAGTTATGGGGATATAATTTTTGAATTACAACACGTGACCGAGGTGTTACCGAAGTGCCAGCCAAGGTGCCACGTGTCCTGGTCATGACGCCGAGATAATCTCGACTAGGTCGAGGTTATCTGCGAAGACACCGGAATCCAGGATAAGCGGATAAGGGACAAGAGTCCTAGAATGAGAGAGGACTTCAGTTTGGGTAAAGATAAGACTCTTAGAGAGTTTGTCCCAATCTTACTGGGAGTCCAAGATTAGCAATAATCCTAAGTCCATTGAAGCTAGGCTTTTATTGGGACTAGGTATGTGTTGGCTATAAAAGAAAGGCACCCCCATGGGTCTAAGGTACGCTTTTTGTATTATGAATAATGAGTTAAGCACTTTTGCTATCTTTGAGAGATAACTGACTTGATCGTCGGAGTGCCCCCGGGTGGACGAACCACCCCCGGAATCTTATCTTTTTGTTGACAGGTCGTTCAGACTTAATTTATTCTGCTAGTGTTCTCCAGCTGAGTACTAGGTTGGCAGTGTGGTCGGAAATTAACACACACACTTACGTATATTTGTAAAAACTTATGCGATTTTATAAGGTAACTTGTATATATTTGTGAAGTTACGTAAATACATATGTTATGCCCCTTGCACACCCAAACGTTTTTATCATTAACAATGAAAATCCTAAGATCAAAACCATAGTTTACAAAAACTAAAAGGAAAAAGGTTATATATAGGGCTAATTATGTTGGAACAATTTTCTGTGTACAATAAATAAATTGAAACCAAATCAAACAAATAAAATAAATAACTTACAGTATTTATTTTACTGAACCGAATAAATATTTAAAAGATCAAGTCAAGTGTGTGACACTCTATCCTTAAGACGGATTCACTCCGCTACGGTGCTTACGGACAAATGGCGTCTATCTCCCAGAATACACTAATCTTCACAAATTGTAGTAGCACTCCAAACAATTTGTATAGCGAACAAAACCTGTGTTCTAAACTCTCTAAATTTTTCCCTAAAAATTAAATATGAAGAACAATGCAACTAAAGAGCAAAACCGGAAGGAACCAAGAGAATTTCAGAATTTTTTGGATGTTTTTCAGGATCCCAATATGTTGGAAATGAATTTGAATTTATAGGCTTCATGACAAACCTGAATAGGTCTGAAATTTGAAAAAACAGATGCAAATTCAAATTAGGCAGGTACAAATAGATAACTGCTGGGTAGTTTCTATCTGTTGGGAAATTGCTGGCAGATTTGAATCTGTCTGGCAGTTTTGAATCTGTCCGGCAATTAAAAAAAACCTGTTTAACAGTTGGAAATTTAATGGAATTTGGAGGCACAAATTTTGGACAAAAAATTTGAATTCAAATACATTTTAAAATTCAAATAAATTCCTGCAAGAATTTGAAAAAATTTAAATAAATTTTGTTTAAAAAATTAATATTAGAACTAACCCGACCCACAACCTACACCCGCGCACAGCTCGGTCGGTCGGACGGCGGTGGCGATGCGCGCATATGTGGTGGTTTGGGCTAAGGTTCACTTTGTCCATAACTCCTCTCTTCCACAAACTTGGAGTCCCCCTTGAGGCCTAACCCAAGTGTTGTCACCTAGAACTTATATACACATATAAGTTCTCTTTAAATTTCAATGTTGGATAAGCCTTTACAAGGAAACCTACATTTTATTCTTTAATTGTCCAATTCCACAAACCCGAAAATGATGTCAAGTTTCAATTCACTCATAATTGGTTTTGACGAACTGACTTCACCGCATAACTTGTCATGTGGCAAAGAACACGTTACCTCTTTGGACCCACCCCAAAAGACGTGTGGGACCCACTCAATTTTGGGCTCAAAGTTGACCCAAAATAAGCCTATGAAAACCATTATTTCCAACAATCCCCCACATGAATGGAATTTGACGGAAAGGAAATGCAACAACATGATGTAATATAGAGAGTACAGAAATTAGAAATATTCTGCAAATGATAGATAGTTTTTGACTTTGAACTTTCCCTTATAAGACACTATTAGATTTACTAGCTAACCAGCGAACATAATGTTTGGAACTGTTCAGCCATTTGTGTAAACCAAGACAATAGAATTCACACAGTATATCTCCAGAAACAATTTAGTTCTCATTATTGTGTTCATTTTGACCCTGAACAACCTGGTCATTCATGAGTGCTCTAGAGAATTATAGCCCTTCACAAATCTCATAGAATCGGCCCAATTCACATTCATATAAGTGATTCTTATAATGAGTATCCTGCCATACTCCACTAGGTATACCTAGATATAAGAATCATTAAAAGTATTACTTAACCTAAAACGCTGCAGACATCATTATTTTATCATAGAAATAGGTAGGAGTTTAACTTTCCAGTGATCCTTATGAGTCATACACAACTCGGTTGTCCCTTTGAACATAAATCTTGGGATCTCTAGTCAACTAGGTTGGGTTGCCGTTGTGGTAACTTTTATTTAATAGGCTTAAGTCCCATTCCCTCAATGAATTCTCAACTAACTCTCTTGCTAACCCTTTGGTTTGTGGATCCGTTATGTTGTCTTTAGACTTCATATATTTAATGGAAATAATTCCATTAGAGAGTAGTTGTCTCATGGTGTTATGTCAACGACGAATATGTCACGATTTACCTTTATATGTATGACTCTGTGCTCTACCTATTACTGATTGACTATCGCAATGTATGCATATAGCAGGCACCGATTTTGGCCACATTGGAATATCTTCAAGGAAATGGCAAAGCCATTCTGCCTCTTCTCTAGCTTTATCTAAAGCTATGAATTCTAATTCCATAATGGACCTAGCAATGCAAGTTTGTTTGGAAGATTTCCAAAATACAACCGCACGACTAAGAGTAAAGACATACCCACTGGTGGATTTTAAGTCTCTAGTATCCGATATCCAATTTGCATCACATTACCCTTCAAGTACTGCTGAATATCTAATATAATTTAGCCCAATGTTATGAGTAAATCTGAGGTATCTTAGAACCCTTATAATTGTTTTCTAGTGTTCTACTCTTGGATTACTTGTATATCTACTTAATTTACTTACTGCATAAGCTACATCTAGACAAGTGCAGTTCATCAAGTACATTAAGCTTCCAATAATTTGGGCATATTCTAATTAAGAAATACTTTTCTGTACATTCTTAGAAAGAAACTTATTAACATCCACAGGTGTTCTAGCAAGATGATCATCATCTTTGCTAAATTTGTCAAGTATTTTTCAATGTAATATGATTGTGACAAAGCATAACCTTCTGATGTTTTGGTAATTTTCATACCAAGAATTACATCAGCAATACCCATGCCTTTCATGTCAAAATGTTTATTCAACATTTTTTTGGTAGTTTTAATCATATCATTATTACTACCTATGATGAACATATCATCCACATAAAGACATACAATGACATAACATTTATCTATATTTTTAATATAAACACATTTGTCACACTCATTACTTTTAAATCAATTTGACATCATTGCCTTGTCAAATTTCTCATACCATTGCTTTGGCGCCTGTTTTAAACGATATAATGATTTAACTAATTTACATACTTTCTTTTCTTTTCCTAGAATAGAAAAACCTTTTGATTGTTCAATGTAAATTTCTTCATTTAACTCACCATTTAAGAAAACGGTTTTCACATCCATTTGATGAATTTCTAGATTGTACGAAGATGCAATAGCAATTAACATTCTAATAGATGTTATTCTAATAACCGGTGAATATGTGTCAAAGTAATCAAGACCTTCTTTTTGTTTAAAACCTTTGACCACAAGTCTTACCTTGTATTTGTCAATTGATCCATCCGCTTTCATTTTTCTCTTGAAAATCCACTTGTACCTAAGAGGTTTACAACCTGGTGGCAAATCTACAAATTCTCAAGTGTGATTTTGCAGGATGGATTCAACTTCACTATTGACAACCTCTTCCTATAAAGAAGCTTCATGATTGGACATAGTTTCTTTAAAAGTTAAAGGCTTATTTTCTAACAAAAATGTTAGAAAATCTGAACCAAAAGATTTTGAGGTTCTAGCACGTTTACTGCGCTTTGGTTCCTCTTCTTCATTTTGATCTATCTTTTGCTCTTGTTCTTGATCTTGTTCTTGATCATGATTAGTAATAGCATCATAAGATCTTTTATTAGTAATAGTCTCTTGTCCAGTCTTATTTGAAAAAACATGTTCAAAGAATGATGCATTCCGAGATTCAATAATAGTATTTACATACATTACAGAATGTTCTGATTTATGAATCAAAAATCGATATGCACTACTATTCTTGGCATAACCAATGAAAATACAATCAACATTTTTAAGACCTATCTTAGTCTTTTTAGGACTAGGAATAGTCACTTTCGCCAAACACCCCCAAACTTTTAAGTATTTGTGGGATGGTACTCTTCCATGCCACATTTCATAAAGGGTTTGATTTACTTTCTTTCGGGGTACATTATTAAGTATATAATTAGCAGAAAGTATTGTTTCCCCCCACAAGTTCTGAGGTAATCTAAAATTTATTAACATGGCATTTATCATTTCTTTTAAAGTCCTATTTTTTCTTTCAACAATTCCATTTTGCTGAGGTGAGTAAGGAGCGGTGGTTTGATGAATTATTCCATGTTCTTTACAAAACTCACCAAAAGGTGATTCATATTCACCTCCTGTATCACTTCTAAGTTTTTTAATTTTCTTACCAAATTTATTTTCAACTTCACTCTTGTATTGAATGAAAGTTTCCAAAGTTTCATCATTGGTTCGAATTAAATAAACATAACTATATCTAGTATAGTCATCTATGAAAGTGATAAAATATTTTTTCCCATCTCTAGTTTGAATTGATTTAAAATTACAAATGTCACTATGAATTAATTTAAGTGGTTCCGTACTTCTTTCAATTGAATGAAAATGAGTGTTGGATAATTTTGCCTCAACGTAAATTTCATATTTATGATTTGAATCAATGTCAAATTTAGGTAAACATTCCATATTAATTGATCTATGCAAAGATCCATAATTAACATGTCTTAGTCTACCATGTCATAAATTTGAAGACTCAAGCAAGTAATAAGAAGATGTATTTTTATTAATAACAGAGGGTACAACAGTCATTACATTCATTTTGAAAAGGCCATCAGACATGTAACATTTTCCTACATACATCCTGTTTTTGGTAAGTACAAACTTATCACTTTCAAAAACTAGCCTAAACTCATTTTTATTCAACAAAGATTTGGAAACAATATTCTTAAGAATGTCCGGTCCATGTAGCACATTATTGAGAGTGAGTTCCTTTCCAGATGTCATCTTCAGAATAATCTTTTCTTATCCTTCAACTTTAGAAGTCAAGAAATTGCCCATAAAAAGTTATTCACCGTTGTCCACTGTAGAATAAGATGTGAACATATTTTTGTTGGCACAGGTATGGCGAGTAGCACTAGTGTCCACCCACCATTCTTTAGGATTTCTGACAAGGTTTGTCTCGGAAACAATTGCAGAAAGATTTATAACATTTACTCCATTGGAAATTTTATCCAGTTCGGTCATATTGGTTTGAGCAACCTTCTTGCTTGATCTTTCTTTGCTTTTGCAAAAATCAGTTCCTAAGAACTTTTTAGGTTTTTTACCATGATTCACTAGCATAGTCCCAACACAAGGAGGGGTTGGTGTAATTGCAGCCACCATACCAGTACTGGTTTGAACATTAGTTTGACCAGTTTCTGTAGCTATGAATTCTAAATTATAAAACAAAATTATAATTAGAATTTTACACTACACAAAAAATTAAACCATAAACACAAAATTTTAAATTCTGTAAAATAAAAGTGTGACACCTTAATTGTTTAATTAATTTACAAAAAAATAAAAATAAAAAAAATAAAAATAAAAAATTAGGAAAACATTTAAATGACGTGTGCTAAAATGTAATCTAATTACGATGGTTTAATTATGTTAGAATTTGGGCCCAAAGATAAATAATAATAAAAAATAAATAAATAAATAAATAAATAAAAACTATTTAAACTTATCCATTTGGGATAAGTTCATATCTAAGGGATACCTTCTAGATAGGGATAGCAATTTGAAACCGGCCCGACGGGAATCCCCGACCCCGATTTGAGCGATTTTTCCTCGAAAAATACCCCCGACGGGGAAGAGACGGTATTTGAAAATCAATCCCCGATCTGTTTCAAGCCGGGGACAGTGATTAGTGTATAAGCCCCGACTCGGCCCCATCCCTAAATTTCCCTGAAGTTAAATTACTTTTATACCCCATATATATATATATATAATAAACCAAACCGGGTCTTATATTTATAATAAACCAACCCAATTATTATATTTATATATCTGTTACTATGTTGAGTTGTATTATATTTATATATTATATCTCTCACCCTCTAAGACTCTAACCCACATATCTCTCTCTCTCTCTCTCTCATCTCAACTCTCTCTTCACTCTCTCGTTCTTCTCTCTTTGTCAACTCTCTCACTCTCGCAGTCACCGACGGCGACATCACCACCACCGCTGGCCTCGACCTCGTCTCTCTCTCCACTTCGTCTCTCTATATTCCTCATGGCCACCGCCGCCAGACAAGGTCTCTCTGTCACCACCATCAAACCCATCGCCACAGCCAGCCACTATCGATCTCGCACGTAGTCATTGGCGTCGCTCAGATCTGTGCTAGACGATGGAGGTGTACTCAAATCAGATTTGTTAGATCTCTCTTTCTCTCTCTGTGATCTTATCTGCGTGTAGGGATGGCAATATCTGCGTGTGTGTGATCTGATCTATGTGGTGTACTCACACTGTGATTATTTTTTTTTTTTTAATTTAAATCTGTATTTGTTGATGATGATGAAACATAGTGATGATATATATTGATTTGTTGTTCTTGTGTTGAAGCTCGGGGATTTTTCGGGGTCAGGGAAACCCAATCCCCGTTAGGGGACGGGGACGAGGGGGTGATGGGTTCCCCCGCCAGGAATCGGGGGCGGGGGCAGGGGCGGGGATTTTTTAGCCTTTGGGGATCGAGAACGGGGAGTGTAGTCCCCGGCCCTGCCTCGCCCCACCCTGTTGCCATTCCTACTTCTAGAGCATTATAATGACTGTAGCTTAGAGAGGTAACGTGTCACCCTAAGAATGTGCTGAGCAAGTATGGAGGCTTAGTATAAAAGGGGAGAGTTGATGTGAATAGGTGATCAAGGAAAAAAAAAACACAAAACAAACGTAATCACGGGAGAGAGTCAGCTCGCGGTGAAGGGGAGCACAATTAGGAATTACTATTTAAGTGAGTTACATTATACCTTGAGCTACCATAATATGTTTTATATATATGTCTTGAGTTAACATAATATATATTAAGAATGTTTTGAGTTACCATAAATTTATTTTATATAATTTATGCTTTATGGTTATGTTAATGTTTCAATTACGTAGATTATTTTCTGAACTCTATTTGCTTAAATTGAAACCCATGGATATGTTTGTTTAAATTTTAGAAAATATTTGACAATGATTTCATAAACATTTGTTTTGAAACAGTACCACCACGGAGGTCCCATGCCTTGGGGACTTAAATAATCATTGGCCCTCTGAATTGTCACTTTAGTGACCCTCTGACAGTCTCATGCCTTAGGAGATTTAAATAACCTTTGGCCCTTTGATTAGTCACTTCGTGACCCTCTGTCTGTCATGGATCCATTGACCCTCTGTTCTGTTCTGTACCGTGGTTATGATTATTTTGTTTATATAATTTTGTGTTATATGTCTGTTATTAAAAATAATTTATTCAAACCAAACTATTCATCTTTTAGCCTAAATAATTATTCACGGTGATTTTATACCATTATGCTCTCAGTATAATATTTCTCACTCTGCCATGTGCTTATAGCTATTGAAACCCCTTTTAGGTGAAGAAATTTAAAGAATGATGGCTTTACCCTGTGAATTAGAACCTCAAATTTGATATGGATATCATGGTTTTTTTTTTTTTTTTTTTTTCTTGTAATCATTATCTGACTGATGTTATATTGTTACATAAATAATAATTTCTATATACGCTTCAAATATTTATCTACATCTTTTATTTTAATTCGCTGCATTATTTAATTTAATTATTTGAAATTAATCTAAGAAATTTTAGAATTAGTTAGTTACAAATCCAGCCCTAGTCATTGGGATGGGTCATGACAAAAAGAAACAAGAAGTGTAACTTTTATTTCCAATTAATTTGAAAATAAAATAATATTTTATTTAAACAAATTAATTCCATGCAGAAAAAATATTTTTGTAACACTTCAAAAATTAAAATACTGAAAACAGAATTTTAATTAATGAAAATTCAGAAATTATTTCTGAATAACAAAAAAATTAATTTCTGACCAACTTCACAAATAAATATTCTGAATTGCTAATTACATTAGTATATTATTACTAGTTGTCAAAGAAAATAGACAGTATATTACTACTATCTGTCAAACAGTATATTACTACTATTTGTTTTTTCAACCAAAATATTACTTTGTAAAACCATAGAAAATAATTTCTGTAAGAAGAAGAAAGAGAAAAGGAAACAAACGAAAAATTCTGTATAAACAGAATAATTCGAATCTGTCTTAAAATTGTTGGAACAATCTTATGTGTACAATAAATAAATTGAAACCAAATGAAACAAATAAAATAAATAACTTATAGGATTTATTTTACCGAATCGAATGAATATTTAAAAGATTAAGTCGAGTGTGTGACACTCTGTACTTAAGACAGATTCATTTCGATACTTATGGACAAATGACATCTATCTCCTAAGATACAATGATCTTCACAAATTGTAGTAGCACTCCAAATAATTTGTACGACGAACAAAACCTATGTTCTAAACTCTTTGAATTTTTCCCTAAAAATTAACTATGAAGAACAATATATTCAAAGAGCAAAACCAGAAGGAACCAAAAGAATTTCAGAGTTTTTTGGATGTTTTTCAGGATCGCAATCTGCTGGAAATGAATCTAAATTTATAGGCTTCATGACAAACCCAAATAGGTCTGAAATTTGAAAGAACAAATGCAAATTCAAATTAGAGAAGTACAAACAAATAACTGCTGGGTAGTTTCATGCATTGGAAAAAGCTACGCGATTTGAATATTTCGCGCTTAAAAAACACATTTTAATAGTTGGGAATTTAGTGGAATTCGGAGGCACAATTTTTGGACAAAAAATTTGAATTCAAATACATTTTGATATTCAAATAATTTCCTGCAAGAATTTGAAAAAAAATCAAATAAATTTTGTCAAAAAAATTAATATTAGAACTGACCCGACCCACACTTGCGCACGACTTGGCCAGTCGGACGGCGATGGCGCGTGTGGTGATTTGGGCTAAAGTTTACTTTGTCCATAACTCCTCCCTTCTACAAACTTGGGGTGCCCTTTGGGGCATAACCTAAGTGTTGTCACCTAGAACTTATATACATACATAAGTTATTTTCAAGTTTCAATGTGGGACAAGTCTTTATAAGGAAACCCACATTTTATTCTTTAATTGTCCAATTCTACGAACCCGAAAATGACGTCAAATTCCCATTCACTCATCAATGGTTTTGACGAACCGACTTCACCGTGTAACTTGCCATGCGGCAAAGAACACGTCACCTCTTTGGACCCACCCCAAAAGACGTGTGGGACTCATTCAATTTTGACCTCAAAATTAGCCTAAAATAAGCCTATAAAAATCATTATTTCCAACAAATTATACTTTTGGTTTTTACAATCGGTGGTGCTACATGCACCAATTAATATACTAACTAGTGTACCAATACTAGTTATGATAATATTATTGACTCCACTCATTAATCACATTACAAATTTCCAAAACCTCTTAAATTATGTCACATCATTCATTGGTACACTAGTTAGTATATCAATTGGTACATATGGCATTATTCTTTTAAAATATGCACTTCAATTATCTAAGTTCTTAACATTTCAATTAGATCAATTTCTTCCTAACATATTAAATCTGTGTTAAAATGATCACCATAGGTGACACCATTAGTAGTTATCGTAACAATCCACATTAAAAAATTGACAACGGGAAAAATTTTAAAGCCATTTACAAATCAACCCAATTAAAATGTATGGGTACTAAAATTACAAAGTGCATACTTTAGAAATTGAAAATATAATTCACTTTATTTCTTTTTCTTTTTTTGTTGAATTATAATTTTTTATTTAAAAAAATTACCCTAATGAAACAAAATACATGTTTATTGAAACAAAAATGAAACAGTGAATGAACACATTTAATACTTTTAAATGAAATCGATACAATTAGAATGTCAAAACCAAAATGAAACAAAATACTTGTTTTAAGGACAAAAAATATAATTAACCCATATATAAATAAGTTGTATGACAATAATTACCCATTCTGAAGGACACAACGAGTGATAGCATTTTGCAAACTTCTCACATTCTGATGTGTCATTGCCCTTTACTTGAATGTACCTAATTAAATCAACAATATTGCAAACATTATTTAACTTCTTCACAAAAAAAAAAAAAAAAAAAAATCAATTTTTTAGAAAGAAAATGATATATATCATTTTACATAAAGAGCATCGGCGAAACATTCCAATGATGTATATTAGTGAGAGGGCAATTTATGTGAAAATTAGGTCGAGCTAAGACCATCTGTTGAATGGACCGTGTTGGATTTATTTTCTAGTATGGCCCAATAGCCTACATATATCTACATGTTTTAATTTATTTGGACTCTACAATTAAATAAAGCCAATATTTGATATAAAGTTCAGTAATTAGAATTTTAGTATAATTACTCTTCTAAGATAAGAAGGAAATCTTGATGGATAAGAATTCTTTTGATAGAGTTTATCTGGCCCTCTTCTCTCCTCTATATTAAGATGGGTGACTCCCCTTTCATATCATGAGTATTTTTCCATTTCTTTAAATTTTATAGTCATCCTAATTAAGAGAGACAATGAGAAGAAGATGAGCTAAGAATTAAAGGTTCAATTATTAGGGGTATTTTCTCAACTTCTCTTATTCAATGGCTGATAAAGGTATGTTCGTTTTGTTCTTGAGTTATATTGAATTCAAGATCTTGTAAAGTTTAATTCTGTATTATTATTATGATTACATGTATTATTTAATCTTACATGTGGTATCAGAGCTTTCGTTTTGTGAATCAATACACCTTGGAATAATAATATATTTATTATACTGTTTTTAATAAACGGTACCTTCGTTTTATTATCGGTATTGACTTTAAAATATTATCTCAATTTGTTTGAATTGATCAAACATGTAATACACCTTTTGATTTTGTTATGCTATTAACATGCTGTTCATATCTCTTTACAATAAGTAATATGCATGCTTCGGTTTATTATTTTATAATCATTATAATATTAGTGAAGAATATTACTTCCTCCTGTATGCTATAGAATTGGATGATTATAAAATTATTATTTAAATAGACGGTTCGGGCATAGATTAAAAACAATTTGTTGAATCATTCGGTCTATTAAAGAATTATGATTTTACCTCATCTGATTATATACACTTATTGTCTATTATTGTTGATATTTATATATTTTCATGATTTAAATTTGACATCATTATATAATTTTATGACATTGAATATTAAATATTAGAGTGGTTAATTCATATTAGGTGTAATTCTTATTGACCATTATATGAGATATTCATGATTGTTATATTACATAATTTAATATATAAATATTTATGTTCGTCCAGAATTATTATTATTATACTGGTAATTGCAATCACATAAAAAAAATTATAGAAATCATAAAATAGTGATTTCATTAAAATAATGATTGAATTAATGATAATTAAATAACTCAAATTAATGAATAGAGAATATTGTTGGTTAGTTCCGTATTCATAAGATTTACTAATTTAGTAGCTGCCAAAGTAGCCTAGATTTGTAAAACTTATGAATATAGAACTACATAAAAGAATTGTTAAAAGGATAACATTAAGGTCGATAATATTCTCAGTTGCAGTTATAATTAGGAGATTGAGACTAGCACAAAGGAGAGTCATTTTCAAATAATTATGAACTAGGTAGGGTAATGTGACTTATGTAATTTGACAGATTAGAATTGAATACCCAAAGGTAACATGACTAGTTGAAAAGTTGCATAAATTACTTTAGACCTACATAAGTGATTCTTGACGACTGGATAATAAATATACCTAAGTTTTTCCCAAAGGAAATACTTATGTGATATCAATAGTTCATCATAATTCTTAAAGTTTTAATATGTATATTGTTTACACTTATTTCTGCGTTACTTATGAGATCTTATGTTAATACCTCTTAAGATCTGTCAAAAAGATAGCTTACTATCTAAGGTGGTTGGACTTAGAAGGGAGGCTATATTGACTCCTCCGACCTTCCTGGGATCTTACTTGGTTATTGACCAAATGACTCTTTAGGCCTCGTTTGGGAACATTCATTTTTAGCCAAAAAGTCAAAAAGTTACTAAATTAGCCAAAAAGCCAATAACCCATACCAAAAAGTCAAAGATTTTCTTTTCTCTCTACTTTTTATACATCTTTTCATAAAAAGCCAAAAAGTCATCCCAAACATACTAGTTTTTTTTTTAGCTCATATTTTAGCCAAATAGCCAAAAAGTTACTAAATTAGTCTGTTCCCAAACGAGGCTGACGTTACCCTAACGTTTAAAGTAAAATTTGAGGCGTCACATGTTCTATCTTATTGCATTGGAATACTTAAAGGCTGTTGAAGATTGACAAGCCACTTGCTGGCACTATTATGGCTGAATTGACAACAATGAAATATAATAGCCACCGAGGAGTTTAGGATCACATCCTCAATATGGCTGACAAAGTTGCAAAGCTTAAAACTTTAGGAATGTAAGTTGATGACACTTTCCTCGTGCAGTTTATTTTTACCTCACTTCCATCACAGTTCGGCACATTCATAATTCACTGTAACACCAATAAGGATAAGTGGAGTTTGAATGAGCTGACTAATATGTGTGTTCAGGAGGAAGTGGGGTTGAGGAATGAAGGACGTCAAACTGCATTCACTGTAACTCATGGAGCTATAAAGAAAAAGAAGGATAAGTTTGTAAAATCAAAGAAAAATCCATCCAAGAAAAAAAAATGAACCTGGGGAAAAAAATCAGGCTCAAAATGTTTTACTGTCAAGTGCTACTTTTGTGGCAAGAAGGGACATGTGAAGAAAGACTGTAGCAAGTGAAAGGCTTGGTTCGAAAAGAAATGTAAGAAATTTTCTTTTGTTTGTTATGAATCAAATCTTGTTGAAGTATCTTCTAACACATGGTGGATTGACTCTGGGGCCACGACCCACATTACAAATTATATGCAGAGATACCTCTAAACTAGAAAATCGAAGGAAAGTGAAATATTTGTCTATATGGGGAATCATCTCAAAGCTGAAGTCGTAGCTGGAGGAACCTATCGACTGATCTTAGAGACGGGTCATCAAATGGATCTAGAAGACACTTTTTATGTTCCTTCAATTTATAGGAATTTAGTTTCGTTATCCAAATTAGATCGTGTTGAATATTCAGTTTTATTTAGTTGTGGAAAACTCAATTTAATGTTTAATTCAATAATGATTGGTTTTGGTAATTTATGTGATGGTTTATATAAAATTACCTTAAATCATGAGTTTGCATAATCATTAGTAACTCTGCATTCGAATATTGGTTTAAAACGTGGTCTAATTAATGAAAAATCCTTAATCTTGTGGCATAGACAGTTGGGGCATATCTCTAGAAATAGAATTAAAAAATTGGCGAAGAATGGGATTTTGGAAAACCTAGACTTCATTGATTTTGAGATATGTGTGGATTGCATTAAAGGAAAGCAAACCAAACACACCAAGAAAGATGCCACAAGAAGTATTGAGCTTCTTGAGATAATTCATACAGATATTTGCGGGCCACTCGACATCCCATGTCTTAGTGGTGAAAAATATTTCATCACATTTATAGATGATTTTTCACGTTATGAATATGTGTATCTAATTTATGAAAAGTCTCAAGCTGTTGACATCCTTGAGGTGTACATAACTGAAGTCGAGAAACAATTAGATAGAAAGGTTTAAATAGTGAGATTAGACAGGAGTGGTGAGTATTATGGTAAATATGATGAGTTAGGCTAAAATCCTGGCCCATTTGCCAAATTCTTAGAAAAGAAAGGCATTCTTGCTCAATATACAATGCCTGGTACACCATAGCAGAATGGAGTTGCTGAAAGGCGTAATCGTACACTTAAAGATATGGTTAGGAGTATGTTAAGTTCCTTAATTGTACCCATTTCACTGTGGGGTGAAGCTTTAAAGACTGCAATGTATATCTTAAATAGGGTTCCTAGTAAGGCGGTCTCAACAGAGGCAAGAATCTTCAACCCACAAGAGAAAAAGTTAGACTCAAGAACAATATCTGAATATTTCATTGGTTATCCAGACAAGTCTAAAGGGTACAAATTTTATTATTCTAATCACAGTACGAAGATAGTGGAGGCTGGTAATGCTAGATTCCTAAAGAATGGTGAAATTAGTGAGAGTGAGAAAACACGAGTGGTGAATTTCGAGAAAATTAGGATAGATGTGCCAACATTTGACCCTTATCGAAAAATTGTTGTTTCTCAGACTATTCCACAGGCTAAGGAAAACAAACACCATAATGAAAATCCTTCATCACCTCATGTTTCACCACTTCATAAAGATACCACCATTGAAAATATTGCAGAACCATCACAACCTGCAGTTATGAGAAAATCTCAGAAGGAAAGAAAGCCTACCATTCCAGATGATTACATGGTGTATCTACAGGAATTTGATTTTACTATTGGGATTAATAAAGATCCAGTCTCATTTTCACAGGCCATGAATAGTGATGATTCTACTAAATGGGTCAATGCTATAAATGAAGAGTTAAAATCCATAAAACAGAATGGTGTTTGGGATCTCGTCAAATTGCCTAATAATTGTAAAAGGTCGGGTGTAAATGGGTCTTCAAGACCAAGCGCAACGCAAAAGGCAATATCAAATGATTTAAAGCCAGACTTGTTGCCAAGGGTTTTTACTTAAAAAGAAGACATAGACTATATAGAAATCTTCTCTCTAGTATCTAAGAAGGACTCGCTTAGAATCATTCTAGCATTGGTAGCTCATTATGACTTAGAGTTGCATCAAATGGATGTGAAAACTGCTTTTCTGAATGGGAATTTGGATAAAGAAATTTATATAGAGCAACTAAAAGGATTTGCAAAAAAAGGTAAAGAACATTTAGCTTGTAAATTAAAGAAATCTATATATGGCCTTAAACAAGCTCCCAAGCAATGGTATTTAAGGTTTAATGATACCATTACCTCATTCGGATTTAAGGAAAATGCAGTTGATCAATGCATATATCTGAAGGTTAGTGGGAGTAAGTTCATTATTTTGGTGCCATATGTGGATGACATTTTGTTAGCTAGTAATGACCTTGGCTTATTGTATGAAACCAGGGAAGATCTCTCTAAGAACTTTAAAATGGTCGATATGGGTGAGGCAAACTATGTTATTGGCATAGAGATCTTTAGGGATCGATCTCGAGGATTGCTAGGACTATCTCAGAAAGAATATATTGATCGTGTTTTGGGGAGATTCAATATACAGTTTTGTTCAGCCGATGATGCACCCATCATGAAGGATGATAAATAATATTAAAAAAAAAAACAGCGTCCAAGGAATGACTTGAAAAGAAAACAAATGAAGGATATTCCATATGCTTTGAGGCTACAAATCATGCTTTATGGTTGCGAAATTTCATCTCAGGACTTGGTGTTGTTGACTCAATTGCCAAGCCGTTGAAGATATATTATAACAATACCGCAACAGTTTTTTCTCTAAGAATGGAAAGTACTCTAATGGTTCTAAACACATGGAAGTAAAGTACTTAGTTGTTAGAGAAAGAGTCTAGAAACAACAAGTTTTAATTGAAAACTTAAGCACATCTCTTATGATTGCTGATCCATTCACAAAGGAATTGCCACCAAAGACATACAAAGAGCATGTTATTAGGATAGGTCTTTTAAGTAACCCTTGATGTGTATGGTTAATCGTGAGTGCTTATTTTTATTTGGCACTATTTGTGCAATAATAATTTTGTTTTTGTTTTTCCTGTTTCTAAAAATGTGTGTACACATTAATTTGAATATTGATAAACATGAAATATCTTAACAAGACAAACTATAGGGGCCTTTCAGGCAAACAATTACATATTCCAATAATGGACTGGGTTGGTGAAGGTTATCGATGATGTAGTGCATAGAAGGAAATATGACATAAATGTTATATAATCGCTATGACTCACATTGGTGATCTAAAGTAATCACAGCATTATAGTTTCTAATATATCTGAATTTATTGGCTATTTTTAAAATTCGTAATCACGTGTCAAAGTTTTTAGTGTGGAATCCAATGAGTCAAAATTTTTATAAATTGCAAATTTTTTAAAAAAACTCATAATTGCATCATAATCAGCTTAATGGGCCAAGTGAGAGAATGTTGGATTTATTTTCTAGTGTGGCCCAATAGCCTACATATATCTACATGTTTTAATTTATTTGGATTCCACAATTAGATAAAACCAATATTTGATATAAAGTTCAGTAATTAGAATTTTGGTATAATTACTCTTCTAAGACAAGAAGAAAACCATAATGGATAGGAATTCTTTTGATAGAGTTTATCTGACCCTCTTTTTTTTTTTCTATATAAGGATGTGTGACTCCCTTTTCATATCATGAGTATTTTTCCATCACTCTAAGTTTTATAGTTATCTTAATTAAGAGAGACAGAGAGAAGAAGTTGAGCCAATAATTAAAGATTCAACTATTAGGGGTATTTTCTCAACTTCTCTAATTCAATGGCTGACAAAGGTATGTTCGTTTTGTACTTGAGTGGTATTGAATTCAAGATCTTGTAAAATTTAATTCTGCATTATTATTATGGTTACATGTATTATTAAATTTTACAGACCAATCTAGGTATACACTCTTGGTCATTGGGCCGAGCTGGGATAAGGATGGACCGCGCTATAAAGCCTCGAGGATGTAGTCGTATTACAGATTTGGGCCGAAGTTATCTCGGTAGCACGGTCCTAGACCTTCTGCGTCTAACCGGTCAGTGGAGATTAGACCGAGGTAATGGATAGCTCGACAGGGTGTCATTTCAAAGTCAAGGCTAACTGAATTGATTTAATTAGTACCGAGCTGTGTAAGCATGGTTAAGTCTTGTGCCAGCCGAGGTAAGAGTTGCAGCCATCTCACTTGGTTAGGAGTGAGTAGGGTGTTGTCAGGATATGCATTATCCTTAGGAGTGTGATTCCTAAGAGGACTCTTATAAGGAGAGTTGGAGTCCTACTAGGATTGTGCCAAGTGGAATCTATAAAAACTTATGACAGGACCTATGTACAGGTATTACGATTCTGACTCTCAAATACACAGAACTTTTGTGTTTATTGTCTATTTTGCTGACTTAGGCATCAAAGGAGTTTCTGGCACACCCCCGCCAGCTAGCTCACGTTTGTGTTTTTAGTGAGTAAAACGACTACATTTGGAGGAGTGCAAACTTGATCAACAGAATTATACGAAAAGATTATTTCGTACTCGTATAATTAGTTATTGTTAAAATGACAACAATGGTGAAATTCAAATAAAACTTTATGAATTTGAATTTAAAATTTCACGAAATTGGTTCAAAATTTCAAAATTCAAAACAAAGATTATGCCGAATATATATTTTTTAAATTATTTAAAACAAGAAACATTAAGCTCATCCCTTGTCATTTTAGTTCTTATTAACTAATTTGGTGTTTAGTTTCTATTCGTAAAATTCTTGGAAATATAAAAATGATTAAAAAAATTTAATAACATGGTTTCTCAGATGAAACTTTTAGGATATATTCATTTGTATATACCTAACAAAATATATGCAAGTATAAAAACATTGTTGGAACAAGGGAGTTTAAAATACTTATATTATTTAACCCAATATTATAAAGGGAGATGTTACAATGTGCATCCTTAAAAAAATGCATATAGTATATTTTTCATAACTTAAACCTAAAATATCATAACTTTTTCTCTACAAAATTCATAACTTTTTTTCACTGAAAATGTCATAATAAAATCTCAAAGTGTCAGACAAAAATCACAAAATGTCATAACATTATTATTCTTAATTTTAGGGTGCACATAATAAATTCATTATTTATAATTTTATCACAAAATGTCACAACACACATCACAAATAATCATAATCTTCATCATAAAAAATCATAACTTTTTTACAATATACACCATTTGAAAAGGTGCACATTGTAAATTTCTACTATTATAAATAAATAAAAGAAGAGAAGAGAAGAGAATACAATACTTATGGTACTCAAGGTAGCGGGAATAGCAATGGCTTGTTTGGTTAGTAGTTGGAAATCTCCAATCAAATGGAGCTGTACCCACTTCCTTCACCTGTTAATTTCCAAAAATAACTTGTAACAATCGATGAGTGTTTATTTATTTTAATAATGTCTTTAGAATATTTTTTTTCAAATGTCAAACCGTCTAAAATCACTAATTGGTTTTCCTAATCATTAAATTATTTAAAAATTTAAATATAAAATTACAAACTTATCTATGTTTACACTTAGTGTTAATTTTATATAATTGATAATATCCGTTATATCGAGTTTCTGTCTATTATATCTAAAGTTTTCTATAATAATTAACCCACAATCCATACATACATATACATAAAATTTAAGGAGTTAACTTTCGATGAGGCATGTCTTGAGTTTCATTTCGAGTCTTACAATTACTTGTATAATTTTTTCCCTCTCTATTTCTCTCTTATCTATCTATACATATTTATCAACAGCAGCAGATGCAAATGTGAAAATTGTTTAGTAGTTACTAGTTGTGTGAAGTTGTAGCAATTACCAATTTTACAGATATTTTGAAATAGCAATACTGCAGACACTACAAACAAGAAAAAAAAAAAAAAAAGAGTTTTTAATTTATATTTTTAATAATTTTTTTCTCAATTTTCAATAAAAAACAAGTTAAATCGAACCGGATGAATTTTACTTGGAAACACCAATCGATGGGTTAAATTCATTCTATACTTGATCATACCCCTTTAATTCCATCTCCACGCTACATACATACTACCCAAAAAAATATGGGATACTTATTCTAGGACACTAGCATTTATGATTTTGAAAAAACAAAAAAACTGTGAAAAAACTTCAAAATTATATATCTTCGAGCATCTTCAATGATTTGTCATTGAAGCTGCTATTACTATAATTTGATAATTGGAGAAGAAAATGGTGCTCCAAGTGCCACATGGCAGCTGTCATATGTGTCAACTCTCTCCATTCCTCACTCTCAATAAAACAAATAATTTTTTACAAAATCACCATTTTTGCAAAATTAAACATAGAAACTGAAGTCGTTCGACCGATCGTCCAAACACACCAGTTTCTGTGTTTGATTCTATCAAAATAACATTTGACTATTAAAATATCATTGCTATAATTCTACCATTTTTTACTATTTATTATTAAATTATAACAATGACAACGCTATTATAATATTTACCATTAAAAATGCTCTCCTACATAAGAATAGATAAAACATATATAAATGCATCTATATTTATGAGAGAGAGAGAGAGAGGCCTTAATAGAGGGTGGAGGGGGTGCTTTAGAGATATCGATGGAACCAGGTTCATGAGAAGGCCTTGGAGCGTGCTCTCCTTTTGCCACTTCGTTCACATCCCTCACTCTCATCTTCTCATGTGGATCTATTACTGAATCCACTGACATTCTCTCTCTCTCTCTCTCCGATTTTCTTTTCTTTTTTTTGTGCTTGATTCTTTCATGGACTGAATTTAGTATATTATAGAGTGCAGCGAGGTGTCATCGGTGGAAATTATCAGAGACTTAGGGCTGTTTGACATGTCTCTTGGGGTTAAAATAATCATATAAGATAAAATAAGTTATTTTAATTAAATAAGACAAAATGTCAAATTCAATTCATAATCATTTTATTTTTCACTTACAAAAATCAAAAAACCAAAAATCTATCTCAAACTAGGTTTTTTAGCTTCAAAGCTAAAATAACTAAAAAATTAAAAACTAACTCACATTCCTAACGAGCTTTTAGAATTTTTATGTATTTGTATTTGATTAATAGTGTTTTGTAAATTATGCATTTTTATTCTTATTTTTTGAACCCCTTAAACAAGATTATTTAGTTTGAAAAATACTATGAACTCCATCTTATTTTGAATTTATTCTAAATGAGTGTTGTATAGTTGAAATTAAATTTATATAGTGTGAAATTTATGTGTAAAATAAATTTGAATCACCAAATTATAATTCTAAATAATTTTTAAATAATTAAATCTAAACTTATAATATTATGATTTATTTTTAGGTAGACACATAGTGAGAAATTTTAAATGAAACACTTTACAAATTTTCACACTTGTCCCAGTGAGAAGCGGTACAAGGATGAGTTTCGATTCAGGATGGAAATTAAACCTGAACCCGATGAAGACTCACCCCAACCCACTATTATTAGAGCGGAGTTCTCCAAAATTTTCCCCCACGGGTCGAATATAATATTGGTTGGTGAATCTCCAATTTTTTCGAGGCTGGGTTGGTGAATACCTACTGGTGAATTACCCATCCCCTTATTTCCAAGTCAAGGTCAAGCAAAAAAAATCAAAAAAACAGTGATCGAAATCTTAAAGATGCGAACTTGAAAGAAGCGACAGAGCTCAAGGTTCGAACCATGGCCACCGAAAGGCTCGGCATTGACCTCTCCCACCTCGACCACAAGTGGTTCATCAGACGAGTCGAAGGTAATAGGTTGGTTCAGAAAGCAAAGATCAATCAATTGATGATACAAAACAAAAGCATCTTGATTCTAGTTCACATGTGCCATACACACCACTCAGATCAATTCACAGGAAATCAAGAATCTAAAGAAATCACAAACCTAAAGTAGACAACTTTAATAGGGTTTTGAATCAAGAAAAGAAAAAAAAAAGAAAAAAAAAAGAAGCTACTATTACAGATTACAGACATATATATATGTATATGTGTGTGTGTGCGCGCGCGCGCGTGTGTATATGTGTTTGACCATTTTAATATCTTTTATTTATTTATTTATATATTTTGTTCATGAATCTTCTTTTGTCTAGTTCATGAATCTCATATTGTTCATGAATGGAGATTTATTGTTTTGGTGACCTTTTGTCTTATTCATGAATGAAGATTAATTGGAAGTTCATGGACTTGGTAATGAGTTAATATTTGGAGACTCTCCATTGTCTCTAGTTTAATGGTCATTATTATTTTTGGCATAAATTATAAGGTCCTAGTGGCCTATAAATAGTTCATCTCATCTACTATTTTCTACACTAACTATTGTTTATACTTGAGAGATTACTAGCAAAGATGGGTGTTTTTCTTGGTGTAGTTTTGGGTTCACCATATTGTGCAGAGTTGATCTGAACCATACGACAAGTAGTCAAGCTATTATATCCTAAAGGGGACAAGTCATAATTTTGTGACTGCTACATCGGTAATTGGGTTCTTCCTACCGCAGTGGACTTGATCTCCTTAAAAAAAACGAGATATTTGTGCCTCAACTTGATCTATTTGTATCTCATTTTTTTTGCATTATTTATCAATAAAATATAATTTTTCTAGTATTTTGTTCAACAATTTTAAGGAGATCGAGCATGGAACAAGTACCAGAAAAAACCAATAATGGAATTGGAGATCTCAACAATTCTTTCAAGTTCAAGAGAGTTCATTTTAAGAGGTAGAAAGGAAAATTTTTTTTGTACCTCAGCCTTTTGAAAGTTGCTTATGTTCTTACCGAGAAGAACCTAAACAAAATCCCAACTGAAGAGATGAATGATGAAGACTACGAGGCACATGAAGCAAAAGTGGCTTCCTACAATACAGATAAGTATAAATGTCAATTTTATCTCTTAAATTTCCTTGCTGATTAATTTTATGATTATTACTATGGCACCATTTACACTTTGTCTTCTATTTTGGCATGCTCGCTTGTGTCATATTAACAGTAAATATATGGGAATCATGAGTAGTTTAGGATTAATTTCTAAAATGACAAAAAATTTTGAGAAATGTGAAGTTTGCAGTAAAGCAAAAATTACCAAGAGGCCTCATAAAAGTGTTGAAAAAAATACCGAATTGCTAGAATTATTTCATACTGATTTGTGTGAGTTTGAAGGAATTTAACTCGGGGTGGTAACTGATATTTTATCACTTTTATTGATAATTTTTCAAAATATACAAACATATATTTATTAAAAAATAAAAGTGATACTTTTGAAAAATTTAAAGAATTCCTTTTTGAAGTGGAAAATCAATTTGGTAAAAAGATTAAGAGAATTAAGGGTGATAGAGGCCGGGAGTATAAATCTCTTGAATTCAACTCTTTTGTTCAGTCATTGGGAATTATTCATGAGACTACTCCACCATATTCATCTTTATCTAATGGCGTAGCTGAAAGAAAAAATAGAACGTTAATTGACTTGACGAATGTTATGTTTATTAATTCAAGTGCTCCTTCAAATCTTTGGAACGAGGCTATTTTGACAGCTTGTCATGTGATAAATAGAATGTCACACAAAAAGACTAAAATTGTACCTTATGAGTTGTGCTGGAGGCATAAACCAAATCTAGGTTATTTGAGGGTTTGGGGTTGTTTAGTTTTTGTAAGGCTTGCAGATCCTAAACGACCTAAATTGGGTAAATGAGCTACCACTTGTGCTTGGATATGCATTACATAGTACAACTTATAGATTTTTTTTGATATAGAAAATAATATTATTTTTGAATCAGGTGATGCTATTTTTCATGGAAATAAATTTCCTTTCGAATCTATAAATAGTGGGGGTCAAATAATTTCTGAAAATATTTTATCCATGCGTAGCTCTTCTACTCTATCTCAAGTTTTTCAAAAACAAGAAAATTCTCAAATCCAACTAGGGAGGAGTAAATGAGCTAGAGTTGAAAAAGATTTTGGCCATAACTATTATCTTTACAATATGGAAGAAATTCCTCTTACGGTGCAAGAAGTTTTATCATCACCTGATGCTATTTTCTAGAGAGAGGCTATAAATTATGAGATAGATTCACTACTTTCAAATAAAAACATGGAAGCTAGTGGATTTACCTCCAGATTGTAAAACTATTGGGTGTAAATAAGTTCTTTGTAAAAAAAATTTAAACCGGATGGAACTACAAATAAATATAAAGCGAGGCTTGTTGCTAAAGGTTTTAAGTAACAAGTTGATTTTGATTTCTTTGATACTTTTTCTCCGGTTATTAGAGTTACATCCATTAGACTGTTGATAGCAGTGGCTGCAATTCTTGATTTGAAAATTCATCAAATGGATGTAAAAACAACATTTTTAAATGGAGATCTAGATGAGGAGATTTACATGGACCAACCCGAGGGCTTTGTGGAGCCTGGCCAAGAAAGCAAACAGGTTTACTAGCAAGTCAAGTCGAGATCATTAGCTAGCCATGGGAAGAATTATGAGATATTTATCTGGTACCAAAAATTATGGTTTGTTTTATAATAAGGGCTGGTTTGGCATTCTTAAAAAAAGTCAAAAAGTCAAAAAGCCAAAAAAGTTACTAAAAAGTTATCACTATTCACTAAAAAAAATATAAAAAAATTAATTTTACACAAAAAAAAGTACAATTCACTTTTCATGTGAGTTATACTTTAGCTGACTTTAGTTGGACAAAGGGAATAGGTGGGTGCACAAACAAAACAGTGTTGTTCGGCCCGTGGAGGCCCATCACGGATCCTGTTTCAATAATTTGAACCGTTCAATATGTACAACTCGTCGAATACTATATGCTTATTAAAAATCACGTTGATCGGATATTGCTAACTGCAGGATCAAAACAGTTTTGTATAAAAAAAAATGGATGGTGTTATAGTTAACGACTGACAAAAAAACTAATCTGATTAGATAGCTATCGATATCCGATCAACGTGATTTTTTACAAACATATAGTACTCGACGAGTTCTACACATTGACGGTTTCGATTAGCAAAACGAGACCTATGGTAGGCCTCCACGGGCCGAACAGTACCGTCCAATTCAATGCCCGAAAAGAAGGCAAACATCTCCTATACAGTACTTTGCACAATGCTGCTATCATACTGTCCACCATACTGCCTACTCGCCAAAAAGCTTCTCCTATACACTAATTTGTACAATTTTTTAATACATATTTTTTCGTAAAAAATCAAAAAGTTATCCCAAACAACCATATTTTTTTCTCAACTTTTTAGTTTAAAAAGTCAAAAAATGCACTTATTTAGGACATCCCTAACAACCCCTAAGTATCCTGCAGTACTTGAGGGATATAGTGATGCCGATTGAAACACTTTGTCAGGTGATTCTCTCTCTACTTCGGGTTTTATTTTTATCTTGGATGGTGGTGCTATATGTTGGAAGTCTAAAAAACATACTATAATTGCTAATACTACTATAGAAGTTGAACTTATAGCGTTAGTTTTAGCATGTGAGGAAGCGAATTGGTTGAGAAATTTGTTACATGAAATTCCTTTTTGGGAAAAACCTTTTCCTCCTATGTTAATTCGTTGTAATAACACTTCTGCTATTGGTAGAGTGAACAACTATTTTTATAATGGTAAATCCAGACCTATTCGAAGGAAACATAGTAATGTGAGATCTTATTTGAGTAATAGCATCATAACTGTGAATTATGTAAGATCTTATGATAATCTTACAGATCTGTTAACCAAGACCTTAGCGAGAGATAGGGTCTGGAATACATCGAGGGAGATGGATTTAAAGTCTATAAAATCATAAACCATGTATGAAGATACCCAACCTAGGGACCAGAGATCCTGTAACTAAGTTCAATGGGAAGAAAACATCATATGGTAGTTGTAAAAATGCACTCCTTAATATTTTGTTGTCCATCCCTATGATGTAACTGCATTTGTCCTGTAATGTTGGAGGGTTGAGTTTTTATACTCTTAATGAAATTTTGTAGCTCTTGTTAAGTGGGGTGTATAAATTACAAGAACATCTTTGACAGATTTCACCTATGTGAGCATGAAAGTGGGGTTGCTTTTTATGAGAACAAGGCATATTCTCAAATATGCTCATGAAAACTAGGATAGGTACAAGGCCGTAATGTGCTGGCTATTAAAGCTCATGTCAACACCTGGATTATTATGTGTGAGCAGTAATATTTTATTTCCCCTAAGCAGTCATAGTTTAAGTCTGAGACCACTACTGACTCTGGAGTTGAGGTTACTGTTTCACTAATGAAGGTTTAATGCAGAGCACACCTTTATGATGCATACTAGTCTATCTTTATTTAGTAATCTCTCTTGTCCTTGTTGATATTAAAATGAGACCATTTAATATATTTTATTTATTTATTTATATATTTTGTTCATGAATCTTCTTTTGTCTTGTTCATGAATCTCATTTTGTTCATGAATGGAGATTCATTGTTTTGGTGACCTTTTATCTTGTTCATTAATTGGAAGTTCATGGACTTGGTGATGAGTTAATATTTGAAGACTCTCCCTTGTCTCTAGTTTAATGGTTATTATTATTTTTGGTGTAAATTGTAAGGTCCTAGTGGCCCATAAATAGTTCCTCTCATCTACTCTTTTCTACACCAAATATTGTTTATACTTGAGAGATTATTAGCAATGAAGGGTGTTTTTCTTGGTGGAGCTTTGGGTTCACCATATTGTGCAGAGTTAGCCTGAACCATACGACAAGTGATCAGGCGTTGTATCCTGGAGAGGACAAGTCATAGTTTTGTGACTGTTGCATCGATATTTGGGTTTTTCCTACCGCAGTGGGTTTGATCTCCTTAAAGAAAACGAGATATCCGTGCCTTAGCCTGATCAATTTGTATCTCATTTTCTTTACATTATTTATCAATAAAATATATTTCTTCTAGTATTTTCACCAACAGTATGTATATGTAGAGAGAGAAAGTAGCTTTGGACTGAGGACTAAGGAACTGGAACTTAGAAGAGGTAAGTGATGGTGGTGAGGGTCAAGTCATTTGCAAGGTGAGAGTTGAAACCATAATTTATGATTTGTTTGGTTGCTTAGAAATTGCAAAAAAGAAGAGAAAGTTACAGTAGTTTGTTCTCTTACGTTTGCTTTTGATTTTTCTGTTGTGTGAGCAAATGAAAAGCTTTGGTACTTGCAATGTAGTTGGGTTCCTATGTTTGATTGTTGAGAATTTGCTAGAAAATAAGAGAAATTTTTAGTAGCCTTTAACTGTTTTTTTTTTTTTTCCTTCTAATTATTAGTTTTAGATTGTATTTAGTTCATGAATTTGAAAAGAGTTTTAAAAAAAAAAAGTGTTTAAAATCTATCCTCAAATCTATAAACTAAACACAATCTTAATCAATTTGTCTCTTCCACTCACTTTTTTCAATTCTTAATTTTTGCTTTTGATTTGTTTAGAGCAACTCCAACCACACTCTCTACTTTTTATTAGCTAAAGTACAAAAAAAGTACACTCTTTATTTTACCTAATTACTTTAGCTATTGTGTTCTCCAACCACGCTCTTTATTTTAGCTAATCATTTAAACTAACTTAATTAATTTTTAAAATAAAAAAATACTAATTATTAATATTTTACTAATATAAATTTGCAATAATAATAAATTTGCTCATACAAATATAAAAAACCTATAGAATGAGAAAAAAAAATACAAAATACAAAATAAGTTATTCCGTAATTTATCAAACAAAATTGAAAGAACATATAAAATTACTACATACACACACACACACACACACATATATATATATATAATATAAAATCCAAAATCCAAGACATAAATATACAAAAATCTAAAATATATACATACATAATTATTTGGAGAGCCTCTAGGGCTCTTCAATTGTAGCCACCAAAAAAATAGGATGGTAAAATAGCTAGTCCAATAGCTAGCCCATTGGAGCTCAAAATTAGACTTACATTAGCTAAAATACCTAACAAGCCTTGTTTAACTATCCCCTTAGAGATGCTCTTATATTATGGATATATACCTAAAGCAAAGCAAATGGGGCGGGGATGTTAGGGGCAGAGAAAATCGATCCCCTTGAGGGGCAAGGGTGGAAATAAGAAATTGGTCTCCATTGGAGATTGGGTAGGGGGGATGGGTAAAAATAAAAATTGGAGATTAGAGATGGGAAGGGTAAAACCCACTCTACCCACCTCATTGTCATTCCTAATTTCGATCCCTCGCTCTATTTTGCCCTACTTTGTCTCGATTATTTATTATATATATTGTATATGTATATAATTAAAAATTTTAAATATAAAAATATTAAAACACTAAAATATTACCTTAACATTCATATTTACTTATTTATTTTTTATCTTACATTTTTTTTTTTTTAACTTTTAGCATTTATAAATCATTGCTCATAATATATCAAATTATCTCCTATTTTTTTAGCATCATCATTCCTAAAATTACAAAATTAATCAATTCTTATTTCGCTACCTCCTAAATTTGAGCACTACAAACTCACCCTTGCCTGCGCCATTGCCATCCTGTCGGCTTGTTTTTACATGATTCGTGATTAATCCGAAAGACCTACTAATATTCGGCCTAATTTGAGAGAAACTTTTGAACAAACTTTTCAACTTTTATAATCAAGAATGTCCAAAAATTTAAACCTTATAAAACTTTTAAACAAGCCTTTCAACTTTTATAACAGAGAATGTCAAAAAATTTAAATTTGATAAATCTTTTGAACAAGCCTTTTAGTTTTTATAGCGAAGAATGTCCAAAAATTTAAAACTTATAATGAAAAAAACTACCATAGTAGGTATGAAATATTAATTCAACCAATTACCATAATGTGGTGTTTATGACTTGATTTTAAGTTGCTTTATTTAATTTGGACTCAGTCCTCCTATCGTAACTTTATTTCAATACTATCCCAACTCTATTGTAATAAATTAGCAGGTAGTCTACACCATTTGAAAGACAACGTAAATAAAGAGAAAGAAGAGCCGGTATTAAGATTTTTCGACTTGCTAAGATCATTATTTTAAAAAAGAAAAATACGAAAAACAATGACATGATCAAATATCTTTACAATATGCATCTAAATTCATATTTATGTATATAGATAGATTCTTTAACCTTACATGAAATAATAAATAATAATAAATAAATAAATAACATGATGATCTTGTCACATTGTATCTATCATAAAAACTTTCAAGGACTATATATACATAATATTGTTGTGATTTTAAGCACCATTCACTTTCAAGGAAGTTTCCTTCAAACAGAAACACAAAACTGTCCTTCCCACCCCAAACCCCACAAACACACATAAATAAGACAACTCTCAAATGCCCACAAGACATCCCAGGCAAGAACCAGAACCAAAACCAAAATAAAAAATGTGGCCCTTCACCATTCCCTTTTGCTTGGTCCTCTTCCTCTTCTCACCGCACCGAACCGGCTCTCCCATCGTCAATGCGCTATCCATCGATCTGATCAACACAACCTGCAAACAATGCTCAGACAAGTCCACCACCTTCAACTTCGACTTCTGCTTAACTTCTCTCCAGCCAATCCCCATCAGCCACGTCACAAACCTTCAAGGGCTTGCACTCATTGCCATGGAGCTAGCTCTGGAAAACACCACAGATACAATGTCGAGCATAGAGAAGATGTTGAAGAGTGGAGAGTTCGACCCTTTTGCCCTCAGGTGCTTGAAAGATTGCGTGGAATTGTATGGAGAGGGCGTGCCAATGCTGGCCAATTCCATCGGAGCTTTTTTGGCTGAGCAATATGATGCTGCTAAATTGTTGTTGAGTGCAGTTATGGAAGTGGCATCAACTTGTGAGGATGGGTTTGTGGAGGAAGAGGGAGAGGCCTCTCCATTGACAAAGGAAAATAGTGATCTCTTCCGGTTGGTTGATATTGCAGTGTGTATTATTGACTCAATTACCTTTGATTCTAAAGTCCTATTGAACTAGTAACTCAGTTTGGTTTGTCTTGCTTGTATAAGATAATCATAAAACAAGAGCTAAAAACATCTCTCCCTAGTTCCCAATTATCAGCTTTTTTCTATATTTTTAAAGCTATTTTTATCTCATAAGGCTATAAGGAGAAGCTATGTCAAACACTCTAGCATAGATTTTCAAAATTTAAAGAAAGAAAAGAAAAAAGAAACTCTAAGTACCTTCGTAACCTGTACCATACAGCTCATGTATGTGTGAGGGATGGCAATGGGTCAGGGATTTTCGGGTTTCGCATGCAAATTCTTGATTTAAAACTCAACTATTTTAATGACACAGTTTCATACTTCACCCTAACCTTGACAATATTGACCTTTTTAAGAAACCGTCGGCTTTGGGCACCTGGGATCAGCAGTACAAGAAAGGTTCTACCCTTTCCAACCCACGCCTTTATTAGCACTGGCTCCACAACAAGGCAGCCATTGGAGAGAGTCTCTACCTGCCCCTATAGAATTCACTCTTTCATCCGATAGAATAATTCCTACAATACTTCATTATTTGGGTGATTTTCAGAATAAACTGCAGGACTTATGCTCTATGAACACTACTATATTCCGTAGTAAAGCCAAGCCCTTTTGAATAATCTGTAATAGCTGAGAAGAGTGTAATCTTACTAAAAACTGCGATAGAACTCTATTACCATGACATTGACAGTCATGAAATAAATTGGGCAATGGTATTTATTGTTGTTTTCCTCCGAACTACATAAATTAGTATAATCCTAATCTTGATTGGAATTAAATGGTCATGACCATAAACCAGAAAGGCAAACAATCAATAAATGTAAACATGAATAGTGATACATACAGTAAATGCAGAGAGTGGTAAATCACCCCTTGAAATGTTGGTATGTGATTTATCAATTTCAGAAACAAACAAGTAAAGAATTGTCCAAAAAAAGCTGATATCATCAATTGAGGGTACATTCTATGCTGTTACCCTACCAACAGAATCATTCATCTGGTAGTATTTTACAACACTTACAAGTGGGTCAACCTGCACAGCAGCTTCCTCGAACTTTCATAGATCTAACGTTATACAGGCACCCTTTTGCCACGGTAACGGTCCAAGAACTGCACAAAGAAACAAGCAACTTGTAGGAAAAGTATATAGATCATTCCAATCAAAAATATGAGCAAGTAGGACATAGGCTATAGCATCCAACTCGTAGGAAAAGTATAAATCTAAAAACGGAGCAGTGAAAGGGGTTTCTAACCGTTGTTATGTTCCTACTGAAGTTACACATAACCCATCTTATTGCTGCTAATAAAAATACCATGCCACAAAATGCTAAGGTCTAAACCAACCTCGCCAACTATCATACCCCTACCCCACCTATTCATGGGCCAATGAAGCACCAATCACTCAACATGTCTTCTAGGGTAGGCAAATCCATTTTGCAATCAATATCCCTAGATATCTTGATGGTGACTGAAATAATGCTCAATGGTAGGGCATTACCAGTTGCACCCAATTTAGATTAACAAAATTTGCAGGAATAGAATTGATTGCCTCACTAGCAAAAGAACAACATAGATTACATTATTAGAAACGAGTTGGCCTTAAAGTTCTGAATTCCATTATTCCATTTCAAATTAAACCTGGGAAATAAGTCAAAATTTTCTGTGTTGGTTTCGAGAAAAATGTCTGAATTCTCTGTAGTTTAGCTTCAGAAGGAATGGAATAGCTTCGCAATAATAGAATCCATGACTGTGCAAAGCAAAATAAAATAGCATGGATATGATAAATCATGAATCAAAATGGAAATGATGAGCTGATCATTCTTGTATTAGAAATTAGTAAACTTTAAAAATCAGAAATACTTTATAACATTTCCTATATTCATAATTTAGGAGAATGTCTAGGTTTTCTACTTGTTGATTTGAGAAGGTTGCACTTGTTCATAATTATTCCACTCTATTATGAGCAAAACACGATTTCCACAAAAGAATCTACTTCATCCAAGCAGATGATGAGAGAGGACATTCACTGAATGCAGCAACATGATGCAATACCTTGATTAAGTGGGGCTGCCTTATTATTTTAACTGTTATATGTTCGTGATCAGGAAAAAGAAAGGCCTCAACTATACAAAATGCACCCCATGATTCCCAAACTACATTCCAATTCTCAATATAAATTATGTAGAGAACAAACCAACAAAAGTGGCTTCCATGAAAGAACACAAGAAGCAGAATTCCATGAGAATTCTCTCTAAGAAAACATTATATTGAATTGCTAGATAAACGTACCGATCTAACAAATGGTTGTTGGAACACCCACCCAATAATAGGTATCTTCTGCACAAAAACTGACAGTGTTGGCCAAAAGCCACTGCACAAAATACCCAATCAGCTACTAACAATAAGTAATATGACCCGCAGACATTAAATCATTAAAGAAAAATCCAATGAACCTGAAAAGAACGATGAATCCATATGCCTCCAAAACCATTCCCAATACAGGCCATCCTATAACAACCAAGAAAAAGCCAACGCCAAAAGAAATTGTTCCCTGTACAATCATCACAAGGCACAAAGTGGTAAATAAAAATGGAGATGAGTATACACACTGAATGGAGAAGCATAGAGCAAACAAACCTTGAAATTGCTACGTTTCGTGAAGAACTGCATCGAGGACTTCGGTCCAATGGTTATCGTCACCCCTGATAAGAAGAGGATCTGATTCAGTATCACCAAAATAACACAACGTTAAGCAGGCATCAAATGAACAATAAGCTAAACAGTAGATGCTCAATAATGTAAGAAACTGAGCAATAAAATGATGATGAGAGAAACATTTTACTTACATTTCCCATGGCAAGTAGTCCCTTGTCAAAAAATAAAATGATTCCCAAGAATGAGAACAGTATGCCAAATGCGGTCAATCCCAGCCCAATTTCTGTTTCATCAAATAGTTTCAAGTTCTTTCATTAATCAGAATTTTGAAATGGAATAATTCAATAATATGAAGAATAACTGAGAAGAAGATTCATATTTTTTGAGTAATGTTTAGGCCCCTAGTATAGAGAGGTATGCCCCTCTTGATTCATGGACAGTTTATTTCTTTCTTTTAAATGGTCACCTTTTACAACCCGCAAAAAAAAGATTCATCTTAAATGCATCAATTTACAAAAATTGAAACTTTATGTATCACCCTTCTAACCTAAGGAAAAGGACATTAACAATGCTACATTTCCTAGATAGGACAAACAACCAGAAGTAAATAGATTTTTGTTTTTTTTTTTAGTCAATCAAAAGAAACTCATACAAAAGTATGAATTTCACAGAACTCATAGCCTTCATCTAACAAGATATGCAATGCCTTGGTGGCTTCATTGTGTGGATGAGGGTGGCAAATAATCAATCCAACCCTCCTTTCATGGTTCCACCAGCCAAATGGTAAAACTATAGCAAATGGAGTATAAAAGGTTCAGGTGTAAATACCATCAAGTTTCTGCCCAATTGTGTGTGTGAGTATCGAGAAAGAGTTTATACATGTGTTTTCCACTGTCTCGAGAAGACACTAATATTTCATGTGCACACTCTAAAATGGTAAGTGATGGGCATAGCCCCAAATAAGTGGCCCAATGGGCTGTCCAAACAATTCCTAACCCAACATAGGCCCAAGGGCCAAACAAGAAGAAGACGCCAGAAAGGTATGAAAGAAATCAATATATATACAAGTAATCACTCTCTCTCTATCTATCGACTTCTCCCCCCTGAAGCTAAAAGCTTCCATTTATATACTAGAGACTCCTCTAACTTAAACATCGGAGGGTCCTCCAGAAGGCACCCCACCTCCGGGTTCCTTCTTGACGGACTTGGTGCAGGTACAACTTGGAAGACGAGGTTCAGTCATCTTGTGGAGCTCCAGGCCCTGTTCGACCCATTCCTCCTCCGACAAAACTGGTATTATCAGTTGGCGCCGTCTGTGGGAAACTCTTTCGATTGGCAGTTGTGCTCATTGTCACCGGAAATAGCTTCCTTTTCACCCACCTTCAGTGTCGGAATGAATGGTTACCACATGATTCACGGCCTCCTATCGGCGGCGGTGACGTTTTCCCCGCCTACACCTCTCTCGCCAGCGCCACGATTCTCTCACCTCACCATTGTCGTTGGTGAGCACTGCGGAAGTCTACCTACGCACCAAAATCAACCCCCGTACCAAGCAATTCAAAGTCGTCAAGACTTCAAAAAAAAAAAAACAACAACAACAAGCACACAAGCAAAAAGTTCAAGGACAAAGCTCTGGACAGGTATTTCCTATTTGATCTATATCAAAGGCCCAGATTGCCCCACGTGAAGACATGGGCTTCATTTCCCAAGCCACTAACTCTCTCTCTTTTCAACATGTCTGTGTCATGTCACATCATCACATGCATCCCTGCACCTTGAGCCCCGTGCACCGCCAACCAACCCAGTAACAGCGGTCGGTCGGCAACAGTGCTCGGTCGGCAAACATAGGTCGGTCGGCAAACAGTGCTCGGTCGGCAAACATAGCTCGGTCGGCAAACAGTGCTCGGTCGGCAACATAGGTCGGTCGGCAACAGTGGTCGGTGATGGTCGGCAAGCGATGGTCGCCACCAACGGTGGTCGGCACTGTCAATCGAACGGCCAGCGCCTCCCGCAATAGCTCGGTCGACAAGCGATTGCTCGATCGACAAGCGGTGGCCACCAGCGATGGTCGGCCAATCGGACGGAGCCCCAGCGCCTCCGCAATAGCTCGGTCGGCAAACAGTGCTCGGTCGGCAAACAGTGCTCGGTCGGCAAACATAGCTCGGTCGGCAAACAGTGCTCGGTCGGCAACATAGGTCGGTCGGCAACAGTGGTCGGTCGGCAAACAGTGGTCGGCCACCAACAGTGGTCAGCACCAATCAGACGGAGCCCCAGCGCCTCCGCAATAGCTCGGTCGGCAAACAGTGCTCGGTCGGCAAACAGTGCTCGGTCGGCAAACATAGCTCGATGCAAACAAGCGATTTCGATCGGCAACATAGGTCGATCGGTCGCGGTGGTTAAAGGTCGGCCACCAAAGATGGTCAAGACCATCGGCGGTGATTGGTCGGCAATGGCCAAGCGGCTGGTCGGTCGGCAAACAGTCGATCGACAAGCGATGGTCGACAAGCGATGCTCGGTCGGCAAAATGAGCCCAGCGCCTCCACCATATCCGAATGGTCTACTTCTTCCTCCTCAAGGACATCATGAGTAAGATATTCAAACTTCTTTTATCTATGTTGCACATTTCATAACATTTCAGATCAAAAAGCCTCAGCCAGCCTGAGCATGAAGACCTCGGCCAGACCGGGTAATTAAAGCCGTGAGGGGCATGGTATCAGATCCTACCCACGAAGACCTCAGCCAGCCTGAGCATTACTCAAAGCCTCAGCCAGCCTGAGCACGAAGACCTCGGCCAGACCGAGTTACATAAAGCCTCGGCCCGAAGCCTTGAGCCCAGCGCCTCCGCCATATCCGAATGGTCTACTTCTTCCTCCTCAAAGACATCATGAGTAAGATATTCAAACTTCTTTTATCTATGTTGCATATTTCATAACGTTTCAGACCAAAAAGCCTCAGCCAGACTGAGCATGAAGACCTCGGCCAGACCGGGTAATTAAAGCCGTGAGGGGCATGGTATCAGATCCTACCCACGAAGACCTCATCCAGACTGAGCACTAATCAAAGCCTCAGCCAACCTGAGCACGAAGACCTCAGCCAGCCTGAGCACTAATCAAAGCCTCAGCCAACCTGAGCACGAAGACCTCAGCCAGCCTGAGCATTACTCAAAGCCTCAGCCAGCCTGAGCATGAAGACCTCGGCGGACCGGGGTTACATAAAGCCTCGGCCAGGCCAGCACCACTACTCAAAGCCTCGGCCGGTGAGCACTACCAAAGCCTCGGCCCGGCTGAGCCACGAAAGCCTCGGCCCGGCTGAGCACTACTCAAAGCCTCGGCCCGGCTGAGCAGAAGACCTCGGCGGACCAGTTCTTACTCAAGCCTCGGCCGGTGAGGCACTAATCAAAGCCTCAGCCAGCCTGAGCACTACTCAATGCCTCAGCCAGCCTGAGCATGAAGACCTCGGCCAGACCGGGTTACTCAAAGCCTCAGCCAGCCTGGGCACTACTCAAAGCCTCGGCCCGGCTGAGGCATGAAGACCTCGGCGGAGGGTTACTCAAAGCCTCGGCCGGCTGAGCATTAATCAAAGCCTCGGCCAACTGAGCCACGAGACCTCGGCCGGCTGAGCACTAATCAAAGCCTCGGCAACTGAGCCACGAGACCTCGGCCGGCTGAGCATTACTCAAAGCCTCGGCCGGCTGAGCATGAGACCTCGGCGGGCCAAGGTTACATAAAGCCTCGGCCCGGTGAGCACTACTCAAAGCCTCGGCCCAGCCAGGCACTACCCAAGCCTCGGCCCGGCTGAGCCACGAAAGCCTCGGCCGGCTGAGCACTACTCAAAGCCTCGGCCCGGCTGAGCATGAGACCTCGGCGGACCAGGGTTACTCAAAGCCTCAGCCAGACTGAGCACTAATCAAAGCCTCAGCCAGCCTGAGCACTACTCAAAGCCTCAGCCAGCCTGAGCATGAAGACCTCGGCCAGACCGAGTTACTCAAAGCCTCAGCCAGCCTGAGCACTACTCAAAGCCTCAACCAGCCTGAGCATGAAGACCTCGGCGGACCGAGGTTACTCAAAGCCTCGGCCCGGCTGAGCATTAATCAAAGCCTCGGCCAACTGAGCACGAAGACCTCATCCAGACTGAGCACTACTCAAAGCCTCAGCCAGCCTGAGCACGAAGACCTCAGCCAGCCTGAGCATTACTCAAAGCCTCAGCCAGCCTGAGCATGAAGACCTCGGCCAGACCGAGTTACATAAAGCCTCAGCCAGACTGAGCACTACTCAAAGCCTCAGCCAGACTGAGCACTACCCAAAGCCTCAGCCAGCCTGAGCACGAAAGCCTCAGCCAGCCTGAGCACTACTCAAAGCCTCAGCCAGCCTGAGCATGAAGACCTCGGCCAGACCGAGTTACTCAAAGCCTCAGCCAGACTGAGCACTAATCAAAGCCTCAGCCAGCCTGAGCACTACTCAAAGCCTCAGCCAGCCTGAGCATGAAGACCTCGGCCAGACCGAGTTACTCAAAGCCTCAGCCAGCCTGAGCACTACTCAAAGCCTCAGCCAGCCTGAGCATGAAGACCTCGGCCAGACCGAGTTACTCAAAGCCTCAGCCAGCCTGAGCATTAATCAAAGCCTCAGCCAACCTGAGCACGAAGACCTCAGCCAGCCTGAGCACTAATCAAAGCCTCAGCCAACCTGAGCACGAAGACCTCAGCCAGCCTGAGCATTACTCAAAGCCTCAGCCAGCCTGAGCATGAAGACCTCGGCCAGACCGAGTTACATAAAGCCTCGGCCCAGTGAGCATTACTCAAGCGTCGGCCCGGCTGAGCCGAGACCTCGGCCGGCTGAGCATTACTCAAAGCCTCGGCCGGCTGAGCACTACTCAAAGCCTCGGCCGGCTGAGCATGAGACCTCGGCGGACCAGGTTACTCAAAGCCTCAGCCAGCCTGAGCACTACTCAAAGCCTCAGCCAGCCTGAGCATGAAGACCTCGGCCAGACCGAGTTACTCAAAGCCTCAGCCAGCCTGAGCATTACTCAAAGCGTCAGCCAGCCTGAGCACGAAGACCTCAGCCAGCCTGAGCATTACTTAAAGTCTCAGCCAGACTGAACGCTACTGAAAGTCTCAGCCAGCCTGAGCACGAAGACTCGAGCACCAAAAAGCCTCAGCCAAACTGAGTAGAAACTTACGGTACGAGCTAATCCATCAGCCGAATGCCCAGGTCCTCGACCGACCTTCCAAAGGCCTCAGCCTCGGTTGCATTGCTCCACACAAGGGTTAGCACTTTACATTCCTCACAATTTTGCACATGCCGACTCCTCTTGGCGCACGCAGTCTGCGCCGCTTTGCGTCGGCCCAAAATCTCCAACTTTACTCCCTTTAACTCTCACTGCGCCTTGCCCAGTTGGTTTTTGAGCTGTCCTACCTCTATCGCAGCACCCACGTATTTGCACAATAAATTTGGCCACCGTCGCCCTGCCTCCTTCCGTGACTTGGGGGACTACTTTACTCTTTTCTTATTCCCTTCGTTGGACTAAAGCTGCACTCGGGAATAGGGGACTACTGATGGGCATAGCCCCAAATAAGTGGCCCAATGGGCTGTCCAAACAATTCCTAACCCAACATAGGCCCAAGGGCCAAACAAGAAGAAGACGCCAGAAAGGTATGAAAGAAATCAATATATATACAAGTAATCACTCTCTCTCTATCTATCGACTTCTCCCCCCTGAAGCTAAAAGCTTCCATTTATATACTAGAGACTCCTCTAACTTAAACATCGGAGGGTCCTCCAGAAGGCACCCCACCTCCGGGTTCCTTCTTGACGGACTTGGTGCAGGTACAACTTGGAAGACGAGGTTCAGTCATCTTGTGGAGCTCCAGGCCCTGTTCGACCCATTCCTCCTCCGACAAAACTGGTATTATCAGTAAGCATGCCCCAAAATTCTGTAACAGCCTGTTAATCTAATTATCTAACAATCTAAGAATGCAATATGCCAATATGAATTCACTACAAGGTAATGGCAGGTTTATCCCCATTTAAAGAACTACTCCATGAATGGCACCATGTTCCGTGATCATTGATAACTGTTGAAAATAAACTTCACAAATACCTTGACATATACCTCATCACCAAATTGAGACAACCAGGATTAAAACAAAAATTACACACATGCTATCCTACAAAAGAAATCCTCTAGGATGATGGTGGAATGTGATATACAGCCTTGGTTTTGTCATTTTGTTTGACCACAGAAAGAGAATGAAGAAAGGTAGTATGATAAGCAGCAAACTATACACCTAAAAAAACCACATTTTTTTCGCAATTATTTTGTCTTTAGTCATCTTTTTCCAAAATTTGTTTTACTTTTTCTGTTGTTTTGACCAATCTAAAAAAAATGAAAAACAAGAAAAAAAACAATTTTTGGTCTTTTCTGAATTTTTTTTTTCAAATTGTTTAACTTTTCCAGTATGTCGAGTTCAATCCTAAAACTTTAAAAAAAAATTAAAAAACAGTTCACTAAGAAAAAAAAGAAGCCAAATAGTGAAACCCCAAACACGCACGTTTAAAAACAAACAAGGGCAAACTTATCCCTGTGGTTTGGACTATGTACAGTTACTCCTAACATTTGACAGAGTATGATTTGTCAACTGAAATGTACTGTTAGGCCCATTAATTATTTAATAAGAAAGACTAAAATATCCCTGTATATAAAAGTCGTGTGAACTATGAATATTTTCGTCATTTATTTAGAAAGCAAAGTGGATTTTAACCCTGTGTTTTATTCCATATGCGATTTACCCCTTGAAATTTGAAAATGAACATATAACCTCTTATGTGTGCCATGTGTTTCTAAGTTAGACTGAATGTTTAACGAAATCCTTCAGTCCACAACCACGTAGATGGTCATTTCCAATGACAGAGGATAAACCGCACATGGCCCAACCAGTAAAGTGAAATTTGCCCAACAAACAAAAACAGATAACACAGATATATATATATATATATACATGTATATATGTGATATTTGACTGTATGAATCATATTATTAAGTAATGTCAGTTCACACACTTTTGCGGTCGTTCATTTCGAAGTAAACCATGGAGCCGATTCAGAAACGAAGCTACAACTGCCAAAATTCCAACAATTGAGAACTACAGTCTGCAATTCAAAGCAAAAGCAAGTCAAGACAGCTAAAAATCAAAACAACACTGTTCAAATTCATCAACTAATTTCAGCCTAACAGCTAGGGTTTGAAATTTATTTTTTTTACAAAAAAAACAAAAAAACAAAACAAAACAAAAACCATTCAAATAAGATCTGAAGAAAATTAAATGTATTCAACAATCTTCAGAACACCTGTAAGCTCAAAATTGGTTTAACGAATCTGGTAAACGAACCCTAAACAATTAGGTAAGAAGAGAGCCATAAAGAGGAACCTGTGACAGTGCTATGTTGAATATTGAGCATGAAGAGAGAGACGGAGGTTACAGAGAAGACGCGTGTGGGGAATCTTCAGTCTGGGCTTGTTTGTATGCGAAGCAAAGGAATTGATTGCCATTTGCTCGATGACGTTTTTTTTTTTTTTTTTCTCGTTTCAGCCAACTCATTAAGCAATGAATCGAATATACAAAAGTCCTGATAGGGTTATGAGAAAGTACTTATACCTTATATCTAAATAGTTTATAATTTATAACTTTTAGTTTAAGTTGATTTTTAGTTTATTCTTAAAGTATCTTCTGTTCCACTCAAATAATAAGTTGATTTTTGATTTTCACAAAGTTATAAGTTATAAGCTAAACCAAACACATCAAAATAACTTAAATTAAGCTAAAATAAGCTGTAAATAATTTCTGTCAAACAGGCACAAGGGCTCATTTGGAACCACCCAAAAAAAAAAAAAAAAGGTTAAATTTTAATTTATTTTGAATCCTATCATTTTTTATATAGGTAAATTAAAAAAATTAAAGAATGATTTCACTTACATTACTATTTAATTTTTTTATATCTTCCATCTCATTACATCACTAAAAAAAATATAATTTTCATTATACCTTCAATATATTATCAAAATTAACCTTAAATTAACTATTTCATCTCTTTACACTATTAATTTTGGTAATACGGTGCTAAATAATATACATTTTCTAGTATTATCTTGCCCAAAAAATAGATCTCCACCATTTTGTCATTATACATTTACTGGACCACTTTCTTCCAAATAATGATTTTTTAATTTATGATGGACACATTCGATAATACAACGCGAAGTAATTTGAATTACTCCAATGTTATGTTATCGGACAATATTTTTTTTCACCGTTATGTTGCTGTCCAATTAGATGATAACAATAAATTAATTTGGGCCACTTGTAAAGTGCTTGTTTAGTGATACATTGTTATACAAATGGAATTACTTTAGTGTCATGTTACCAAACTACAATAGAATTGTTTAGGCCTCCGTCGTTGTACATTAAAACATTTACTTTTCCTTGAAGTATCCATAAAAAAATTCATAAATCATACACGCATCAATAAAATCATACATAAAAAGTATCCATAAAATTATTCATAAAAACATCAAGTGTACGAATATCCATAAAGTATCCATAACATTTGTCATTGTTTGTATCCATCAATCAAACATGTTATCACAATTTGTCTTGATAATTTGTAGTTAATTTTTCTCCTTACTAGAAATAGACATCTACATTTTTTAGAACCTGTTTACCTCAATCGTTCTCCTTGATCTTCCTGTTGGCTCTATAGTAACCACTTATTTCACAAGTAAGTGTAAGTCTTGGTTTTCTGTCATTGCCTCCCGTATCTGATGTTTTTATAACAATGACAAATCTAGTCTTATTCCCAATGTCAGAAGCCTATTTAATTAATATACTAAAAATCTAAAGATAATAAATACATTTATACGTCAAATTATTAATAAAACCTAATACAAATTAAAAATAAGAAAAAATTGCGTTCATAAAAAAAAAAACTTAACAAACCTCATTTGTAATGAATTCATAATAAGAGTCTACTAATATTGCAGTACTTGCGTTGTTGCAATGAGTATAAGTATAATCTTTCAAGGCAAAAAAATAAAAAATATTAAAAAAAATGAAACTGAAAATACATGATAATGAGAAGCCGAATAAATTTAAAAAATTCAGTTTGGGGTTACTAGAAATGTATCTTTTATTCGGTAGTTGGTTATCAGACTTATATTTTTTGTTTGGCAATGTAATGTCAGACTATTTTATTTTGTTCGATTTCCAATCATCGAACTAAAGTCGAACACCAATCCAAAAAAACGAAACAAAAACCTACCAAATAAATAAATAAAAAAACTCACAATTTCACTTTTTTGATGCTTCTTCACCACCGTTTTTTCATCTATTACTTTCTTTAATGATCAAAATACTATGATTCTTACTTTTTAAAAAGAGATGCGTAAGAGAAAAGAAAAATTAAAAAAGGAAAAAGAGGAGTAGGGCTTGAAGATCAATGGGTGTAAAGAGATAACAAAATATATTTAATTTTAGTGTTTTGTCTTTACAAGTAATTTCACATATGGATAAAATTGGGAGAAAAAAAAAAACTCATATGAACGGTGTAAAGAGGTAAAGTAGTAGTGTAAGTAGAATCACCCAAATTAAAAAGTCAACTTTTAATTAGCTTACCAGATCACCCCAAAATACAAAACGCTTCGCTTGGCACATGTTAGGGCATGTCCAACCGTGTATTAAATTTTAGTAAAAATTTAAGTAAAAAGTCTATTTGATATCAAGTAATCTAACAGAAGTTTTTAAAATTTTATTAATACATTGATCGACCGGAAGGATGTTTGGCCGGTCAATTGACCAATTTAAAATTTTCACAAATTTTTGCTTGAGATGGTCATCCGGAGAATCGACCAGGCTGATGTTTGACTAATCAATCGGCCAGTATAAAATTTTCACAAAATTTTGCCTTGAGGTGGTCATCCAGAAGACATCTGGTAGTGAAAATCCAAAGGCTACGAACAGTGATTTGATGAAAGGCATATTCATCCTCAATCTGATGAAAGATTTGAAAAATTTTAGATTTGATGAAAGATTTGGTTAACCATTTGAGCAGTAAAAAGTAATTTTTTTTATTAAATTTAAATTTGAGGAAACATTTCGTAAACCATTAGAAATAGTCTTAGACGAACTAAATAAACACAAAAGGATAAAATAAAATTAAAAAATTAATAAGATAAAATATCACAACCAAATTATAATTATTTATTTGTTTCTCTCATAAAATTATAAAAAATAAAAAATTATTTTCAAACGGAACTAATTTAATCAAGTTAAATTAGTCAAAAAAAAAACTAAAACATCAAGCTAAATTAGTTCTTTTCAAAAAAAAGACTAAAGGTGTGTTTGGTTTGATTTTGGAATATAAATTAAAAAAAAAAATTAGGGAAGAGTTTAGAAATTTTTTTAGTTTGTTTGGTTGTATATTTTGAAAATAGTTTTGGAGTATGGGAGTTTGGAATGATTTGATATTTTGTTATAGTTAAGTAGATGTGTATGAGAGAAAAATTGATTTAGAATGAGAGAGGAGAAAGAAAAAGTGACTGATTGATATTTAAGAAATAGAAAGTGATTTTGGAATTTTTTTTCTTGGGTCCTGCTTAAGTGTGCAACCCCCTTAAGGTTGCACACCATATGCAACCCAATTGTTAGCCGTTAGATTACAATAATTGATCAAGACCATTGAATTGTTTAATCGTGAAAAAGTTGAAACCGGGGCAACCGGTTAATGCTTGTATTTGCATGATTGCATCCCACTCACTCTCTGTATTTCGTCTCTATCTCTCTCTGTTCTCCTCTCTGTGTAAGGTTGAGTTAGTGTAACTGTTGATTTCCATTAATAGGGAGAAGCCCCTGTTGGGTTCGTTCTATTGACGAAGCTCTGTAGGGAACAGTATAACGGCCGATTTCCAACAACAACGTAACTACAAGGCTGTGTTGGTTCCATTGCTGAAGTGAAGCCTTTCTCTCGAACTAGATATGAGGTATGGAGCTGTCTCCCTCTCTGTCTCTCTGGCCCGTTCACTTCAGCTATTTTCCCTCAACTAAACCCCCATCCTAACTTCAACCGCTCTACGCTTTGCTCCAACGGAAACCCCTCCATTGGCAACTAACCTTTCTCTTTCTCTTTCTCAAGCGAGTGTTTGTGTTTGCACAAACAGCTAAACCGTGTGAAAATGTCATGTTTGTGTTTGTGTTAACAATTTTCGGTCATCAAGTAATTGTTTGTAGTAATGTCATGTGATATGGCCCATTGAAGTTAAAAGGGAAGGTGATGATTATGACATTCCAAATGAAGCAGATGACATTCGTTTGATGAATGAAAGTCGGGGAGAACCTGATCATGGTTGCGAAGGTGGTCCGAGCAATGAAGAAGCAACCAATATGAACGGTGAAGATGGCGGAGCCGACGTGAAAAAAGAAATGGTTGACGATGCTCATTGCAATGACATGGTTGGTGATGTTGAGCGTGCTATTCTAGACGAAATTTGATTCGTCGAAGATTTCTACAATCGTATGCCAAGGATTTAGTATACGAAAATCCAGATTTAACACAAATAAAGAGGGAAAGGTCGTTAGTAGGCTGTGGTTGTGTTCAAGGGAAGGTCAGAGATTACCAAAATACTTGGACCGTGTTACTGAGAAGAGTAGAGCTCCCAAGGCACTAACAAGAGTAGGTTACAAAGCCCAATTTACATCTGATGCGATCACGGATCTTTGAGTGAAGGGAAAGTATGTTGTGACTCACTTCGTCGCAGACCACAACCATGAATTGGCGGAACAACACTGTGTGATGTATCTGAGGTCACATCGTAGTTTAAATAGTGCTGGCAAAGCTCAAGCAATGGCTATGCGCAATGTCGGTGTGAAGACTAGCCAAATCATGGACTATATGGTAAATCAATCTGGGTCTTATGAGAATGTTGGTTTCATCCGTACGGATCTGCACAACCATATTCAAGCCGAACGTAGAGCAGAAGTTAAGGATGGTGATGCGCAGGGTGCGTTGGTTTACCTATGTGCAAAACTTGATGTTGATGCACGTTTTTTTTACAAGTATGATGTGTGTAACGATAACAAGTTACAAAATCATTACGGCGATTTGAAATCGCGGCGACTCATAAAGTTTGGTGATGTGTTGATATTTGACTCAACTTACAGAACCAATGCATACAAAAAACCTTTTGTCATGTTGGCTGGTGTGACTAGCCACTTTAGGACCACGATATTTGCATGTGTTTTGCTAGCTAATGAGACAATTGAGACATACATATGGGTTTTGGAAACATTTATGGAGGCGATGGGCAATAAAGCACCTGTGTTCGTACTAACAGATGGGGATAAGGCGATGCGAGAGGCAATCAGAAGAGTATTTCCAGACGCAAGACATTGATTATGTAATTGGCATCTAGGGAAAAATGCTGTTTCAAATGTTCACATAAGTGGCTTTGCACATGCTTTCAAGTAGTGCATGGACATGGAAACGGATGAGACAAAGTTTGAGCATGGCTGGACGACGATGGTCGAAAAATTTGGACCTCAAACCAACAATTGGGTGTTGGAGACATATGTGAAGAGTCATATGTGAAATTTGAGGCATATATCGTGGACATTTCTTTCTTTGGGATGAAGAACACTCGGTATTTCCGGAGTGTATGAATGCTTATTTCAATCCCTTCCTCCAACACAAATTGAAGCTATATGAATTTGTTAGGCATTATGATCGGGCTCTTGCAAGGATAAGGTATAACAAGGCTGGAGATAATGCTGAAACAAATAACACTTTTCCGGTATTGATTACTCCATTGCGAGATATAGAGAGATATGGAGCTGAGCTATTCACCCGAAATATATTTAGAATGTTCCGTGATGAAATCTTAGAAGAGGGGAAGTTAAATGTGAAGGACGTGTTCCCTTTGCCGGATGGTCAGAAATGCTACTATATTCATAAGTACAAAGTGAAGGACAGATCATGGATAGTAACACGAGTCCATGGATCTTTGCAATGAGATGTTCTTGCATGAAGTTTGAGTCGTTAGGGCTACCTTCGCCACATGATATGTGTTATGAAAGCCAAAATTTAGCATAAATTCCCAACTTGTGTCTTGCGTAGATGGACAAGGGTGCAAGCAAGGATGGCACAATGGCCTCAACCCTCAATTGATAGCACTACAACCTGACGGCGGTATGGGATATTGAGTTCTTCCTACAACGAAATGTGTTTCTATGCCTCGCAATCAGCGGAAGGTTTCAAAGAGGCTAGAGATGCATGTCTTAGATGGCAATTTGGATGAAGGAGTTATATGAGAGGAATTTGAATGGTGGGAATGGAGACAAAGTGAAACATTCATTCTGTCGACAATTTAGAGTAGAAGATCTTGATGTTGTGAAGACAAAAGGGAACCCAGGACGGGCCTCGTCCAACTGTCGAAGACCATGAAAATGTGGGAATTGCAAATGCATAGGGCACACAAAGCGAACGTGTCCTAAGGTTCGGTTTAGACGAACAATGGGTACTAACTCAGATGCAGATACACCCCACATAACTGACCGTGAGTACAATGCGGAGTCATTGCCCGTTCGCTACAAAACTGGGTTGGTGGATCCAAGTACACCGCACATTAAGCAACGGCGACTATTTTTCGATGTTTCTCCTGATTCCAAGCAGCTTGTGGGCCAATACGATAGTGTTGAAGCAGTAGTGTGGAAAAATGATTCGAACACAATTGATGAGGTGAATCAGGTAATTGTATAATTTGTATGATTTACTTATTCCCTTAATTTATTAGGTAGACAGTACTAGCTATTGAAAACACATGGAAATAATGTATGTAGTTTTCATTTTGCACGGATTGCTGTACGTAACGTATAAATAATTGGTTATGTACAATTCTAGGAAATGGCACAACGTTACTTATGTACAAGGCCACGAGTTGTAAATTTCCCATATTGTTTAGAGCGATGTTGTCATTTGTGTTTGCAGTGACTTGTCATTTTGAAAACTAATTGAAGGTGAGGTGAGATATATATGGGTTGTCTGTATATTGTTTTGGGTGGGAAATTGGCTTATGTCTGTATTCCAAGATTCCTATTGCGGGTTACTTGTTTCTGTTCCATATTTGGTTGGATCTAACTGAAGGGTTTTTTGCGGTGTGGTTTATCAACTAACGATGTGTTTCGCTTTGTATTGATTTGTTATGACTTGTGTCGGTAAATTAGTATTATATTTCGAGCAAAATACGATTTTTGTCTAAGTGGGTTTGCAAAATTACATACTAGCACATGCATTTTGTATATAATCCAAGTGGTAGTTAATTTTGGGTGTTACTTGGAGAAAGTAACCCAACGAACTCGTTACTTTATCTCCATGCCGATTAGTATATGAATTACTAGTTACGAACAGGAGTTGTGAAATTATTTAATGTTTACTATGGAAGTATGGTTTTATTGTTAGTAAAATTATGGTGGGCCTATATCGACAGCAACGAAGCAGTAATTTAAAGTTGACAAGTTCAAGAAGAAAATCAAGCAATTGTGGTATTGGTTCGAATGCCTGAAAAGGATGAAGACTTCTTTCGATGAACTGATGGTAACAAAGTAGAAAGTAGAAAGTAGAAAGTTGTTGTGTTGTTGTGTTGTTTGTAACAAAGTAGAAAGTAAAAGGGAAAAAACTACACAGAAGTTACAATGTAAAAAGTAAGTTGTGTTGTTGTTCATGTCCTCTCTCTCTGCAAACATTCTGCCCTTTATAGCTATAAAATTCCCACGACCCCATGATCTGCCAATTCTGCAACTGCTTCTGTGCAACTTCTGTAACTGCACGGTCATTTCCGTGTATTGAAACCACATAAAAGCTTCACTTGTACCTGTCGAAGTGCATATAATTGAAGTTGCCACCTGTGCCCAGATCCTTTTAACCTTTCCTCGACAGATACAAACTCCCAATTCGTTCATGTTTCCTCTTGGAGGGTGGCCACTAAATCCATGAGCACTGCCAGTAACTGCTCCAGCGTGTAAGTCAGGTGGCACGCAAGATTCAATGTTAGTTGAATGGAGCAGCTGTTGGGAGGATGTGGGAAAAATAGGTGCAAAGAGGAATTTTTAATCTAATATCCAATCATAATTTAGCTAAAAATATGAGCGAACTTTTTTAAAAAAAAAAGTAGTTCCCATTTTTTTGATTATAAACCCAAGATGTATATTTTGTTTTTGATATAAATAAGTTGTGTATTTTTGTTACGTAAAATGTAGGACAACAATTGTGTTTAAGTCATTGTCTGAACATTGAACATATTTTTATTAAATTACAGGAAAAATTCAATATTTGGCAGAGTTTGATGATTCATAGTCAGGGGCAGTAACAGTGAGTGGCCTAGTGTTGTGGTTCAGTGGCCCAGTTTGCAAAGATTGTGGTTGTGTTTAGTGGACAATATTCTGTCGATTTTTGTCTCATAATGATGAGGGACATAGCCCACAATGGTGAAAAGGAAGGTCGACAGGGAAGCGTTAATATTTGGCAGAGTGGACTTGAAGATTCGAAGTCAGGGGGCAGTTACAGTCGTAGTTATGGTGTAGACGTGTGGGATCATGCAATGTTGGGCCACAAAAACAGTATACAGATATCGAAACCAACGATCTCCGTTCTAGGCATTCCAAGTATGCTAAACCTCCACTTCTATCTGTCGATCTCCCTTTTCTTGTGTTTATTTCATTGCCACCAACTGTTTGAAACTTCTGTCGACAAAGCAAGGCTCCTGCTTTGTCTCATGCTTCCTCCTAAAAGTATGCCCACTAACTCATAATGATGAGGGACATGCCCCATAATGGTGAAAAGGAAGGTCGACGGGGAACAGTCAATATTTGGCAGAGGGGACTTGAAGATTCGAAGTCAGGGGGCAGTTACAGTGGCCGTTATGGTGTAGACGTGTGGGATCATGCAGTGATGGGCCACAAAAACAGTATACGGATATCAATACTAAACCTCCACTTCTATCTGTGGAGCTCCCTTTTCTTGTGTTTATTTCATGGCCACCAATTGTTTTAAACTTACATCGAGCGAGGATCTGCTTTGTCTTATGCTTCCTCTGAAAGTGTGCCCACTAACTCCATGGTGGTGGTAAAACTTCCCTATCACTTCTAGGTGACCCACATGCAGAGCCCACTTTCAGGTGGTGGACATTCCTTCAGACTTGGCCACATGCCCTCGATTAAGTGGACCATCTGTCGACAGAGACTGGCAAAACTTGATGCAAACAATGGCCCCCATGTTCAAGTTAAATATTGCGGAAGTGATTGACACCCCCTCCAATCACCACCTGCACCACCAATACCCCCCCCACACACACGTGGAGGCTGCTGATTGAAGAAGAAAAAAAAAAAAAGAAATTAAAAAAAAAAAAAAAAAGTGGCCAATCAGAGAGAGAGGGGGTCATGGGGGTCCCCCCTCGTGGGGGTCCAAGTCATATGATATTTAACTTCAACGAGGGCCATTGTTTGGGCCCGATAGCAAATTTCTTAATCCCAAAACAAACATAAACTAGAGCCCAATATAAGAGCTTTTTAAATATAGTGGCCCCGTCATAAGCTATAAAAGACCCACTTTTCAACTTCAAACCACTTCATTTCCTCTCGATTCGAACTCCCGATTGTATCCTTCTTCTCAACCATTGCCGTTCAAAACCGAGCACCACAAAACCCTAAGCCATGGCGTAGAAAAAATCTCAACCATCTCTATCGAGGAGAACAATGAAGACCTACTCCGCTTCCCAAACCCTATCAAAGCACGTCGCTCCTCTAAAATTTGGTGCAACCCTATTGCCCGGACAAGCTCTGTCGCTAAGGCTACTCTAGGCCCTACCTTCGCGTCTTACTTCCCGACGAGCTAGCTCCATACTATCCGATTGGTAATGGTGAGAACCTTCTTCTCAACCAACTTGGGTGAAGTGGACTAAGCTGGAATGTCGGCAAAACCCACTCGGAGGGTGGAGGTCACCGGACTACGATTGGCGGCGGGCAGAGAATTGAAGGTCACGGCCAAGTATGGAAGCACCAGGGCATTGGTGAAGCAATTAGACTGTCGAATAAAATTTATGACGTGGACAAGGGGCTGATTGCTGCTGCTGCATGCTTTTGGTCGCAGTCTAGTAACTCCCTACTCCTCAATTTTAGTATGATTTCCCCTACCATCTTAGATGTAGCTCACTTGACTAGTCTCCCAATCTTGGGCAATCCAATTCATGCTCTTCTTGAGCCTCCAAAAGTGACATTTACTTTAAACACTGACATGTGCTATCTGATTTTGCCAAAAATACCAAGGCAAGCACAGTTCCCTGTCGATGACAAAGAAAGAAGCCCTTTTACTTACTTTGGCTTTGTGAGTTTCTTTTTTGTGTCCCTGGGTACAAGATCACGAAAGAATACCTCCCCCTTGCCTTGTGTATGCAAGATGGCCAACTTATGGCTTTAGCCCCTTATGTTCTTACCACCCTTTACAATGCCTTATTTTCCTTTGTCGACAAGAAGATTTCTGGCAACTGTGGTGGCCCCTTCTGGCTCTTCCAGGCTTGGTTGTATGCCTATTTCCCTGAGGCATGACCCCCACCACCTAACACCTTGAAACCTGTTTGCTACTCCTATGCTAAGCAACTGCTCACTTATAACAGCCAACCCATCCTCACTTTCAGAAATCATCTTACCATGTTTTACAACCTTCCTTCGCAGAGACCTTCCCACCTGTACATGCCATTTCAAAACTTTGAATTCTCCTCCAGTAGACATCGCTTCCTCTTCACAAACCCATCTGATTTACACAATGACCAAGTCCAAGAACAAAATGAGAGTTGGAGACACATTCTCACCTCTAGACATGTCTTGGTTGGCTGTTCCATATCCTCCGCCAAGCTATCCAGCTGCAGTTTTGAGACATACTGTCCCAATCAATGGTCCAGGCAATTTGGTCTTTCCCAAGCTATCCCTTATCCTTATTTCCACCCAACCATCCATGAGGAGATTGGGTCCAGAATCCACTTCAAAGATCCTACACAAGCTGAATCCATTCTCACAGAGAACACCAAACTTTTCCAAGATTTTGGCCCCTTCTTCTTCAAACCTGCTTCGGACTGCTTGGCTACTTTTGACCATTGGTGGGGACTTATGTCTGCCATTATTTTCTGCAAGCCACTTGAAAGCTGCCTTAACGATACTTGTCATATTCAGGGCCGCATATCCTCGCCTTCCAAGCTGAAGGCTACAGGTATCCTTCCTTTATATACTTCATATCCCTGACTGTGTCATGCAATTTGTTTTGTTTTTTTCTCTACAACACTAACTTGTTTAACCTTTGATAGCCAAAATTGGGCCTACTGCTGAACCATTGGTTAGGGACCAACATAAAGGCAAGGCTCCAATGGATGCAACTACTCAGACAAACACCCCTTCAGTTCCGAAATTAATGCCAGACTCTTTTGCAACCGCGCAGACAGAAGCACAGAGAGGAACTACCACCCGTACACCTGCTGAGACAGAGGTCACGGCGAAGAAGAGAGAAGAGCCTTCCACTACTCCTGCTCTAAGCATAGACCTAAGTGAGTGGGATAACCCTCTCAGCCAAATGGTTGGCCAAATAACATCAAATCCTTCAGGGTAGCTCTACCAAGTAAGCCTTCACTTTACATTTTTACATCATCTCAATTTCCATTCACGCCCGACTGATCACTTACTTTTGTGCAGAGAAAAAGAAGGAAATTACTTCTTCTTCAGCGATGATAACGATGCTTCCACTTCTCCTCAACACATTCATCAAATTCCCAGTCCCATCAGTAATGTACCCACAGAACCCATTGTACAACCAACTCCACCACCACCTGAAGCATCGCAACAAACTTCCTTACAACCTGTTTCACAGTCTTCGTCACAGCAATCTACACAATCTGCATCACAACATCGTTCCACTTCTCCTCAACACATTGTCCCTTCTGTCTCTAGCCCTCAACTATCACCATCCAACCCCTCCAATTCCCAAACTTCAAACAAAGAATCACAGAGGATTGAATTTGACATTTCAATCAACAGCCAATCTTCTCCAATAGATGACAACACAAAATCCTCTCAACTAGAAGTTCACCACAACCAAGGTAAATAGAAATACAAATGTTACTGTTTGTTTGGGGAAAAAAAACTTCTCTTTAAATGGCGGTATTGTTCTCCAATTTCTGAGATGGACATATCTGAGGACTCATCTCCACGACCAATGGGCGAGACAGAACTTGAAGGTCCTCATGACTATCCTGTTAGCGATGCAGAGAAAAGAGCCAAAAAGGCGTGATCTTTGCCATTTCATCGATTGAAACAACTCGTCCTGATGCCACAACCACAGCTGAACAAGGCCAACCGTCTGTGCGTACGTTATTAGGACAGGTGCTACCATTTCCAACCTCATCCTATTTACTCTTTATTACTTGCAAGCATATATTCTCACAAAACTATTAATGTTCGCAGGCCATCGGTCCATCGCAGGATATTTGGGCCGAAGTTTCTACTCTTCAACAAGATCTAGACGAAATATCCCCATTGCCTCAAAGGCTACATCTGTTTGATGCTGAAATTCAACAAACCTTAACCACCTTCATCAACCTCATTAACACCCCAGTTGAAGAAATCATTCTCCACAAACTTGATGAAACCTTGGCCTGTCTTTCTGCTGTTGTAAACCTCTCCCCTAATCCTTTCAACCCCATTCAACTAAAGCAATTGGCCAAGATCATCACGGAATGGCCAACCCTTTCAGAGATGGTTCAGACTTGCTCGACGGATATTCAAACCAAAAAGGATTTCCTAAACGAAGCCCACACCATATCTACTTCACTCAAACTAAGCCAGCAAACCTCTGTAGGCATTCTTCAGCAACACTCAGCACTTGAACTTAAGGAAGCCAAACTCATGGCAGAACTTGCCTCTGTCCGGCAAAGAAAGACTCATCTGCAGCAGCAACATGACCAGCTTAATGAAGAAGCAAGGATGATGCTCTCCCAAATTAGACATCGATTACGCGTCCATTCGGACAACTAAAATTTGAGTTGGACCAAGCCCAACCATCTTTGGCAGATGCTCAATCAGAGTGGGGTGTTCTAGCTGTTCTGTTCCCCAAATCCTAGGCTAGTTTATATATGTATTCTTTTGTATTGCACACCTAGGAATGATTTGGAAAGGTAGGAATGATTGTCGTTTTAATGATAAGATTGTTGATGGGCCTGAATTGGCTGAGATGGTGAAAGTGAGGGTTGCACTTTGCTGTAAGCAGAGTTATAGAGGCCTACAGTATTCAGTGGACGACATATATTGTATTCTGGATAGTATCAAAGTCTGATTGAGGGGGTGGTGTTTGGTGTTTTTTGCTGCAAGGGTGCAGGAGTTTGGTGAATCTGTGGTATGCAGGATTTTGGTCAGTCTGTGGTATTACCATATCTTCTTGGTGGCTACTTTTGCTCTGCTGTGCTTCAATGTTGCTATGCTTTGCCTTATTTTTTGGCTTGTTGCTCTGGCTTAGTTTATGGGGTCAAGCATGCTCATTTCTGGTTGCTGCTCTGCTGTGCTTCAACTCTGCTCTGCTATATATGTACTCTGCTGCTACTATATGGGATCAATGAATAGGCTTAAGTCTGCTGCTGCATATTGGCCTTTTTCCAATTGTTTGAATGATGTTTTGGTGTGCTGTATTGGAAGTCTGCTGCTAGATTGGGGAAAGTTATTGGAGGTCTGCTGCTGGTTTTGTTGTAATTGTTAGTCTGCTGCTGTAGTTATTTTCTTTTTTTAGAGGTTGAAAGATCAGGCTCAAGTCTGAATGGAGGTTGAAGGTTCACGCTCAAGTCTCAATGGCGGCTGTATGGTTTGAAGTTTGTTCATGCTGCCTTGGAGTTTCATCTGGTTGCCCTGTTATGCGGTTTTGTGAGGATGGGCTTGGAGTTACATTCTTATTTTTTTCCTTCTGTTTTTGTTTCTTTTCGTTGGTCTCTCACCAACTAGGAGGTTGAACCTTTTTTAGCTCTAACCTCCTCTTTCTTGATGTAGCATTGACACCTTGTATGTGCCTTTTCATGAATATAGTTTTTTGTTTTGCCGAACAAAAAAAAAAATTGAATATCAATACTACGTGTTTTAATGAATTACATTGTATGGTTGTTTTTATTTTTTGTGCAATTTTTCACCGTTTGTGCATTGTTATGAAGTAATCAATTTCCCTTCAAAGTGCATTATAGTCACCGCTATTTGTTTGTTCTGTGGGCGTTTTTTTGCTTTGTTTTGGACAAAATCATGGCATTGACAAAAATCAAACAAACATAATTGATGTTGTAAAAGCGAACAAACATTACTACTTTCAACTTGCATTGTTTGTTGGACAAATATCACATTGCACTGGACAAACATTACTATATTCATTTGGGCAAATATGACATTGCATTGTTTGTTCTGTACCCATAACATTGGAATTATGTGTATGACATTACGTACAGGCCACGATAAAAGCAAACAAACATTACGATACCTCCCCTCGTTTGTTCCAGTCCCAAACACTAGAATTATGTGTACAATCAATACGTGTGGGAAATTAGTATTATCACAGCTGCGACCTAAAAAGTTGTCACGACAAGCTGATGCAATAATCCAGTTATGGTTCGGCATCGAAATTACTGTCGTACTGGCAGGCCATGATAAAATCGCTGCCCTATTTGTTATAATTGCAATCAATCACATGCACGAATGATACTCGCCCATCTTTGTATTGTTCACATCCATAGCAATTCAGCGGCAACTTCGGTATACAGAAGGATGAAACTATGTACAGAAAATGAATAACACAAATCAGGTACAATTACAGCGGTAGGAAATAAACGGATTTATTTCGCAATTGGAAATTAAGCGGTACAATGTACCTTGTGTGGACCGCTGGGTATATCAAGCTGCTGCATGTACTTTATCACAAACATCCCACAGTCGAAAGTGCTATAAATGAAATGTAACATTCAGTTTCTCGTAAAATATAAGCAGGTTCGTTAAATGAGTGATTCAGGAGTGAAGTCAATGTGGCGAGGTTTGTGGATTACTCGTCCGGTATTGTAATGGCCTTTGTTCTAACATCACGGACGTCAAAAGTCATACGTCTACAACATATTCATTTCCAAAGCTGTAGTTGCGATAAGGCATGCATTGTTTGAATCTGTTGCAGAATGAGAGGGTTAGTTTATGTGAAGGATGTGACAGTGTTGAAGTAGATTTGTGAAATTCAGCACAACATACCAACATTTTTGCCGCGTTCAGCTTGTTGGTGTCCAGTGTGGCGGATGCCAATGAGTCAAATAGGTACGCCACACGGTCTACCATATCTATTTTTAGGCACAACCAATGTACTCATCTATAATTGAAAGGCATGTAAATCTACACATAAACACAAGTGAAGACATTGTTTAGAGGGCATGCGAACATTTACGAACTTTCATATTTACATTGACATTCATGTAAATGGGATCGACATTCATATTACCGACGTTCATATTAAATCTACTCGCTTCAATGGGATAGATATTCATATTACCTTCTGACATGCATCAAGCACCCCAGTATATCTGTCATGTCCAAAATATGATTTGACGATTTTTCATGGTTTAGAGGTTGAGTTTTTTGATTTAGTATCAAAGTCTGCATATTTAGTGTGTAAAGTTCAGTCAGCCAAAGTTTTCTGAAAATATGTCTTCTGCAATACACAACCGACCTAAAACACTTACTTCTGAAACACATATCTTTGGAAAGTACCCGCGATATGCCTCTCGTCTTTGTGTACTTGCCATTTGTTAGTTAGTCAATTGAACGCGACCAAGTTGATTGGTTGGAACATTATAGCAGACCGGGCAACTTGCGAAATAAGGTTGCCATTTGTTTAAGCGTGTCTGAAATAACAATGTCCCTACATGGATGTCCATCATGCAAATATAGTGGAAATAACATTGTCGGATGCCACGACTTACGATGTCGGATAGCCATGCCTGGTTTGGCGTCGCATGTCACGTCGTCGCGTAGCACATTCGCAAGGCATTTCATGCGATTCATAGACACGACAATGTCCCTACATTAAGCGTATACATCAACGATGAAGCAACCTCTGACCTAGTAAAACTTAAGCGTGTCTGGCTTAAGCGTACAACATAAGATTAGTTTTTTACATTTGTACAACTATCGCAGATTTTCCTCATTCTACTAGTCTCCAATCCAATGAAGATTAGTTTTAAGTTTTAAAAAAACAAAATGAAAAGACAAAGTTTTAGATATTACAACTTATGGCATGTCCAATAGTATTTGCTAAAATAATATGTGAAAATTGAAATGCTCATTTACAGGTCAGCAAGTTAAAAAAAAAGAAAAACATGTTTTTTACAAACTGGAGCCAACAATATCCCAAAATGATCAAAATGGAAAATGTAAGCAGAGTAGAAGAAAATAGCTACGGAAAATTGCACTTCATTATAAGTTTTCAAAAAAATTTGCAAATCATGGGTAAACTTTATTAAGTTTCATAATTAAAATTATAAAGGTTTCCATGAATTTGTAAATATTTTTGTGAAAATATGAAAATATCAATGGTTTACAATTTTCCCAATAGGTAGATGTGTGCAGGATAAGACCAAAATAAGAAAACTTCAGAGAGGAAATTTAGCCACTGATCTTTCCCTAGCCCACTGCATTGAATTCAAAGAAAATCCTACATGCGACATGGATAAACCCATCGTAAACCCATCAAATCATAGAGAATGAAAAATTAAAGAATTGATACCTACAAGAATCAAATAAACATAGCACGACACATGAAAATTGTGGAATTCAAACTTATTTCACAAATACTACGGAACAAGTTAATTGCGAGTACTAAACTCATCCGTACCTTTCATTTTTTCTGTCGTCAAGTACAGAGTCAATAATTTCGTGTTCGGCCGCTGATAAAACCTCTATGCTCTCCAGTGTCATCAAGTCCTATCAATATAAACAATCAAGTAATATCAACTCCTATTAATATAAACAATTAACTAATTCACCACTGTTCAAAAATTTAATTTGCAAAGTACATAACACATCCTTATGCATCTGAAATTGGTAAAGCGATGTCTAACACGTGAGCGGAACCTTATATCCAACTGTGCAGTTTGGACAGGACTTTGTCCGAAATCTGCAACACAATTGTACAACATTTTTGTTACTGCAAACTTGCACTAGAATCACAAATATTAAAATACAACACAAATAATGGTTCAATTATGATCGATATCTTTATCGGCATCAATTGGTAATGAAACATCTGAAAGGTGAAGTGATGTGGCGACTTGGGAATTTTTTACGATGAAAGTCGAGTACTTATTTTGCTATCGTTGCGAATGCATATCCCTACGTCTGTCTTCAACACCTCTTCCTCTTCCTTTCGTGTGTTACAATTTGTCCGCTCCCAATGTTTGGGCAACCTTACGCGAAGGATGCACATTATGCATTTCTCCTCGCATTGGTGGCAAGGTTTGCAAATCATCAAGCGAAGATAAACTCTGTTTTGCAACATTCTTGATGGCGGCCGAACAGAAGAGATTTGCTTTCTTAAACTGCTTCGTATGTTTTCTCCAATGCAAGGCCACGGTTGTTGTGCATGTCCCCAACTTCTTGGACGGTACGCAACTGTCCAACGTGCATATTAATTATCTCATTAGACAACATTCCATTCACATAATTGTCCTCCCAATCCACCCCCTGTAAATCTTGAACATTACCCTCATTTGGGCTACCATAATAATTTGGGAAGACCACGCCACCATCATGCGACTCGACTCACACGGTAGAGTCAAAACCCTTTTCCTCTGCGCGAGGCAATTGTGCTGTTTCCAATAAACATGCCAGCACTTGCTGCATCATTTGCTTCATTTCAGCAATATGTGTCTGTTCATTAAACGGTTGTTTGCCAGACAATATAAATTTGCAACTAGTTAGATTCGGCATTCCTTCGATTCGGCAATCTTTGGAGGATATGTTAATGTTACAGTTTCTTTCAGTCGACTCCACCTAATCACACAAACACATACATTAACTTACTACCATATTTCATCTCCAAGTAACCTCTGTGAACTGTGTGAAGCATGTGTACTGATTGCTTTTGCTTACCTTTGCATTGTCAACAGCTTTCTTCCCTCGGAAATTGAGCAACATGTCCATTATTTCCGCATTGCTGTGAAGCACTTGCTTCACGGTTTCCTTGAGTTCACCAATGTCGGTCTCAACCTTGCTCAAACGAACATCATCAATCCGTGGTTTCTGGTTGTTATTGACATGGTGTGTGTCAATTGCGTCATCCATGTCGTTGCTTTCCGCTTTTGTTGGAGGAAACTCCACCTAACATAGTTGTCAAATCGGGATTCAAATCATAAATGAAAATGGTAATGCACTGAATCGTTAATCGATCTCAACTGTGAATCGTAAAGTTTCGGTCTGCTTTCTTAAGCTGCACACAACGCATGTGTACACACTTTACATATTAAATATATCTAATAAAAATTAATTACTCCATTTGTCTGAAATGAAAAAAAAAATTTGTTGTAAATGATGCTCATCTGGTGTGGATAAAAACTTCAGTCGATCCCATGTTTACCACTTTACTTTTTCCCAATTACATAAACAAATAGAAACTTTCAATTACAAACTAACAATAATTGAACGACAATGTTTTGACCTTTTTACAAGGTTAAAAAACCAAAATGTTCAAGCTTTTTCAAAAATCTGACTTCAGGGCTTAACCAAAATTCATTTCATAACGGAAGTAGTACATAAAATTGAATTTGTAAGGCTACAACATCGTCCACATGGAAACTTAATGATTTCCCCAAAAGTTCGAGTATTTGAGTAAATAGGGAGGGATAAAGCTGAAAATATGACATCGCTAAGGAATGGGTCCTTTGTTTGTCCTTTGCTTGTCACCTAGTCATAGGAACACAAATTCTGTCTGTCACCATTATCCATAACACAGGTGGGGCAATGCTGTCAAATGTGCAGAACGAATGGATTGATTACCTCATGTTGCTGCAACATTTGCTTCCTTCCTATACGTCGCCTCGTCTCCTGTATTTCGGTATCACCCCAATCATTTAGCCGAGGGATGGAGCATGTAGTAGCCGACGTACTCTTATAGGGAGGGGCAAAATGATCCAAGTAAAATAGCTGGATTATAAGGGGAAAACATATTTACTATACACTTCCGAGCAAAATAATCGTATTAGATTAACAATGCATACAACTTACAACACAATCATATGTTTGTGTTTATGTGTCTCGATGGAGAATCCCCATGCGACTTACGGTTAAAAGATAAGCTTTTGTGGTTACAAAAATGTGGCCCGTCTGGTATATTTGTCATCTTTGTTCAATAACGAGTAAGTTTGTAGTTATGATAGTGCCATTTTATTGAACCATATGCACAATGGATGAAATATGTAATCGGCATGGTACAAACAAACAGCGATCGATTCGTTACCATTAGAAGGAAAACACATCCGATTACCTCGTTGAACTTTCATCTTATACTTAGAACACCTTTGACAAGGAATTGCGGTGTCACCTTTGCCCAATTACATGCCGCCATACCGGTCCGTCCTTCGCGGCATGAGCGAGCGATAGGCTCAAGCGGTCATCGTGGTAGGACACAACATGGCCCCAACCGTACAATGCAAACTTCGCGAAACTTCGTCATCCGCACCATCACTCGGTCGAGATAAACTCTCAAGCTGGTTCAAAGGAATGATTCCCTTATGACTCAACCTCTTCGTAGATATTGGGATATGCATCTATTGAACGATGAAGCTGCGTCATTGCCTTGACCGTATACCCAATAAGACATGCACTTCCTCACGGTGAGCCTCGGTGTGACTAAGAGCGATCCACGAACACGTGTCGGGATCGAAGTTACATACCAACCATTGGCACATGTTGTGATCTATCTGGTACACTTTAACGAGGAGGCCACCGAACCCAATATCAATATTTGCTGCTTTTGTGCCGTTCTGGCGGTTCACGATATCAACAATTGCCTTCAATGATATCACGGACTTGCATTTTACTGCAATGTTATTAACACGAACATTAATACAAAAATTAACCAACATTGTGTCGATACTTGAGTCCTCCCCAAATGCGATTCACGAAAACACTAAGCGCGTAAGTACCTTTGCGATTTCTTTGCAACTTCTTCGCCAGTTCCTTGGCACTTGCCTTAGCCATGTCACGAAACCTCTTCTTCTCATCACGGGGAGTTCCTTCCACCTTTCCCAATATCCTTCGGCTCTGTAAGTGTTACACCAGCGTGGCCATACTGAAGACAAATAGGAATTGTAAGTCCAAAATAATTGTCACCAAAAGTTATATCACTTTCGCAATGTGTGCACATTTTACGGTATTTACATATGTTTGCACATACAAATTACTATTTACATCTGTTGAAATAAAAGCAGACATGGAATTTTACAAATAATCGGAGTTTATAAGAACATGCAATATAGGCGTCTATATTTTGGAAATGTTGAATCACGACACAATAGAAGCACATAGTGGTGTCGCATGGAATAGAAGTCCATACTTTGCTATCACAGCGATCCGCGTGTTTTCATCACGGTACTCTACTTACTACATGTCTGCACACTAACCATATTCGTCAGGGGTCTATTTCTCGTCTTTCCTTGAATTGTTCTTTGGTACAACCATTGTCAATTCGGTAAGTATATGTTAGATATGGATGGATATATACATATATGTACACAAATGTGACCATTGACATTTAGGAACCAATTTGTGACACAAACAAATTTGGTCCCAACTACATAATAATGCATCCGTAATGTCAATTTTGGTTGCTAAAAATATAATAACCACATCATTTACGCAACAACAATTATAAATGGTCCAAATTATTTTGGTCCTTACTTTTAGTCTCTAAAATCTTAATTTCTTGTGAGTACAAACTTAAATCTGCCTGGTAAGCTATGAGTTGAAAATATGTAATGTAGAATTGTGCAAAAATCTTGTCTGCGTTTACGGCGAGAGGGATTAAATCTTGTGAGCGCTTTGAAGGACCTTGTCGAACACATAAAAAATAAATGGTCAAGTGGCGCTTTTGACGAGGGGCTCGGTAATGTCAACCCTTTCGATTCGTGAACCTTTGCCACTTGCCTTCAATGTGTTCCTTTGCACGTAACAAATATCGGTAAATGAAATTTTGTTCAAGGCCAAATTACATCGATTGGTATGTCGTTTTGTGCATTCTATCATCTTCGTCGGTTAACTTTAAAGTTAGTCAATCTTGCCTTGCCATTTAAAAAGTTGTGCCATTTTCATGAAATTAGTAGCGTCGTTTTCGTTGTCACAAAATTATGGTGAAGTGGTTTAGTAGAACTCGATGAATTATGGATTTCTAAATTCTCTCCTGAGAATCGCAACATGTGCCCTATGTGCACATATTGCAGTAACAAATCGACATAGTTTTAATCCATTACCGCAATTCATGGTGCAATTTGAGTTTATCGCAAATGTGTCAAACTCAAATCGCCTGACCTCGATGGCGATACATAGCGGCACAATATGCCATACGAGCAGACCGTGGTATTTAGTAGGTACAAAAACATAACCTTGCAAACCTAACGTATGAAATCTTGAGCGACATAAACTCACGGTTGCTTCGCATTATGCGACATATAGCCCATATCGATTACGATAATTCACGCAAGAATTTCATGCAATATTTATAAGGATGCAAAGAACGTTACTCGAAATTGTAACAAAGCGAATTTGTTGTCAACAACTTACAATTAACGGACCATTGAGTCGTCGTACATTGTATGCAGTGGTACTTTCGTTTATTTTCAAGTCACGATATGTTGTGGTTAATTTATGCAGATATGGCATGCCCTTTGTTTCTGAAAATTAATTGCCCATATGTTGTACTCGTTTTATAGTATTCTGACTTGAAGCGAGAATCAACAACCAATCGCTTTTACTTGAAGCAGGGCCACATCGGACATTCAACCCAGCGGCACCCATCATAACTTACCTTCATGCGAGAAATAAAAACCGATTGCCTTTGCTCAGCGAACCGTTTGTCACTATGGAACTCGTCAATGGCAATATCGGTTTGTCACCGTGTAGTTTGTATACCTAATCGTGCGTATGGTTTCAATGACCTAAGGAGAGCAGTTTAATAGTTGAGAAATGGTAATGTCGTGCGAGTGGAACACAGTAGGTCATAATAATAATGTGCTCCGAAATAAAAAATAAACAGACTCACACATGCCCGAGAAAATGGTGACTGTTACCGTCGGTGATCTGGCGCAGTTGAAATAGAGAGACAGAGAGAGAGTGTGTTACTGGAGGTGGACAGCAAAACCGAAATGGAGAGAGAAGGAGGGACAGCAAAGTTGCCGAAATTTGTATGTGGGAAATGGAAATGAGTTGGTGAGATTAGAAAGGCTACGGCATATGGGTCATCATGAAAAGTACTGCATCTGTGGGAAGTGCTGTCTGGCGACTTTGGTTTTTGTTCCAAATTTGGGAGGGAAATGGAAACGTACGTGACACTACATAAGGCCAAGTTGGCAAGTTGGGAAAAAAATCAAAAAGTCAAAAAGTTATTACTATTCACAAAAAGTAAAAAATTACGGCAACACAACTCCGAATTATAATTTTCCCTTACACATTAATTTATACAATTTTGTAATACACATTTTTCCATGAAAGTCAAAAAGTTAATCCAAACATCCATATTTTTTTCCTCATTTTTTTCGTCCACAAAGACAAAAATTGCATTTTTTAGTCAATTTTTTCCTCACTTTTTAAATAAAAATAAATGTTCTTTTTTACTTTTTGTGGAATATGGGTTCCGTTTGCGTTGGGGGTTGAAATGATATGTGTGAGAGGTGATGTGACTTAAAATAATGTGATTGAAGTCAAAATAGTGAGTTTTTGACTTTTGACTTTTTGTAAACATGCCAAACCAGCCCTACAAGGTGGTTATAAAGTTGCTATTTTTATGTTATTTTAGTATTTTCATATTTTTTAAATTTAATTTTTTGTGTTTTCAAAGTAATAGATTTTGTTGTACTTGGATATGATGTTTGTGACGAAATTTGAGCGATTATATGTTTGGCGTGCCAATTTATATTACTATTAATTATTTTTGCTGATTTTTTTGTTTTTGTTTATTTTTGAAGCTTGGCGTAGCGTAAGGTAGGGAAATGCGAAGTTAAATTTTCGACCTAGAAATTAAAATTAAAATTTCGTACAGGCCGATGAATAAAATTTCGTCAAGGGTAAAATTTCGAACCGACTCGTCAACGGACAATGTATCGCGCGACTAACAGTCCCGCGGATTACAATCCCCGTTTATGCAAGTCACACAAACAGTGCAAACTGTGTGAATGATGATACAATGGATAGTGTAACGCCCTCAAAATAATACATAAATCCCATTATATTAGACATGCAATGGTATAAAGAAATCAACAGCTTTTCATTCATCAGAATAATTCTTACAACAGTATTACATGTTAACAACAAAAGCAAGTGCCCTATAGGCTTACAGCTTTCCAAGTTAACACTTGGTTTCACAAAAAAAGAGTGCTAACTCTATACAAAATAAGCCCGTGGCTTGATGTACATGTAATACAACAAAATAATTAAAAACTAAGAGTCTTCAACTCCCACATCCATCCAAGCTATGTCCCTGGAGGTGGCATGCTACCTGTACCTGAAAATGGTGTCCCATATAGGGTGAGCCAACGCCTAGTAGAGATATGCTAAACTCAATATGAGCAATAATTAAGACATCAGCAGTTGATAAATGTTTGATTACCATAAACCAATCCGTGACACATTTCCGTTACATGACCACAATATTCATATCTCATTTCATTTTCCGTTTCTCATCATTTTCTAAATTTGACATCGACGGCTCAAAACCTGGCCAACCACTTATAAGGGACAGTGACTCATGTTAGACACTTCCCGTTTTACAATAGATAAACATACTAGTTGTATCAACATCTCAACAGATAAACATACAAGCTGTTTCCACATTTCAATAGATAAGTATATTAGCTATATCAACACTTCCAAAGATAAGCATATTGGCTATATCAACACATTAACTGACAAGCATATGAGTTGTATCAGTGGAGTCCATCCCCTATCTCCTTCCAATCAACATCCGGTTTAGAGGTCCATCCCCTATCATCCCCTAAACCGTGGAGTACATCCCCTATCTCCTCCTTTACTTTGTATCACGTATAGGTCATATACACGATCAATCAATACATAACGTTAATGAATTCTATCGGTAGTCATACTCTATGGCGTAACCAATCGATTAGTTTTAGTTTGGCTAATCATCATGCATTGTCTACAACAATCAAAACTACCCTCTCGGTAGCCCAGCGATTATTTCTAAGCAGATAATAAAAGGTCCAGCGGATAAAATATCAATATTTTTAAAAATGGCGATTTATAAATCCAACTCGCCATTCCACAATATAATGAACCAATTTCACTATTTACAACTCAATTCGAGATAACAACAACTTTCTCAAATTAATTATGGCAATTAACTTATATAACAAATTACGGCTTTCTCGTTCATAATTATTACTTTGAGGTTCAATAATCAACAACCAACCACTAGAACATCATTTTGAAACTCAAAATACATCTTTAAGAATCAAACTCACAAAACCCTCATTCATGCTTTTTAAAACCCTAAGTCCCAAATCAAACCATTTAAACAATAGACTCGAAATCTAAGTTAAAACCCATAAGAATGAGTAGGAATCCCTACTTCAAGAGATGACACCCAATGGAGAAGATGACGACAACAAAATTGCTCCAAATCACAAGTTTTACGGATCAAAAGGTAGCCCTCGACAATCAACAACTTTTTTGTAAAGGCCAATGATGAGAAAATCACTCATACTAGATCAATACCTGGAGACAAGGTAGAGTTCTAGAGTGAGAAGCTCAATAATGGTGTTTTTGGAAAAGTATGAGAGAGAAGAGAATGTGAAAAGTGATTTAAAATGTCAAAACAGACTTTAACCCGTCGCCCGCTCGAGCATCAAACCCCGCTCGGCGGCACTCCTGAACTCTGCTCGGCGACCAATCCCCCGTTCGAGTGTCGGATGCACTCCAGCACTTTGCGAGCGGGTTCCCGCTCGGCGCTCAACTCCCGCTCGGCGACACACAAACTCGCTCGGCGCAATCCCCTTCGAGTGTCCAACTACGAAATCTTGGATGGGTGTATTCCCCCTCGGCGTAGCTCGCTCGGCGGACAAGCCAAAATCTGGGCAACTAGACTTGGTTCCTAAGCTCAACCAACTGTTCCAAATTTAGGATAACGAAATCTGATAAGTACATTACCCGGGATAACGGCGAAACCAACAAATCTATAAAACAAATCGAGGGTTCATAATCGATGTATTATGAATACACAAATATTGGGCATTGCATTGGATAGTGTTGTTAGGCGTGGGGGCAATCGAGGACCCGTTTTGAGAATCTGAATCGATAAATGTATGCGGTTAAATGCGTCTTGCATACCTATGGAAAATCACGTTGACGAATATCGAAAGCTATCGATCGGAGTAGTTTTCTTTCAGCTTATTAACTATAACACCATCTCTTACTTTTTCGAACACATACTTTCGATATCAGATCAACGATTTTTTACAAGTATGATATCTTGAATAAATCATAAAATATGAGCAGTTGATTATCAAGATTGGGCCTAAAAGTAGGCGAAGGCTTTACAGGGCGGCCGCAAGGAGGGGCTTGCAAGGAGAGGATCTCATCTGAGGAAAGGGGTCCCAATCTTTATTCATCTGATATTTTGTTAGTGATTTTTTGGGTTATGGACTAAAAATTAAAATAAAGATTGTTTGGTTTGTTTTTGGGAGAGTTGTTTTTTATAAAAATTTTGGGGAGAGAGTTTAGAAATTTTTTTGGTTTGTTTGGTTGTATATTTTGGGAGAGTTGTTTTTTTAGGAGTTTGGGATGATTTGATATTTTGGGAGAATTTGAGTAGATGTGTGTGAGAGAAAAAGTGATTGGGAAGGAGAGAGGAGAGAGAAAAAGTGATTAATTGATGTGTAAGAGAGAAAAAGTGATTTTGAAATGTTTTTGAGAAAAACTCAAACCAAACAATTTTTTTAAAAAAAATTTCTTCAAAACTCGTCTCCCAAATGCAAACCAAACATAAATTTTCGTTTTCCCGCTTTGCTATACAGGTTATACAGAGTATACACCTCAATCTTATTCTCACTCCCCCTCACTCTGACAGTCACTCCTTCTCCACCGAACCCAGCCTGACCGGTGACCACTCCCGACGGCCACCCACTCGTAAACCCAACCCACCGCTGTAGCCCTCATTTTCTCTACTTCGCGAACCATAGCTCGACCGCGACCACCATCGGCTGTAGAGAAGGAATTTGTTGACGATAACGTGGGCTTTCAGGCCATAGATGAACCAGGTTCGTCCTCCAAACGCTGAAATCAAAAAGTTAGGGTTGTAATTCACAAAATAGATTTGAAAATTGGAAATTAGGGCTTTGAAAATTACTTATTGAAAAATAGGGCTTTGAATATTACGGCTTCCAAAATTAGGGCTTTGAAAATTACTGTTATGCAGATAGATAAATGGTATGCTTGAAAAATGTGGCACATATTGTAACGAACATTTATGCATGTTAAAGTATACATTTTGCAGAACGTAGTATGAATACACAGAAACTGATCCAACATAAAATGAAAGGATCACATCTTTGCAGAACATAGTATGATTATGCAGATTGATAATTAGTTGAATGAATGCATATAGTTGTGTAATTTTCAATGTGTGATTGATAATGTGATTTTGCTGAATTTGTTGTAAATCACGCATGAATTGTTGTAATGAACTGCTATCAACTAATGTGTTAGCTGTGTGACTTGAATTAACTATTATCAATATTGATAACTATTATCAAACTGAACTTAAATGTTCATAACTATTACTGAGTTGTTGATAAGTATTTCAGTGTGCTTTGTTCAAAATCACATGTGTCATTTGTTGATAACTATTTCAGTTTGATAACTACTGAATCACAGTCTCCAACAATCTGCCCATAATCATTTCACGTCAGTATGATTTGTTGATAATAGTTGCTTAACATGTGTGATTCATAATTTACTTGACATTGAACTGATATGTTTGTAAAACTGCCATGTTTGTTCAGATTGAAAATGCTATGTGTGTAACATGTGTGTAATTAATCACAGATGCTATGTTTGAAACTGTTGTATTTGTTCAGTTTCAAAATGCTATGTTTGTACATTGAGCTGCGATGTTTGTTCAAATGCTATTACCAGTTTAGTCTGTGTAACCTCTGTGCAAATGCTATTAAACATGGCAGTTTGAACAAATAGATGTTTTCAGTAAAGATACACTCTCTCCCTTAAATTAAACTAGACCTGCTATTAACCCCATCAAATAGAAGCATAGCAGAGCACTACAACTTTGTCATGTATGCAGATTTAAAACATGGCTTCTTCTTCTAACATTAGCAACATAAGAATACAAACGAGGCTGTGCAATTGGGGAAGAATCATTTGCCATCGTATTATCGAGAACAATGAGAATGGAAATGAAGAGGCGTTTGTTCTTTGTTTGCCCATCAAAATATGTAAGTATGTATTGGAAATTTTAATCCTTTAGTAGTAGCGATAATATTTGTAAGTATTCAACTAAGCGATTGTCATGCATTGTAGAGTACCACTCCTACTCCCTATTGCAATTACTTCAAGTTAAGTGGTGAAGATGATGAAGGCGTTAAATCGAGAATCCCTTCAACACTAAATTTGGTGATGCTTTATGGGAACACTTCAGCGATGTAAGGGCGAGGCTTCATGACTTTGGAAATGACCATGGTGAAGGCTTGAAAGGATAGAACATATTATCAAGCGATGGTGTATTTCATTATATTTTCTATCATTTAGTACTTGATCATGTAACTTTTGTACTTCTTTGTATTTTGGGAAATTGAGCGGAAGTTTGTACAGTTTTGTTGTATTGTACTTCATGATGTAAGTAATGTTTATGGAATGAATTTTATTATGATGTAACTTATGTAACTTACTTAATAGCTTTATGGAATGAATTTTATTATGGAATGAATATGCGGAATGAATTTTATAAGTTATTATGATGTAACTTATAATGTTATTCGTAATGAATTTTGGGAAAGCGTTGGTGTCATTGTAAGAGCTTTGTGGATGCTATTTGGCGAGATCTGTGGGCCGAATTTTGTGGATGGTATGTGGATTCATTTTTGTGAATGCTATGTGGATGAATTTTGTGGATGCTTTGTGGATGGTGAATTTTGTGGGTGCATTGTCCTTATCGTGGCACATTATACATTGCGAGTTCTCTTATCAGGTGCATGAATTTTTCAAATCCAAGTGAGATGAACATATGAAACAAATCGGAGATTAATGAGGAAAGCAGAGGTTGAAAAATTATAACCACATATGAACCAAAGCCAGGCCCTTATAATTTTTCAAATCACATGAAGCAAATCTGTATTTTAAGTAAACCTTAAGAGTGTATTTGTAATTTATCCAAAAGTTGTAATTTATTCAAAATTATAAGATTTGTCTATTATAATAAATAAAATTAATTTTTTGGTCAATTTAAAATTTATTTATCTATTTTTATTGACTAAAATTACTTTAAAAATAATATTTAATCATCAAACCTAATGAAAAAACCATTTAAGATAATTTTTGTATATTTTCCATACACCTACATTTTGTATTTAATGATTAAATTGTTTTTATTATGTTAATTTTATTTAATGAAAATAAGCGATTAGTTTAAATTAAAAATAAATCAAATAGTAAGATTTTAAATTGATAAAATAAAAATTTTATATTTTATTTTATTATATGACTCAAAGTCTTGAGGTTGTTTTTATTATTTTTTTAAAATGATTTATAAATAATGTATTACACTCTTGCACTCATGTTTCATAATTTTTTTTAAAAATTTTATTTTAGTCCTTAAAACAAATTTTCTTATTTTTGGAGCAATTACTCCAAGCTTTTATTTTTTTTTAATCCATATGAATAATAATAGTTTGAAATACTATAATACTTATATTTATCAATTTGTCTGTCAACAATGCTAGGTAAGTCAAAATTTTGTGCCTCAAATGGCTCAAATCACTCAAAACGACGTCGTGTTGAGTGTAAATGAGTCATCAAAAGCAGCGTCGTTTTGTGATTTAAACCATTTAGTCACAAAATTTTGAGCTACCAAACATTTTCCTTTATCTATCCACTTATCTATTAGCGCGTCCTATCTATTTGTCTATCTACTTGCTTGTTGATCGCCACTCACTGATGACTTTTTTAGTATCGACCAATTTTTGGACAACTTGGAGGCGGTGGACAACAATTATAGTGTGCCACAATTGATAACAAAGAATGTGAGAAAGAGATAACAATGAAAACATAAAAAGGACAATGAGTGAAAATAAAATAAAAATATTATTTTAAAAATTAATTTCTTACTTTTTATCAATATATTTATAATTGTGTTCTTATAATCGAAACAAATCAATTAACTCAAAACTATAATACTTAGTAGCCGTTTGGATTCAACTTTTTTTAGTGTTTTTTTTTTTTTATATATTTTTTATTTTTTAGTTAATGCGCTTAAGAACTTGCTTAAAAAAAATTATAAGATAAAAAAAATTGATGTGATATTTAATTTATAAAATTTACAATTCTTTTTACAAAAATTGACCCCCTTTTTTATGTTGTCAAACATAGGCCTGAGCCAAAAAAAAAAAAATTAAAAAAACACAACCTAGTCCGATCCGAACTAAACTACGCTATTTGGATTGATTTTCTTAATACATGATTCGATATTGATTTTTAAAATAAGTAAATGGTAGTTGATGATTCGGTATGTGATTTTATAATTATGATTTTGGTTTGAAACTGAATCAAACCATTTATACATATAATTTGTTATTTATGGGTGAAGCACCAATAAATCCCATTTTGTGAATTTGTACACTAGTTAGTCTTGCAAATTTTTTGTTGAACCGAAAAGTTCTAAAAACACACGAGTTGACACAGCTGGCCTCATTTATGCGCGTTGTTGATGTGTGTAGTGGAAATTGATGAGGGTGAAATTACTGATATGGACATAAAAGCACACTATAAGCATTTTTTGGTTTCCCGCGTCTTTGATTGAATGTTACAAGCTTCATATGGAAACATTGAGATGAAACATTCCTACATTAGAGGCATTCCTATGTTAGTTGAATGAAACCCTAGATGTTTTAGTGTGTTCACGAAAAACTTGCTCCGTCAAATTCCACATTTGACTTGTCAGCTTGAACCCTAATTGCAGTAACCTATTCATTGATGAACCACCATCAACAGTATCTGATTACTCTACCCCGGCGAGGGTTTGGCTGCTTCGTATCCGCTGCGTACACCGACCACAACGTTGCAGCAATATCAGATGAATACAATGAAGGGCGAAGGTGTGTGTTGTTTACCAATGTGCACGATGATGTTTGTTCTAATTTGTTTCACTGGAATTCCACATTGTTGTTGTATGGATTGACATTTTATTCACTGAAATAGCTCAGTTGGTGTTACTAGTACTTGTGAGCTACAAAATTGTGTTGACAAATGGCCAGATTCTTAATGTCATTGACACTCTTGGTAAATCTATATCTATTAGCAATATAAGCATTTTTTCTTTTGTTAATGTGTTGTTTGGTTCAAACTGCCAACCTAACAAAAAATTGTAGGATAATTTGATGTTTTTGCCAAGTCTGAATTTATTGGAAAAGAAATTGTCAAAGTCATCAATATGGCCAAGGATAGCTCATGCTGTTCTTGTAGTTTTTCTCGGTCGAGTTACGCTTTTGAAGAAGAAGAAGCTACCTTTCATAACTTGAGACTTTGTTTGGGAAAAAAATTTATGACTACATGATTGTAGTCTTTACTGGCGGTGATGAACTCGAAGAAAATGATGAAAACATTGGAAGATTACTTAATGTTACATATGTTTTTGTGATACATTTTTTGATGGTTGATACTAAAAATGTTTGGTGATTTTTACAAAATGTGACGTTAGTTTACTGATGCATAATTTTGTTGGTTCATATTTTTTGGGTGGTTAATACATAACGTTGTTTTGTCAACATTGTCATGAACACTGTTACGTAGACATTCCGTGGATATCATTGAATGGAAAATGTTAAATTGCACACCACACTTGTTAATTACTAAACTACGTCTAAGCAGGGAATGACCCGAATGTTGGTAACTGATCATCATGTAAAAGTGTCATGTCGTGCGCGTGTGTTACCAAACTGGCCCTCAATAACACTACTATACATCAGCAAAAAGAAATCACATCAAATTCCACAAAAGGGTAAATATGTAAAACATTACCATCAACAACATACTATACATCAATAAAAAGAAATCACACCAAATCCCACAAAAGGGTAAATATGTAAACTCCACACATGTCAAATAAAATTAAATAATCCTTGCCAATTAAATAGGACCAAATGGTTCATAAAAAAAAAAACAAAGGACTAAATGGATCAACATTCCCCAAATTCGGATTTATTGGTAATTTTTCCTATATATATTCATAACTTGTTAAAATAATAATTTATTACTTGATATCTGAGAAAATTGTAACTTGAGAGGGTAATTTGTAAACAAATTGGACCGAGCTAGGAAGAGTCTTCTTTGGGAGTTGGGCCGCGTAATGGGCCGATATAAGGGCTGGTGTAGCTCAGTCTTAGGCCAAGAAGACATCTCATATTTCGGGTTTGGGCCGAACTATGGGCCGAGATAAAGGGGTCAGTCAAAATAAGTGGGCCTGGTAGTTAGCCAAGGTATTGATGAGAAAGGATGTCGGGCTTGGTATAGCTCGGCCAGTCTTGGTATAGCTCGACCAAGCGCCATCTAGATCATTACCTAAGTGTGTGACCGAGGTAACTTAGCTCGGTGTGGTTGCAGCAGCTTATATAAAGGAGGCAACCATCTCACTTGGTTGGCAATAAGTAGGAGTGTGACTCCTAGGAGGACTCTGCTAAGGAGAGTAGAGTCCTACTAGGATTGTGCAAAACCATCTCACTTGGTTGGTAGTGAGTAGGGTGTGTGATTCCTAGAAGGACCCTCATAGGGAGAGTTGGAATCCTACTGTGATTGTGCCAAGCAAAGTCTATAAAAGCTCATGACCAGACCTTTGTACAGGTATCACAATTTCTACTCTAGAACACACAGAGCTTTTTGTCTATTGTCTATTTGCTGACTTAGGCATCGGAGAGGCTTCCGGCACACACCCGCCGGTTAGCTCACGTTTGTGTTTTCAGGTGGCAAAGCAACGTTGTTTGGAGGAGTACAAACTTGATCAACAGGATTATACGAGAAGATTATTTCGCGCTCGTACAATTGGCGCGTCTGTGGGAATTTCACAAAGAGCAAAACCTCTTGATCAAGTTTTTCTCTCTAGTTGAAAGCAATAGCGCACAATGAAGACTTGCCGCAATCTACTATTAATGGGCAAACACCGGAAAATGGTGGGAGACGCAAAGGTTTACCTTCTATCCCACCCATGGCGGAATTCGATCCCCAGCGAAGGAATCCGCAGAGAGAAGCGAGAGGAAAACGAGGCTCAAGTCCACACCGCTCTCAAAGCCACGATGAGCAGAGGAGAAAGATGGCTCCTCAGGTTCACGAAGATTCCGTAAGGGAGCAAGAAGAAGCAATAAGAAGAATGACGGCTGCCATAGTGGCTATAAAGAGCCAGATAAAAGGCAAATGAGTGGCAGCAAAAGAGGGGCGCAAAGGCAACACACACTTTTGCCACTCGAAGATAAATGACAGACAAGTCACACTATCCTGGCCGAAAGTAGAAGCCTCAGGTCGGGCGATACACAATCAAAGACTTCCAGGACATGCTACTCCAGGCCTAAGAGAATGAGGACTGAAAGGGCTCGAAGGGCGAAGACACTCGAGCCTGCGACCCATGAGGTCTCCGTTTCTAGCGATTGGCTCCTAGCACACATGGGAGTGAGGAGGTTGGAATTCCAGAGCCACGCCTTGCCTATGAACCAGCAGACAAAGCGTTAGCAAGGTTGCAGAGCTCACCGTTCATTCCGACAATAGAGAACGCACCTTTATCCTCAGGCTTCCACAAGCCCAAATTCACTACTTATGAGGGAAAGTCGGACCCCTACATACACTTAAGCCACTTTTACCAGGTTATAGCCATGTATCAGCGTAACGAGGCTCTAATGTGTATCATGTTTCCTTCCGGCCTTGGTGACCTGGGTTTAACGTGGTTTGAAAGGTTACCAGAAGGTAGCATAGCTTCGTGGGCGTAACTAGTGGAGGCATTTGTGACCAGATTCAGAACGAACACCAAGACACCAATGGAGATTGACCAGCTTCTCTCCATAGACATGGGCAAGAAGGAAACATTGAAATTTTACAACAATCGGTGTTGGAAGACTTTTAATCAGATTGGAGATTGCCCTACAAACCTAGCTATCGCACAGTACAAACGAGGTTTGCGGGCTGGCAATAAGTTGAGAGATTCAATGATAATGAAGCGGCCCCTTACTATGGAAGCCCTGATAGAGAGAGTGCACCAACACATTCGGGTAGAAAAAGATGGGACGCGCACCAAGGCAGAGTCTGACGCAACAGTGATACCAAACAAAAAGCTTTTGGCCAGAGTTAACACGGTTGACAAATAGGATTGACCGCGCAAAAGTCTTTGCTCGACTGGGAGGCAATTGGAAAGATTGGCAGGATTGGCCAACTCTTTCTAATAAGTCTTTGCCCGACTGGGGGGCAATTAGGAAGGTTGGTAGGTTTGACCAACACTTTCCATTCTTCAGTCGAGATTAGGATCTAGGCTGGAGAAGGTTGGCCGGAATAACGAACACTTTGTTCTCTTCAACCGAGATCAGGATCTAGGCTGGAGAGGGTTGGTTGGAATAACCAACACTTTGTTCTCTTCAGCCGAGATCAGGATCTAGGCTGGAGAGGGTTGGCTGGAAAAACCAGCATTTTGTTTTCTTCAATCGAGATCAAGATCTAGGTTGGAAAAACCAACACTTTGTTCTCTTCAGTCAAGATCAGGATCTAGGCTGGAGAGGGTTGGTTGGAAAAACCAATATTTTGTTCACTTAAGCCGAGATCATGATCTAAGCTGGAGAGGGTTGGCTAGAAAAACCAACATTTTGTTCTCTTCAACCGAGATCAGAATCTACGCTGAAGAGGGTTGGCAGGAACAACTAACATTTTGAACTCTTCAACCGAGATTAAGATCTAGGCTAGAGAGGGTTGGCTGGAATAACCAACACTTCGTTCTCTTCAGTCGAGATCACGATCTAGGCTGAAGAAGGTTGGCAGATTTGACCAACAAATTTTTGAACTCTTTAGCCGAGATGAGGGTTACCTCGGCCAAAGCAGGTTGACAGGTTTGACCAACAAATTTTTGAATTCCTGGACCGAGATGGTTATCTCGACTAAAGCAGGTTGGCAGGGTTAGTATAAACCAAGCTAGTTTACTCGGCGAGACATAAAAAGAGCGACTCGCCGTACGATTACAAACTCGAAGGATATATACGTTGAAGGCAAAAAAGCAAGGGTTGTTCAAAATTTTGGAGGTATATGACGGTTATAACAGGAGAACAAGGATAATGGGGGCATGCCATGTATCTTGGGAATGACATTGTACTAGATTAGTGGAAAGACATGTTGAGCAATTGACAAGGCTTATTGGGGCCGAACAAGCTGTGAAACCGAACAAACTTTTTAGCTCAGCAAAATGGGGCGTTCTTAGCTCGGTTGGAGGAAAAATAATCCCAATCATGCTACGCATATGGAATTAAAGAGCAATTGAGAGGGTAATTTGTAAACAAATTGGGCCGAGCTAGGAAGAGTCTTCTTTGGGAGTTGGGGAACGTGTAATGGGCGAGATAAAAATTTGGTGTAGCTCGGTCTTAAGCCGAAGACATCTCATATTTTGGGTTTAGGCCGAACTATGGGCCAAGGTAAAGGTGTCAGCTGAGGTAAAAGGGTCAGCCGAAATAAGCGGGCCTGGTGGTTAGCCGAGGTATTAGTGAGAAAGGATGTCGGGCTTGGTATAGCTCGGTCGGGCGCCATCTACATCATTACCTAAGTGTGTGACCGAGGTAACTTAGCTCGGTGTGGTTGCAGCAGCTTATATAAAGGAGATAACCATCTTACTTGGTTGGCAGTGAATAGGAGTGTGACTCCTAGGAGGACTTTGCTAAGAAGAGTAGAATCCTACTAGGATTGTGCAAAAACATCTCACTTGGTTGGTAGTGAGTAGGGTGTGTGATTCCTAAGAAGACTCTCATACGGAGAGTTGGAATCCTACTAGGATTGTGCCAAGCAGAGTCTATAAAAGCTCATGACCAAACCTTTGTACAGGTATCACAATTTATACTCTAGAACACATGGAACTTTTTATCTATTGTCTATTTGCTGACTTAGGCATCGAAGGGGTTTCCGACACACACTCGCCGGTTAGCACACTTTTGTGTTTTCAAGTGGCAAAGCAACGTTGTTTGGAGGAATGCAAACTTGATCAACAGGATTATACGAGAAGATTATTTCGCGCTCGTACATAACTATATTATGAATAATAATAAAATTTTAGAAATCAAAATTATAAATTAAATGAAATTTCGTCTTTATAGTTTAATTTAATTTAATTTAAAGATTTTTCTAATTCAATTTAATTTCAAACAATTTATGAAACAGTATGTAAGTAGGAGTGATAAACGAAACAAACTACTCGGAATCAACTCGTATTCGAATTATTAAAAGTTTGTTTGAACTCGGCTCGTTAAATAAACAAATCAAATTTAAATATATTTTAGAACTTGTTAAAGTATTTAAATCAAAATTAAATAGTCAATTGCTTGTTTCAACTCAATTCTATAAATTTAAAATTATATAAAATATCAAACTTTTCAATTCAATTCAATAAAAATCCGTTTAAAAACGACTTAAAAATTTAACAAATAAAACTTGAACAAATTTTAAATTTTATTAAAATTATCAAATCAAACTTAGGGTTCGTTTGGCAAAAGCTAAACGGGATTTTTTTGACTATTTTAGCCACAAAAGACAAAATAGACTATTTTAGCCACAACAAATAAAACATCACATCTAACCCATAATCATTACACTCTTCTTTCACAAAAAAAATTAAAAAAGTAAAAAAGTCATTCACAAACTAAACTTTTTAACTCAGACTAAAAAAACTAAAAAAATTAAAAAATCAAAAAATTAAAAAATCAATTCACTCCCCAAACGGAGGCTTATTCGGCTCGTTCGATTCACTTAACGGGCATAGCAGACCTGGGCTCATATCATGAAAGATCAAAACAGCCCGCCGAAATCCTCTATTTTAAAAAAATATTTCATAGCCCAATAGACCCCACACAGTTGCGCAGGTGGCGCATTATAACTCGGGCCAGCACATATCCACGTCCGTCCCACCACCAAATCACAGATCACGCAAAAAAAACCGCCTCCTCCAAGCTTAAGAAAACAAAAATAACAATGAATATATCAATTAGGCTAATTGATTATTTTAATAATTTTTAAAAATATATTATGATATTATCATTTTAAAATTATAAATCTCATATATTATATAAATTATAATTATTTCAAATTTTTAAAATTATTTCTTACCCTCTATTAATACATTAATTAAAATATGCTCATGATGCATATAATTTTATTTAAAAAATAAATATTTATTACCTTTCTTAAAAAAAAGGAAAAATACCATTCTTCACTCTCATCTTCTTCTACTACTACTTCCCTTGTGCATTCATATACATCTGTCTGTATCTATCATCTCTACGATCATCGTTCTCTGGAGCCATCATCATCGGCCTAGGGTTTCTGTATCGGCCGATAGACTCGTTGGAGTTCCGGTAATGGATAGCGTCATTGGACTCGTCAATAGCATCCAGAGGGCCTGTACTGTCCTCGGCGACTACGGCTCCGGCGATGCCTTGCCTACTCTATGGGACTCTCTCCCCACCATCGTCGTTGTCGGCGGTCAGGTAATCTCTCTCTAAATCTATCTATACACGTATATCAATTTCGTGTTTGTATATATATATGCGTTATCGTTTTAAAGTTTTTCTATGTTCTGTGTATCTTTGTTAGGATCGATTGTGATTTTTGTTATACTTGTATATTTATCGCACCACCTCTCTATGCATCGAAATGTACTCACATTTTTTTATGAAGGTGATACATATATACGTGCATTTATCTATAGATATGAAAGTATATGTTGACGCATTTCTGCGTTTCTTTTTGATTTTGTGTGTTTTCGCTGAGTTTGATTTGTGAATTGTGTTTTTTATTGGTTTTGCAGAGTTCTGGGAAGTCTTCAGTATTGGAGAGTATTGTTGGCAGGGATTTTTTGCCAAGGGGATCAGGTAACAAATTCTTACTGCTATTTTATTATTGGATTTTTGTTTTTTTTTTTTTTGACGGTTTTGATTTTGATTTTGATCAAAAGTTTGTTTGGTTGCTGACAAAATTAAAAAATGAAAATCAAAGCCAAGTCCTTAGTTTGTTTTGGTTGTGGAGTCTGGACATTTTGTATTTGAAATCGTTTTGATTCTGTTATTAAATGAATGGATTCCTTTTAACTTCTTCTTTTTCTTTTTTTTTCTTTTTTTTTTTTTTTTGATTTTAACTTCGTTTGGTTTTGATGATTGATTTTTTGAAAATTAAGTTTTTTTGTTTGTTTGTTTTTTTAGAGATTTTTTTAATAAATATTTTAAGCAAATTATTTATTTTTTTAGATACATCCGACTTAAATGCACCTTAAAAGTAAAATATTTATAAAAACATATATTAAAAAATCAATAAATACACAATAATACCAAATTACAAATATTATACTTTTTTAGTGTATCTAAACTATAAAAAAAATTGAGTGAAATATTTAAAAAATTCACAAAAAAAAAAAAAACAAAAACACAGAAAAAAAAAAAAACTATTTTTAGAAAATTAGAGAAAACCAAACTCATCATTGGTTGCTGATGGAAGTTAGAAAAATTTCATGCAAGTCTTATGTTTCTTTGGTTGTGGACATTTTTGTTATTCAAGTTGTTCGGTTTTGTGGTTAAGCAAATTTCATCATAGTTTAGGATCTAAAAGCAAAAAAACGCTTTTTGACTACAGTGATATTTGCTTTCATGTGGTATGAGTAACATCTTTCTCAACCAGAGAAAATGATAGAAGAATAATTGTGTTTTGGTTTTTTAATTTCTTTTGTTTCTTGGTGATCAATTAGATTGAAAGTTTTTTCACAGTTATCTAGTTTGGGTTACCTTATTATTATTGTTCTAATTTGTTTCACAAGAATAACAAAAAAATGAATGTTGAAATTCTTTTTTTTTTTTTACAATTTTTGGTTGTCAAATGTAGCTTTATTTTCTTGTGAGTTGTGTGCAATTGTAGGGATTGTGACTAGAAGACCTTTGGTGTTGCAATTATACAAGACGGAGCAAGGACAAGAGGAGTATGTCCAATTTCTTCACCAGGGAACCAAAAAATTCACAGACTTCTGTATGTCATTTCTGATGCATATGTTGTGATTTGGTTTCAATGTTTGAAGTTTTAGGTGCCTGACTAATTCAAAGGAGAAATACATTTATTTGATAGGATTATTAGTTGAAATAGAAATATTTTTTAAAAAAAAAAAAAAAAAAAACTAAATTTCTCTAAATTTTTTATGCAGCTTTGGTACGTAAAGAAATTCAGGAAGAAACAGACAGGGTAACTGGAAGAACGAAACAAATATCTCCGCTTCCTATTAATCTCAGTATCTACTCCCCCAATGGTGAGTCATGATTTTTTTTTACTACTAAAAAAATTATTAAACAAGTGGTGTGCCATTGTTTCATCTAGCTAAGTTAGTCATTGTAGTGGGTTTCACAATAAAATCCCCATGACAAGAGATTTCCAAATAGTGATTAGGTGATAAGTATTAAGTAATATTACGGGTTCATGACATGTTTATTCTGCTTCTCTCTTTGTTTCTTAACCCTTAGTTTTCTCTAATGAATTTCCACTGATTTTTTGGTTGGCAGTTGTTAATTTAACGTTGATAGATTTACCTGGTCTAACAAAGGTTGCTGTAGGTATAATTTCCTTCATTCATTGTTTATTTTGCACCTGCCCATGTTATATGTTTCACAATTTTTTCTCCTCCAATGTGAACTACGTTTTGTTGGTTATTGACAGAGGGACAGCCAGAGAGTATTGTTCAAAACATTGAAAACATGGTTCGCTCTTATGTAGAGAAGGTGATGAGAACATGTATAACAGCATAGTTGTACAAATCTACTTATGTACATACTGAATACATGCATACATATTATACATATATATAAATGCTAAATGATGTGATTAAAACTAGTTTATGCAGAGACTGTCTTTCTCAGTTGTAAATTATGTCTGATTGAGGGAGGACTCCCAACATTTTAAGAAAAGGAAAAGTGGGAAAATGAATGAAGAATAAGTGTAAACTATTATTTTGACCCTCAAACTTTACTCAAAATTTCAATGCCATCCTCCATCTTTTAATTTTTTTTTTATTTAAGCCCTTGAACTTCCATAATTCAGTCAATGTAGTCCAATTTATTACGAAGGTGAGAAGTAATTTGGAATATCATATTGATTGTTTATAATTCAGGATATAATTTTGCAATCTCAAACACTTCCCATCCTATAGGTTTCAAAGTGACAATATCAAATTTGTTCTTTCATATGCCTTCCTGTTCTTTCATATGTTCTTTCAATTTGTTCTTTCATTAAGCATGCGTATGCCAATTTTTTGTAGTTCTGATCTGATGCTGACCTTAGTTACTTGATGAATATGTGGTTTCGTGGATTGCAGCCAAATTGCATTATCCTGGCCATAACTCCAGCCAATCAAGATGTCGCAACATCTGATGCTATCAAACTTGCTCGAGAAGTTGATCCAGCTGGTGCTTACTGCATATTGTTTGTAGCATTGAGCTAATATATTACTCTCAATGGTCTTGTATGTGTTAGTTTTTCCTTACTGTTTGATTGCATGGTTAATGCTTAGGTGAAAGGACATTTGGCGTGCTGACAAAGCTTGATTTGATGGACAGGGGAACAAATGCATTGGATGTAAATTCTCTTACCTTTTGACAAGTTTTGCTCAGAAATGTGGAAAACTGCATATTGTTTGTGCTTACTAGTGTTTATGTATGTAGCTTAGTTATATATATATATATATATGTTCAATGCTTACCTCTCACCCCTACTCATTTGAAAAAATCTTCCTGCAACTTTTGTTTTCTGAAAATGATATGCTGTCAATAAATTTTGTATTTGAATTTATCTTTGCCTTATGGTGCAGGATCACTTTTTTTTCAATTTTGTATTCTTTATTCTACATCCATTTGTAAGTTTTGTGGAGCAAGACCTGCAAGATCTAATGCTGAAAAAAGAAACAGACTTACAAGATCTAATATCCTTTAATATTGACAATGCATTGAGGCAGAATTTTGTTCTCGTATCTCTCCGTCTCTGCTTCTGTCTCTCTCAATATTGGTTTCTGCTATGTTGAAGGTTCTTGAAGGAAGATCTTACCGGCTGCAGCATCCTTGGGTTGGAATTGTGAACCGTTCTCAGGCTGATATAAATAGAAATGTTGATATGCTTGCTGCTAGGCGTAGGGAGCATGAATTCTTTGCCACCAGTCCTGACTATGGACATTTAGCCAGCAGAATGGGTTCAGAATATCTTGCGAAACTTCTCTCTAAGGTATATAGTTATTTCCTTTTTTCCCCTCAAGACTACGCATAGAATTGCTGGTTATTATCTAGACTGGATTTGGTTTCAGCAACTAGAGTCAGTAATCAAGGCGCGCATGCCAAGTATTATGTCTTTGATTAACCAAAGCATTGATGAACTTCAAGCAGAGTTGAACCACCTAGGCAGACCTGTTACTGTTGATCCAGGGGTAAGGAGCTTATACCTGTCTTGTTTCTTTAGTCAGTTATATTTTTCATTTCGTATTTATATTTGTTTACAGGAAGTGGTTGTTTTTTGGTTTGTTTGCAGTCCCATTTATACACCATCTTAGAGCTTTGTCGTGCATTTGATCGGGTATTTAAGGAGCATCTTGATGGAGGGTAAGATATACAGTTCTTTTTCTTTCCCAGCTTCCTCAAATCGCTTCCGCACCACAAAAAAGAGCCATTGCGTTTTATTAAGTTTTAGGCCCCGTTTGGCTTTGGCTAAATAAGCTAAAAGGCAAAACCCTGTTTTCATCTACAAGCGCAAGTAAAAAGCTTTAAAAATCAACTTTCCCAAACGCATCAGCTAAAAAGCAATTGCCAGACCCCACCTTAATCCTTTGTTTCCATATGCTTGTTGTAAGCAGTATGTGGTGCATTTATTCTTTCATGTAAAGTTGTATATCAGTTTCCAAGTAGGTGAAGTTCTATTCTAACCAATTTCATATGTGCAAACAGTGTTGAAGTTTCGTAGTTCATTTGAATCTCACTTCCTTTTCAAAATGTATTCCCAGGCGACCTGGTGGAGATCGGATTTATGGGGTTTTGACTACCAGCTCCCTGCTGCTCTAAGAAAGCTTCCATTTGATCGTCATCTTTCACTGCAGAACGTAAGGAAAGTGGTTTCAGAGGCAGATGGATACCAACCTCATCTGATTGCACCTGAGCACGGTTACCGACGCCTTATTGAAGGGGCCCTTAATTATTTTAAAGGCCCAGCTGAAGCTTCTGTGGATGCCGTAAGAACTTGCTATCTTGTTCTATCTCCTTTGTTGCTCCTATGAGTGGAAAATGTGCTGAAAACCATTAATTGGTATTGTAGGTCCACTTCATTTTGAAGGAGCTTGTGAGAAAGTCAATTGGAGAAACTCAGGTTCAATATCTGGAAACTAATATATTAGTTTTCCATAATGCTAGGATCGAATAACATGTAATTTTATGTTTTGCAATGCACAGGAGTTGAAACGTTTTCCAACTCTTCAAGTGGACATAGCAGCAGCTGCCAACGAAGCATTGGAGAGGTTTCGCGATGACAGTAAAAAGACGGTATTGCGAATGGTGGACATGGAATCGTCGTACCTTACTGTGGATTTTTTCCGCAAACTCCCTCAGGAAGCTGAGAAGGGAGGGAATCCAGCTGTCCCCTCTGTGGACCGCTACACGGAGGATCACTTCCGGAGGATAGCTGCAAATGTTTCCTCTTATGTTGTGATGGTGTGTGAGACACTCAAGAATACCATTCCCAAGGCTGTCGTGTTTTGTCAAATTCGGGAGGCAAAGCAGTCTTTACTCGATCACTTCTATACTCAAGTAGGAAAAAAACAGGTAATCCTTACATTTGATGTAATGATTAGGTTCAATGTGGACATGACAATTTTGGCATATCTTTCCTTCCAATTTCTATCCATTTTTTGAATTCGTGGAGTGTTCATCTGCTAATATTGGATTTGGACACGATGGGTGCATAATCTGAATCAATTCTAAAATAACTTGAATTCAAACCCGATCCGAGTCGCGGATCAATAAAAACCCAGCCGAACATGAAACCGACCCGGCCCAATTTATTATTATATATATATTTTATTAAATTTGAATGTCATTTTTTTTTAAAAAATTATTTAGTTATTGCCCATTGTTTTTTAAAATATAATAGTTGTATATATACATCCAAAAATTGAAATATGAAAATCAGATTGGATGGGACTTATCCAAATTCGATCCGACAATGATTGGATCAATCCAATTTGAATTTTATCAGATTATCAGATCAGATATTTGTCAACAGATTCTGATTTTTTTGGATCAGATCATATTTGAATCCGTTGACAGGCTTATTTTGTAGATAATCTATTTTACTGATGAGTTAATGTTATGATTATCGTGTAGGGCCGGCTTCTGGCACAATTACTCGATGAAGATCCAGCATTAATGGAGCGGAGGCAGCAATGTGCGAGGAGGCTGGAGTTATACAAGTCAGCCAGGAATGAAATCGATTCCGTGTTGTGGGCTAAATGAAGATATGGATTTGCATTATGCATATATAGAGATTCTTGTTGAGGTACATTCTGATGAAGATTTATGATTGTTTGCCTTGTCAGATTATTCAAACATTTTAGCTTACAATCTCAGAATAATTTCCGGGCTTCCATGCTGAAAAGCCAAAAACATTGTTGCATATAGTATGTTTTTTATAATCTTGAAATTGGATTGTGTCTAATATCTCTGAATTTTTGGGTAACTATTTTTTCTTAAATTATTTGTCGTAAAAAGTAAAAGATTGTGCATTATGAGAAAGTTCAAATTGTTTTATACATAAACTGTCTTGTAATTGAATGATTGATGGAAATGTATGTATTTTGTTTTCCTTTTTTCTTGTTCCTTTTAACTAGTTTGGGAAGACTAAATAAGTGCACTTTTTGACTTTTTATGAAATATGAGTTGGGTTTGGGTTGGGTTTGAAGTGATGTGTTAGAGAGGTGATGTGACTTAAATAAAATGATGTGACTTAAATAGGATAGTGACTTTTTGACTTTTTGACTTTTTCTAAACATCCCAAACTTGACCTAATTTTTCATGTCCATAGGGAGTTGCTATTTGTACACACCAATTTCCCGAAGTTCATCTACTAAAAATTACTTTGGCTTCATTTTGGATTTTTTAAAAATAATTTTTCAATTTGTATTTTTTTAATGAACTTTACAATATTTTAATCAATTTTCTCTTTCTTTAGATTCACTCAATCTAAATATACTTAAAAAGTATAAAATTTATAAAAACAAAAAACCTTTAAAAAATTCACTAAATACTAAAAATAAGAAACTTCAATGCATTTTTATATTTATTGATTTCTTAAAAAAAAATTCATAAATAGTTAATTTTTAAATACAGCTAGATTTAGATGAGATGTATCTAAAAAAATTCAAAAATATGAATTCAAAATTCAAAAATTATTTTTATCATCTCAAAATCAAAACACAGGATATGTTTGTTTGGACGGACAAGATAAGCGATTATAATTCTTTGGTATCGGTCTAAGATATATTGTCCTCGGACTATTTGATTGGACTGAATTTATATCTTATGTTTGTTTAGTCATGTGATTAGATGTTTGGATTAGACTATTCTATTGAATCCTATGTTTGTTTAGTCATGAAATTACATGTTTAGATTTTACATGTTTAGATTAGACTATTCTATTTAATCCAATGTGTATCATATTTTATTTAATTTTTTTTACTAAAACTTTTAAAATTTTAAATAAATAGAACATCAATAAAAATTATATAAATTTATTTTAATTTTTAGTTGAGTTTTTTTAATTTTATTTTAATTTGAACTTTTCAATAAATTAAACTTTTTATTTTATTTTTAATTAAATAAATTGAATAAATTAAATTTTTAAAGGGAGATTATAATCGATTTGACTGTTAATTTAATTTAATTTTTAGTTGAGATTTTTAAATTTTATTTTATTTTATTAAGTATAATTAAAAATAATATAAATAAAAAATTAAGGACTAAAAATGTCATTTTAACCTTCTAATTTGGAGGAGGATCACTCATTCCTTGTAGGACACATCTTTCTCAATACACACACTTAAAAAATTAATCTTAATTTATTTTGCTCACTCCAGACACCTCTTATTCCACGTCTATCCTCAAATGTAAATCATGCACACACCCTCTCCTCAAATGAACACACAAGACAGACCTGTTTCTCACACACACACCCATCTCTCACGACTCAATTTTTTACAGCTTTTCACTCAATCTGCAAATTGGAGAAAACGAATCTACGACTCAATCTGCAAATTGTTGCTTCCTTTCGCCCTTTCCCTTCCATCACAGCTTTTCTCTTTTGTTAGATCTGAGAAAACAACTCAATTTTTTATCATTCGGACTACCAGAGTCGAAAAAATTGCAGCCATTCGGAAATCTACCATCGAACCAATGACTTTTGTTCGAATACCAACTACCAAATCAATAGGGCTTCGTCGAATACCAACCATCGAACCCATTTGGATTTGCAGAATTAGGTTCATGCGGTGTTGAGAGGGAATCGCAGAGGTGGAGGTTACAAAGCTAGGGTTTTTTTCGGCAAAGGAGAGTTCATGGAAGATTTGTGATTGAGAAGTGACAGAAAGGGAAGGGCTGGGAGACAACGGCAGAAAGGAAGGGCAGCTCCGGTAATGGAAGATAGTGATAGAAGAAGATAAGAGTATTATTGTATTTTCATACTTAGGATAAAATTGTAATACAAATATTATTCATTAAGTGTGTGAATAAAGAAGAAATTATGTGTGCAAATAGAAACTCCCGAGGAGTTCTCTCACCTTTTTTTTTATCCCACTATCCTTCACTTTAATCTCTCCAAACAAACACCTCCAAAGTAGACACAGCTCTCAACTATGGCCTATGCATCTCTCCCTCTCTCTCTCTCTCTCTCTCTCTCTAAGAGGACCACATGATAGATAAAAACCGTACTACCATTATGCAAAAAAGCAGCATTTGACAACAATCCAGTTTATTCCTTGTCAGTTCAAAAAAAGGTCCCCCCCCTTTCAAAAATAAAACAAAATAAAAAGGCATTTGGTTATCTTGTTTTTCAAAGGTTAGGGTTCATAATCCAGTCTACTACTTAAAAAAAATCTTATAATCATCAAACACCAGTAAAAGAATGGGTAATTTGCTGCTTTCCACTGATGAAATTGATAGACTTAGAGGGAGTGAGGATGTTGCGTACAAAACTCTAAAATGGTTTCCATGTCATGGCTGACATGGTTCAATGAACTTTGTTGAAGGACCTAAAAAACAATCAACTTCATTAATGATGTCATAAAATATTATACTGTCAAAAAAAAAAAATTATTACAAAATGCATAACGCCTTGTTATTTGTTTGGCAACAGTCATAAAAAAATCAAATTTTTTTTTTAATTTTTTAATTTTTACTTTTCAAGTCCTAGACGGATGTAGAAAGTAAAAAAAAAAAATCACTAATGACAAAAAAAATTGGGTTTTAATAGACTTTTAATTTTATTTTTTTTTATTTATAAAAATTAGGTACTTCTAGTCTAATAAGATTTAAAAGTGAAAAGTTGAAGGAAAAAAAAGAAGAAAAAGAAACAAATAGATGTCATGAATGATCAGTCTAATAATACATTAAAAGTGAAATATATTAATTTATATTTATATGATATTACTCTAATAATACGTGTCATGAATGATCAGTCTACCTTTTACTCATTCACACTTAGCCTGTAATTAATCATAATTAAATTCCCTTTTAGCAAAAGAAACAAATAGTATCAATCCAGATTTCAATATGTTGAAACACAGCAAACTCTTTTAATGATCGATGTGAGATCGTAACATACCACCACACTTTGCAACTGATATCTACGGGACCTACTCTATCAACAGTGATCCGGTGATAACATTTTCCCTTCTGGCAGTTTCATTAAACTATTAAACTATTAGTATTCGACACTTTATAGGTAGCTAGCTTATCGAGTCTATATGTCGCCCTATCTGTGTCTCAAACTGCAAAGCTGCATTCATCTGATCCCATACTCGACATGGTAGCTAGTTATGACACCAAATGATACAAGCCACTCAAGTAGAATGCACCCCTTAAAAACTAATTTGGATTACCTAAGAAGTTTACATGTACATGGTCAATGCCTTCGTTAATCACATACGATCGTGACTCAAAGGCGGCTACCCCTTTCAATCTAAGTCATACCAGACTAAGCCTACGTCAAGAAGGCTCAAACCCTCATTATACCGGTTATGGCTTCCAAACCTGAACACGTCCCTTTTTTATCTTCCCCCTTCTGCCCAACTTCCAAAAACAACGTTCAGATTTACATGTGTTAAGCATATAGCTAGCATGGTCAACTCCACATCGAACAAGGGCAGGTTTTCAAGAAAAAGATACCCTACTCATGACTAATTCCACATTGAACAAGGCTTGGAGAATTAACCCCGTGTCATCTACCTAGCAGCCCATGAGTTAATATACTCAGCCAAGTTGCTTTTAGACCGTCCTCAAAGATGACAAGCAAAAATAAAATTTTTAACTTATACTTGTAGTGGAGCACTTTGTTTAATTATAAAGACAAGGGAGTTTTCTTTACACCTTTCATAGGTAAACTGCTGTGGTGCTCTATGTATATTGTCTGTTTGCACATCAACCGTTATATAAAATTTAAATTATGAATTTCACAACTTTATGCTTATAGCTAAGACACAGTAAGTTTTTCAAACTATCAAAACATGCTTGGATTTTGTTGAACATTTTTTGAAATAATAAAAAACTATATAGCTTAAAAAAAAGTGTCAATACCAAATTAACTTAAGGTTTTTTTTTTTTTTTTTTGAAGCAACAACGAAGTATATAAACTTAAGGTTATTTCTTCAAATTAACTTAAGGTTATGCACAGACAGACGCGATGAGAAATGATGGATTTCACCTCTATTTGAAGAAAAAAAATCTGGACTGTTGCATAGGGGTAATTTGGGTATGAGAAAATGCATGACACAACTTCAAAATATGTTACGAATTGTGTGCCTTAAATAATAGAATATAGAATATCTATATATAAACCAAAGCCCTGTCGCGAACTTTACCACAAGTGGGAACATCAGCAGATGCCTACCATGAGATTCTTTAGTGCAAAAGCACCTAACTGATCCTCCAACAAATACTTTTCTCTCAAACAAAACCGTTCTTTATTAATTATCCCATTTAAACTACTAATTAAATTTTTGGTTTCAGACCAATTGCTCTCTCCCTCTCTCTCTCTCTCTCTCTCATTAGACCTACGTCAGGTTTCAAACCAATAGCATGAGAGAGAGTCATCACTGACTTCCTTTCTCTCTCTAGAATGTTCCTCCTCATTCTAGAAATCTCAACATATAAATATAATATAGTATTAATATATATATATATATATCTTAGTCTTGAAGTTTCTCCACGGCCAACAATGGAGATTTTGGTTTGGGGAGCACATAAATAAGCTGCTTACTGGCTTATTTTAGTCACATCACCTCTTTACTTTTTTGCACATCTTTTCATAATAAGCAAAATAGTCAAAAAATAAGCCATACCCAAACCACCCCCTAGACAATCGACTTATTGTGTTGGTGGAGAGCTATTATATAAGGAGGACTTGGGTTCTCATTGTGTGTAAGAGTGAAGACCAAACCGTGTGCGAGTGAGAAGAGTCATAGGGCTGTGTGTACTCAGCCTAGGGTCTAGGTGTTTGGTTGATGTGAGTGCATGGTGTGATGTGATATTAAAGTGACCAGCAAGATGTGTGCACAACATTGAGATACAAACAAGTGTGAGAAGTGTTGTGTACAATTATCTTGTATATTTGAGTGTTATTAATAAAAATTGTATAATTTTTTGTTCCACTAGTATGTCAAACTCAACATAGCATGGACTCAAGTTGTAAACATTTTACACCTTTAACCAATCAAAAAAATGCTTTTGAAATAAACGCTAATGATTACTAGAGAATTTCTCCAAGGAAATGTCAAAGTTCAATGAACAAAATGCCACTATAATAATATGATAAAGAGAAAAGCATGGTCTACGAATGAATTAGTATTGATGAAACCTTTAGTTTGTTAGTAATTAATTAGAAAAAAATATTTCACACTACAACTCTTTCTTAGCAAAGTCAAGGCGGTCATGAACTAGCTGGTACGCTCACTATAAAATAGCACATACCTTTGTTCAAATCATGCACTGCCAATCTTCTTTTTCTTTACTCTCTTTGTTTCTTCTCTGTTTTGTTCTACAATGGCCTTTTCTCAACTCTCTCTTTCGTTCGTGTTTGCAACTTTTCTTCTCTTGCAATCTCAAGGGGAAGCAGCAACGTGCAGCGACTGTTTCACTCATTCTCGAGCAGCTCACTATCCAAATTCTGATGAACACGGAACAGAAAGTGAGAGTTCAAACTCTACAAACATGCACACATAAAAGCATTAATATACTTATAGACATAATTTGCTCTTTATTTACTGCTAAACTGCATCATGGTCTTAAATAGCATCCAATACGTATTGATTTTTTAGCCTCCTCATACTGATACATCCTGGTATATATCGGTGGAAATGAAAATCGTATGCGTATTGGCCAATTAGCGATACATATCAGTTCCTAACCGATTCACGATCCGATTCACAACCAATACCATGGTTTACAATCAATAAGGCCAGTTTGGCTGCTATAAAAGCTATTTTTTGAGGTTGATGATTTAAAGTTTTCATGACCTTGTTACCCAATTCTCAATCGATACAGTACACTGCGATTGATACTGATTTGTCTCCCAATACTGCTATTTAAACCTTTTAGCTGTATTGATCTTTGATTTAATTGCAGCTGGGAGATGTGGCTTTGGTACATTCGGAGCAACAATCAACGGTGGGGATGTATCAGCAGCATCTGATCTCTATCGTGACGGTGTAGGCTGTGGTGCTTGCTACCAGGTGATTATATAATGAGATTATTAAAGGAAAATAACACCCCCACCCACCCACACACACACACACACATAAATAAATAAATAAAAAAGAAGAAGAAGAAGAAGAAGAAACAAAGGTGTTTGATTTGATAGTTTTATAATTTTGTTTTGTTGTGTTTGAAGATTTTTATGCTTTTGCTTTATTGTGTCTGATAGTCTTTAAATTAATCATGAAGTTTCTTTGTGATCACTAGGTCAGGTGCACCAACAGTAACTATTGTTCAGACAAAGGTGTGACTGTAGTTGTAACTGACCATGGTTCGAGTGATCGAACTGACTTCATTCTGAGCCGGCGAGCCTTTGGTCAGATGGCTCAGACTACCAATGCAGCAGCATCTCTTCTAGACCTTGGTGTGGTTGATATTGAATATAGACGGTAATATTCACATGTCTATACTATATATTATATAAAGTCAATAGCTCAATTATTGTGAACAACAAAATAACACTGTCGCATATAATTTCCAAAGCCAAAACTATTCAGATAAAAATTATTTTTCATATTTGTTTAAACTATTTCCATAGGTAACTGTTTGGGAAATTATGTAAAAAAAACAGACTATAATGACTCCACATTACAATTTAGAGGAAGAACGATTTCCAATATCCATGAGAATAATTTTCATGTAGTACAATTTTCAAATGACCTCTTCCAATAGGGATTTTTTAATTAATTAATTAATTATTATTATTATTATTATTATTTATGATAACAGCAAAATAAGATGGTATCTCCATGTTGGTTTTGATGATTTAATATCAGGGGGTGGTGTCTGATGGAGTTTTCTTGATTGTACTATTGCTTTTCATTTTTATAACAGTTTACTTTTTGCTGATGAAAAAAGAACAAAATATTTCGCCGACATGATTAAGTAATATAAAGAAGTCATTATTCCATAAAGTAGTTTACACTAATACACATTCATAATAAGCAGCTCTTTTACTTTTAATCATGGCCTAAAAGAATTCAAAGGTAGGCATACAAGATAATGATGTTTACTTTCTGTCTCTCTCTCTCAGTGTGGCATGCAGCTACCCAAGCAAAAATATAACTTTCAAGATAGATGAGAATAGCAACTACCCTAATTACCTGGCTTTTGTCATATGGTATCAACAAGGCATAAAGGATATCACTGCTGTGCAGCTCTGCGAGGTAATTCCCATCCTATCAACATTTGAGCCGAGATGTCTTTCATTTAGAACTGAAAAGCCAAAACAAAAATAAAAAAATTCAACAAAAAAGACATTCGTTAGCAAAACAACAAAATTAATAACAACCTATCTATTTCATTGCATATCCTGAATACACAACTTACCTTTATTTCAATATTGACTCTTTTAAAAATTTGCAGACACAAAATTTTGTGTGCAAGCTATTGGATAGGAGTTATGGAGCGGTGTGGACAACTACATCTCCCCCAAGTGGTCCCCTGTCTATAAGGATGCTATTTAGCGGTGATGATGGTGATGAGACATGGTTTATTTCGGTTAATAACATACCGAAAGATTGGAAACCTGGAAATACATATGACTCAGGAGTACAAGTGAACTAATAGTCAAACACATGGAAGACTCTGATGTTCATTGATTACATAATCATAGAACTGAAATAAACCCCTGTGGCTTTCCATTGGTTGTTCTTTTCATACGCTCACTAATCATTTTCTTTAGAAATTAGAATAAAGTAAACTTTGACAAGCTACCAATTATAATCATGGTATTGTTGACTAATAATATGAAAATTATCATAATAAACATTTGAATTTGCATTGAAATATTTTTAGACATGACTTCACCTTTACTACAGCAATATGTACTATTAACAATCAGAATAATTATAGCAGACCAAGAACATCAATATTCAGCCCTTTTTACACTCCTAGGCTCGTAGCTATGACCACAACCAATGTTTATTAAATTGAAAAAGAAAACCCCCTCTAGTTTTTTTTTTTTTTTGTGTGTGTGTCATACATTTATTCCATCGAAAACATGACTAGTCTTATTTAATACTTTTGAATTTTAATTTATAATTAAAAAAAACATGTAACAAGCTATACTAAACTAAAACTGTTTCTTTTTTTTGTTCAAAATATTTAGTTAGAATGAGTGATGGAAATTGATGGAAACCGATTCATGTCCATCTCTTAGGCCCCTCACCAGTATTGTGAAACCTTGATAGATCTAAAAGAAATCAGTTGAACCGTTGCACATTCAAATTATTAATTCATGGCTCAAGTATGTTGGACCTTACCAAAGTACTAACTAAAACTGAGGACTCAACACATCAATCGCTGTATGTTGAGGATTTTGTTTGATTAAAATCTTTCAGTTCAAGTTTCCAACAGACACCATCAAATTTGGGATGTTCCAGCAAAATGTAAATGTAGATACACATGAAGACGTACTTAATAGAGGTTTTTTTTTTTAAAAAAAAAAAGGGAGAAAAAAATCCTTTATATATAGTAATCATGATTTTCATGAACACAAGAGTAAGAATCTACAACATGACAAATATCCTTGAGAGTCACCTGGAGTTTTCAAGAAATGAAGAAGGATATGCCAACAAGTTATTTCAGACAACAGCCAAGATTGGCTTGTTTTCACGAATCCAATAATCAAACCAACCATGATTGCCATATAGAGTATTCTTTCACTGCATTGAAACTATATTTTTTTCCTCCTTGACAGGCCATTTATTCAAAGTCATCAACCAGCTAGAATTTTCTCTCCAATCCTCACTTTCTGAAATTTTAACTTAAATAACCAGTCTTAATCAACTTTTTCCAAGAGTCTAGTACTTGCTAATATCAAACTTTCTCTAACCCATCATAACAATTTCATTTGAGCACCCATCTCACTCAACATTGAGTACAACATGCTCCTCTTATGGTCTGAATCACTTCCCTGACAAAATTCACCACGGAAATCTCCTAACTCAATCAAGCTAGACCCAACCACCTTTTGTAAGCCCCTGTTCGTCATCATCTTTCTCACGTTTTCTACATCATCCCATCTTCCTTCTGCGGCATATATGTTTGATAACAACACATATGGACCAATATCCCCTGGTTTCAACTCGATTAGCCGCTTGGCCACGATCTCTCCAAGCTCAAGATTTGAGTGGCTCCTACAAGCCGAAAGTAAAGCTCCCCATAGAGCAGGTCCAGCTTCCATGGGCATCTTCTTGATAAGCACTTCAGAATCCTTCATCAAACCAGCCCGGCCAAGAAGATCAACCATGCAACCATAGTGCTCAACCTTCGGCTCAATCATGTAAACATGACGCATCAAGTCAAAGTACCACCAACCCTCTAAAACCATTCCTGCATGAGCGCACACACTTAAAATGCAAATAAAAGTGGCATCGTTTGGCAGGAGTCCTCTCTTCTCCATCTCCATGAACATTTCAAGAGCCTTCTCTCCATGCCCAAGCATCCCGTAGCCCATAATCATAGAATTCCATGACACAACATTTTTGTTGGGCATACCATCGAACATCTCTGGCCAAATCCATAGCCCCACATTTCGCATACATTGTCAAGAGAGCAGTTGAAAGTAACACATCAGGTTCGATCTTCCTATTGTTTTTAATGTAATTATGAACCCATTTACCTCTGTCAAGCCTCCCTAAGTGTGCACAAGCAGTCAGGACACTAACAAGAGTAGCCTCATTCAGCTTAGCATCTCCTCCTTCCATCATCCTATCAAACAACCTCAAACACTCACTGTAATCCTTGGACCGTGCATAAAGAGCCAACATGGTATTCCAAGAAACTACATTTCTAAAGGGCATCTGATCAAAATACTCTCGAGCAGCTGAAACATTTCCAATCCTAGCATACCCATCAATCAAAGAATTCCAAGAGATAACATCTCTAAAAGGCATCTTCTCAAACAACTCTTTTGCCTCCCCCATATCCCCAACCGCCACATAACCCGCAATCATAGAATTCCAACTAAAAGCATCTCTCTCAGGCATTTCATCAAAAACCCCACGCGCAACACCCACTTCCCCGTTCTTCACATACCCATCAATCATCGAATTCCAAGTCACCAAATCCAACTCGGAACTCAAATCAAACACCTTCCGTGCATCCATAATTCTTCCAAAAACAGAGTACATATGAATCAATGCATTCCGAACAAACAAATCCAACTCAAACCCAAATTTCACAATCCGGGCATGAATCTTTTCCCCTTCTTGAACCGACCCAATCTCCGCACAAACCTTGGCCAAAATCGGAAATGTGTAATGGTTCGGCAAGACAAATCTCCCAACCATTTGATGACAATAGAACGCGAAAGCCCCATGTGGGTCACTCCAATTCACCAAGCTTCTAACAATGGTGTTACATACGAATGCATCGGGCTCTTTCAATTGATCAAACAGAGCAATCGCATGAGAAACCGTCGATGGCGAAGAACAGAGTTTCTTCACCACACGGCTCGAGGCAAGAGGGTGTTGAAAGAGGTTGGAGACGATGAGTTGGGTGTGGATTTGGTTGAATTGTTTCAAGGAAACACTGGAGGATTCTAAAGTGCGCAGGACGGGGTGGTTCAGCGTTAACATGCGCACTCCGAGATTGTATGGGTCAGTGAGTGTTGTGAGTTCATCGTCGTGGCGATCTGACCAGAGTGTAGGTGGGGGTTTGGAGAGGTTTTTCTGGGTTTTGATGAATTTTTCAAGAGATTGTGAAGATAAGCAGAGGGTGGACTTGGTTAGTTTGAATTTAACGGCCATAGCTTTTCTCTTCGCATTTGGCGGGAAGAATATAGGCCCTACCTAGCTGTGGCGCCTTCCTCGGGTACCAACCATGGATCTCTCTGTATATGTAATAGCTTTGTTTGTTTCCTCGTTAAAATTGGCTCTGTTTTAAATTATTTGTTTAGCACCAAAAATTAAAATTTAAAAATAATAATATATTTGTGTTTGGTGAAAAAACAAAAAGATTAGCACTATGTTTGGTAATTTAGGAGAGAAAAGCAAAGAAAAGAAATGATTGTGATTTCTCTCACTCTTGTTTGGTTAGATTTCATTAAAAGAAAAAAAAAAGAAAAGAAATTATTTTATACTATATTACCAAGATAACCTTTTTATATTTTCAATCATTTTATTTCTTTTATTTTTATAGGGACAAAATTAGTATTATAACAATAGTGATTTCTTTTCTCTCCCAATCTCTTCATTTTTGAGAAGATTGAAAATGAGACTTATAAGATAAATGAGTTTCTCTCAATTTCTTTTCATTTTTATTTATTTCTCTCTACTTAGATTATCCAAACAAATAAGAGAAATACATATCACTCTATTTCTTTTCTTTTCTCTCCAAATCACTCAATCCAAACATAGTGTAGAAGTTTGAAACGAAACGAGCATAACGGTTTGAAAAACTTTATTAATCTTAATGGAGTAGAGTTATAAATCAACCACTTCAAATTAATTTAATTAATTATTTAAACAACTATTAAGGTATTATATGTGAATTTTTTAACATTGATGTCAAAATATTTACCGTTTAAATAGATATAATCTATAAAAAATTTTAAAAATAAAGACAAATTCAATTTTTTAATATAAAAGTTGTCGGGTCCATCTAGCCTAGTATTGATTTTTTTTTCTTTTATATTCACTAGAAATGAAAAAATAATAATTTAAAAAAAAACAAATTACTAAAACCATTAGTTAAAAGGAAATAGGAAAAGAAAAATTCAACAATAAAATCCTGTTTGAATCAAGAACACATTTGTGGAGAGGGAAAAAAATTGAATGAAATATAAACTAAATTATGTTCACTTTTCCCTTTCCTCTTATTTTTCCTTCACAAATCCTTGTCCTTGATCCAAACATACAGAAGGCAAAAAAAAAAAGTGAAACAAAAGTTCAAATGTTAAAAATAATTAGGATTTTTACTGAAGCTAGAAACTAACAATTCTTACAAAGAAGGAAAATAAAAAACAAGACAGCCCATAATGAGGGAGCTTCATAAGCCAAAAGCATTTTCTACACGAACACTACTTATTCACCCAACTCTGAAGCTCTAGCAAAACCACCTTCCATCCTCTTAACCTATGACATCTCTCTGAACCTGGCAATGGCCTTCTTCTGAATGAGAGTTCGATAACTGTCTCCGGCCTGCACCTCCAAGTTTGGATCCAACTTCTTCTTTTGCTGACTCCCCAGTCCAGCTCTTTTTTCCATGGCTTGTGCTTGCACTGGCTCTACCATGCCACTCCCATCCTTCCCCAGCCCCTGCACATCAAATCAGAAAGGAAACAAGAAAAAAACGACACACCAAAGCAATGTCAGACTCCTGATAAAGCATTAAAAGAAACACCCACTGCTACCATTATGCCCTTTCAACCTTCAAAACCCCTTACGTCATCTGAAACCGAATGTAACAGGTGACTGGCGAAGGCAGAGAGACGAAAGCATATATGCACAGGCTACTCATATCACAAATCTAATGCTCCATTCGTTTCAGCAGACACAACTTTTTCTACAAAATGCTTTCTGGAGAAAATGTTTTTTTATGTATGTGTTCTTGAAACCAATGTACATTCGTAAAAATGGTGGTGGTGATGGCGGTGGCAGAAATGGCGGTGGCAACAGCAACAGTGATGGTGATGGTGGACGAAGATATGATGGCGGTGGTAGTGTGGTGGCATTGGTAAAATTTTAGTTTGAAAAATGTTTTCCACTTTGCACCCAAATCGGCTTCTTTTGCGTTGACTTTCGTCCAAACAAACGGAGTGTAACCAAAAAGGTAAAAAACAACCGGACAATGTCCATTGGACTCACGGGGCAGAAGAGAGTCACCATTAACATTATAAGAGATGTTTTAATAGCTCCTATCATTAGCAAATATTCAAAACTTGAAATGTAAACTAGTGCAAGAGTGGAAAATGATACCAAGCCTTCCTGCCAGCCCATGCTGCGAAGCATCCGGTTTCCCACATTGCTCTCATCAATGGCTTTGTCTGCTGTAATCACCTCATAACTCTGTACGTTAGCCTCTCCAGAACCACGCCCTCCCCCAACACCAGGTGGAAAAGGCATTGAATCAACCAAACTCCTTTTGAATGCCGAATCTCGATCTTCAAGGTTCAGGAATATGTAAAAGACGGGATTTTCTCACAAGTTACATACAAATATTGAGAAACATAAAGCAAACAATCGACCACTCGCCTCATATAACTACACTTGAGACAAACTTTTAATTTTGTCAAATGTCTCACAGCTATGCATATTCAACAGAAGTACCCAAGTGCAATGATTCTAATCGTTTCAAGCCATTTTTATATATCCAAAAGGTGCATTAAAAAAATGATACAATGACAAAGGGTTAAGCCATTGTATTACAATTTGTTAAGTGGGCTTACTTGAATTCCCAATGCCAAGGTCAGATGCATTATCTCCAATAGAAGATGATGAACCATACAAGCTCCTCCTCTCGGCTGCACGATCCCTATAGGTAGTTTGAGGCTGTTGAGTAGACGCTGACTGCAGTGGCATCTCAGAAAACCTCCTCTTTCCGCTTCCAGCAGCCACGGGTGGTGTGTAAGAACCCAAAGCAGTTGCATCTGTTCTAAAGGGTGTCACAGTTGTGGGTGCATCGGCATGTGTTGATGAAGAACCTGCGGTGTATGAACCAGCAGGTGAAGAGGACAAAGCTCCGGCTAATGACCCAGAATAAGAAGCATCTGATTTCACCAAACCCCTTCCAGACCCTCTAATTACCCCCATTAAAGCGCCCCCTGAGCTGTTAACCACAGGCCTTGGCCTATCCTCAGCCTCCAAACTGACAGGCTGGGAAGCAATAGTGGTGGTGGGAAAAACAGAACTGGTTGTTATATTCTCCTTCACGGTCAATGCCTCTGTTTTGTACCTGCTCTTTGTGGAACCTCCAACAGAATTGGATCTGTCTTCAGCTGAAGCAGATGGGTGATTGTCATCAATTGCCACACGAGGTGCTTGCCCTTCGTGACTCCTCTGCTTCCACATTGTCAACACGTTACTCATTTTCTTCTTGTTGGCCAGAATACTGCTCTTTGAAGCAAGCCTAATCTCTTTCAACCTCTCCTTTTCTTTCTTCTCTGCAGCTATCGCTGCACTGGCAGCAGCCTGAACAGCATCTGGCAATGACGTAGCCTTCTCATTTGATGTTATTGTAGCAGCCGGTGCAGAAATAACCACTTTCCGATTGTTAGAACCATCAGATGCCTTGGAAGATTCAGTTTGTTTTCCGTCTATTTTGTTGTTATTCTGATCAGTGCAGGGCACATACTGCTGAGATTGTTGATCGAAAGAATACCAAATCCCATTGTTACCATCATAATATAAACCTGCGGCACACAATAAATAAATAAATAAAAATTGAAAAAAATAAAATAAAATATTATCCATCCAGTATATTAGCATCAAAATGCATAATTTTTCCTCAATTCAGACAATGCATACGTTTTGTCACCAAAATATTGCATTATCGTAATAATCCTTCACGTGATCATGGCATTAAAATTCATAAGGGTTATACTTCATGTTGCATGCTTGTTTACCATTGATGCATAACAAATAAGATTGTTAAATATTAGGACGCCAGGCCAGTGTGCCAGTGCAACTGCATGAGCAAAACATGTCACAAAGCTTCCCCTGCAAAATCAATATTGATATCATAGGGGGGCCTATGGGCCCCCTGGTGATACAACACATGTAACATTTTCCTAAATTATGCACAAACATAAAATTCAAGATGCAGCTTTTACAGTAACAATGAGGGGGGAAAAAAACTAAAAAGCAGCTTCAACATTCAAATAAATAACCTGAATTTCCATCATAATAGAACCCAGAAGAAGCATCGTAATAATAGCCAGATGCTTCATCCCATACAAATCCAGATTGTGGAGCAGAGGCATCCTTTGGACCTGCAACCTCTCCACCACCCTGCAGCTGCCCACCGGTGGACTGTTTATCATCTGGATTATATTCCTTTGGTGCCCATCCAACAGCATCATACTAGAAGGACAAAAAGTAGGGAACATATATATTCAAACAGGTTAGTCAAAGAAACGCCGCTTAATTGCATATAACCAATGCAAGAAAATAAGGAAAGCGGACCAGCCAGGTATAAATATATGTATAGAGAGAGAGAGACAGATACAGAGAGAGTGTGCGAGTGCATGTGCGGGCCGATCATGAGCATTCAGAGTGCTTGCTTCCTGAGTTACCATTGCAAGGAATACTTTCCCGTAAATTATATTAAAGTTAACCATCAGCTACATTAACTCTTTCTCAAGATTAGTCCCATATTATCTTCCCTCTCTGATCCTCTAGCTGCCATTTCATTGGCAGCAACATTTATCAATGAAGAAATCCTCCCCCCTAAACTTGTGTGATCAAATACAACCAAGAACTGAACACCCAAAAATTCCGTATGATTGTATGAACTAGGCCACTATACATGGAATAAAAATAAAATAACAAATATATATATGCATACCTGCTGAGAAAATGTTGCAGCCTCGATTGCAGCAGCAGCAAGACTGCTCGACTGAGATGATCCTGATGGCCCTGAGCCCGGTCCAAGAATGCTTTTTGCATATGCTACTCGCAGAATCTGCCCGTTCTTCTCTAGAGTTGTCCCATTTGTTGCTTCAAGCGCTTTGGTAGCATCCTCAACCTGAAAAAAAAAATTTAATAAATTAAGGAGCCCGAGATCTTTGAAGGGTGTTAAGTTAAGGAGCCACTTCACAGGGTAAAAGACGAGTTTTTTTTTTTTTTCTTTTGGAAATGTGGTAGTGTGTTTTGGGGAATTTAAACCCTTCTGTTAGGAAGTTCTAAAATTTTGAAGAGCAACTATAGAGCTGATGATGTATTTCAACGTTTGGGTGGCACCCTTACTTTTATAATTAAATGTCTTACACATTTTTTCTTTTTTTTTTTTAAATTATCAAAGAGATCCCATATAGACATGAATGAATTTAGCTATCTAATAAGTACGAAGTATGCATTGATTGATGTTAGTCCCAGAATGGTTAAAATTCCAACCCAATCTCTGTTTATCATGTATTTTATTCAACACCCATAACATAATAACTACATACATGCATATATTAGTGCATATCTGAGCTCAACTGAATCAACAACCAAAAATACGCATACCGTATGAAAATGTACAAAAGCAAACCCCCTTGAAACATGAGTAAATTTGTCTCTCACCAGACGAAGATCCTGCAATTTTAGAACTCATAAAACTTCAAAATATTAAATTAGCACAACATTCAAGTAACAAATTCAACACATTTTACCTTAATTGGAGCATGTTTGGAAAATTCATAACGAAGCATTTCTTCATCAGCATTTTCATCCAATCCACGGACGACCAAAACATGGGTAGGACCTGACAAAATGTCAAAGTTAGCAAATTGTTCCACATTACCCTAATGCACGACAGGTGAAACCATCAAAAAGACTAACCTGCCTCCCCTTTCTTCCAATTTGCTGTTGAATTTGATGATGCCATATCTGCAGGTGGAGCATCATCTGTTCGTGGCTCATTACACTGCTTCCAACAAGGGGATGAAAATCCACCAGCTTAGTATAATTCATAATTAATTGTTAAATAGAACTTAAGATATATATTACCCAATACCCAAAGAGGTGAAGAAAATTGACTAACTTAATGTAAAAGTCCTGATACATATACTTATATATATCACAATTACAATAGCCTCTACTGCAACAAAAAAGTTACTCTAATAATCCCAATGTAGATGCACTTTTGACAATTCATAATTCAAAACTTTTTTATATTAAGCAAATTTGTATAGATGAACCAAGTTTTTATTTATATATCAAGCTCTATTGTTAGAATCGCGAATCGTACGATTCGGTTCAATACACATACAAATTGATACGATACGAAATGGTAGAGAGAATCGTAAATGGCAATGAATTGCACCTATATCGTTGAATTGATCACCGAATCATAAGAATCGCAGAATCACACGATTCTGGAAATCGCTTGTAAACCCGCAACCAGTTGGACCCAAATGAATTTCTTTGATTTCTAATTCATTTTCTTTGCTTTATTTTGCTGGAGAATGGATCGACTAGGTCTTCTAAAACCTTTTGAGTTATTATATAATAATCCCATTGTCTTTTGGTTTGCCTATTAACTCTCAAATGACAAAACCCTAGAAAAAAAATGTTTTTCTCTTTCTCTAGTTACAAAGAAGTAGCTTTTGCTGTTGGGTCCTTGCACCTTCAACTTTAATTGAATCTTGAAGCTTCAATAAACTTTTTTGAGATGTCATGCTTGGACTTTGAGCTGCTATTGGTCCACAAACTCCATACAATACTGTTTGCTGTATAAGAACTGAATTGAATAGATTATAGTTTTGCCACTTTGAGCCTTTTTATTACTTTAGTACCTCTGTTATTGCTGTCATTGTGCTATTGGTGTTGAAATTTGGAGTTTTGAGTTTTTAATTGCTCTCTTTATCAAGATTAAAGAATGGTTGATAATTTTTTTTTTTTTTAAAACCTTTTTATATATGTCTAAAAATTTAGTATATTTTTGTATTTATTAAATTTTTTTTCTTAGAATCTATCACAAATATTTTACCTTTTAAGTACACACCTAGACTAGGTGCATCTAAAAATTAAAAAATAATAATTAAAATATGAAAAATAAAAACACTAAAAATAACATAACACAAAACAAAAAAACCAAACAGCATTTTCATTGAGTTTAGTCTAAATATTTCATATTTGTAAGATAAATTTAATATTTAAGTGTGTAAATAAGATTTTTTATCTAAATTTTTAAAATGACCGAATCTTTACGATTCACGATTCAATTCGATTAGGGATTCGGTAAAAGAACATTTTGATTCACGATTTGAATCCTGATTTGACAACTATGATATCAAGTATACATAGTGAAACATACATAGCAAATACAAACGTGCATACATATATATAATATATGATTACGGCAATTTTATAAATAGAAGCATAAAAAAAAAAGATATTGCCCATATTATAAAAGTTAAACTTTGATAAACTTTCACCTACGTAAGGAGTCCTATACATCACAAATGTGTATACCCTCCACAAAAGCATTTTGACATTCCAACACCACCCCATTCAAAACCACTTTCAAATGGATTGGTATAACTTTTAACTTAAAGCACCACCCAACGAACTATTAGGTCTAACGTCCCTAATATCCTCCACATCCCCCTTCTTTTGGAATCAAAGCTAAAGTCATCAATCTCGTCTTCTCTCTCACCACGCCCCAAAGAGAGCCATTATTATAACTCCAGGTCCCAGAGCATTATCCCCATTAAGCTCATAAGGACGCTAACAGATTCCTCTTCTGTGAAAGTTTTCTCTAGCCAATCCACTTCCTCGCTAGAGATACTATCATAGTCCATGCCCTCTCCAACACCTTTGCCATCTAAAACTCTAATATGCCAAACTCCACTTCGTTCCACTTATTTAGATCTCCTTTTAGAAGCTTCAAATTCTTTGCAAGGATTAAGCTCAGGCTACTGTCTACTCAATGGCCTAGCCAAGAATTTCATTCAGCAGGGTCATTCGACAAGACATCATTAATGTTATATTTTTAGTTCTACAAAAACTATCAAAATCAATTTTCACACAACACACTATAATATCATATATTCCCAATAACAACAACTAAAAAAATAAATCAAACAAATCAAATCAAATAACATGTAACCACGTTGAATAAACTACAATAAAATGAATCTATAAAAAAAAAAACACACTACAATAAAACAGGATGCAGAAAAGCCACCAAGCACAAGACCAAATATGATCCACTTTTTAGGTGCACAAAAATGATACAACTTTTTAATAAAATGATGAGAGAGAGAGAGAGAGAGAACAGCAGGCTACATTCAGGAAAGTGCCATACAAGAGGGGTGGAAAAGAGAGCAAACCTGAAAGCAGGATGTTCGCCGTGCAAAATTGACACAACCACAGATTGTGCACATCCAATCAGACGGTACAGTGATACTTTTATGGTTAGCATGACCAGATTTTAATGCATTATCCGGTCCCCCTGTCCCCCCAGTTGGCTTGCTACTGCAACAGACAGAATTACAAATTGCAATAAATATGGGACAGCTTAAAGCTACAGATGAACTAGTGAAACATTTAATTTTAGTTGCATAGAAAAACAAAACTGGCAGTAAAAATCTCTCAGACAAAAGTTCATAATGGCAGTTAAATAAGTTAAGGTCCAAGTCTCACCTGCATTATCTAAGATAAAGAATCTTTCTAAAGAACTAAGAAAGAAGGATACAATGCCCAAAAGACAAAGTAACAACATATGACTCAAATGTGACACTGGAACTCAGTAATTGGACAAGACAAATGCAAAGCATAACATGATTCTATGTTGTTATTAAACAATATGGATCCTCTAAAAAGAAAAAATTGCCCCACTGCATACAAAAAAATAAAAATGGGAGGGCACACAGGCAGCAGAAAGAGCTAGTTATTGTAACTTCATACAGATAATAAATAACTACTATAACAGTGCTCAGAAGAGGACTCTACATTAAATTAAAATGGACCAAACCAGCATGTAAAATGCATATGACATACCTGTATTCGAAGAAGAGCTTCCTACCATCTACAACAAGACCGTCATCTCCAAGTTTATCCATCATTGCACGTGCAGCTCCCTGTTTCACAACAATTAGCCCCCACAAGTACCATTCATAAAACCAAACTATCAAGTATTGAAATGATATATGCTTAGTTGATACCACAAAAGGAAAATCAATAAAAGCAAATCCACGAGAGATGCCCGAATTACGTTCTTTGATCACACGGACATGGCGGAGGGGTCCCCATTCAGCCTGTTGATGGTAAAAATAGATGAGATATTGCCAATGAGGTAAACAGCAGGCATTTACAAATGGAGTAATGACATAGATTGAGTAGAAAAGTACAAGAATTTGGTACAAATCTTCCTCAGTTGTCTTCTGTGAGAGACCCTTCACAACAACTGTAGCAGATGGGGCCTGCAAGAAAACAGCACCAACACTAAAACCCTTGAACTTAACAACAGTGAAACATTTTGTATAGAAATATCCACCCTTACACATCCAAGCATACCACAGAGTAATGCTCATGTAGACGTTCACGATCCCTTCGCTTCTCACTCCTCTCACGCCTATCATCATCATAACTGTCTTCTCGATGACTCCGACCATGACTTCGACCCCTTGGAGACCTTGACCTGGTCCGATCGTCACGTCCTCGAGACCGAGAACGCTCATGCCTTCTATGTGGACTCCTGTCTCTTTCCCGGCTCAAACATCTCTTCTCACGATCTCGTTCACGAGATTCACGACGACTCCAACTACTATCTCTCCTATTGCCTCTATCATAATCAGAATCATAACTGTGTCTGCCATAATCATAATCCCTCTCACGGCTATCGTCCCGGCTTTGATGGGAAAGACGAGATCTGTAATCAGAATCATCATACACATAATCATCACGCTCACGCCCCCCATATCTAGCAGGCTTGTCATATCCATGATCACGGTAGTTGTCAACACTGCGATAGCCATCCCGAAACTTGTCATATTCCTTAAATGTATCATTTTCATGATAATTGCTAGCTTCACGGAAAGAATCCATTTCATGATATGAATCAGCGTATGGCTTCTCATGTCGCCTAGAGTCCCTCTCGAGTGAATAATCTTCTTCATAACTTCTCCTCCTTGTTTGAGGCCACATACCAACTGCAGGTGGAGGAGGTGGATAGTCCTCCCTCTCCAGTATATCCCGATGGAAGGCATTCCTTGAGTAGATATTATCCCTTGAGAATCTTTCATCAATAAACCTCCTATCATCATATGAACCACCAACCCTGCCAAAAATACATAAGGTGGAGCCCAAGAGGAGAAAAAACCGATGACACAACAACAAAATATGAAGAACATAGAACAAAAAGGGTAGTATGAGCAAGAAAAGCACAATCATCACAAATTAATAATAGATGTATTGCTTAGTTATGTGCAATTTATACCAATACATTTCATAAAAAAAAATATGTAAACAGACATTTTCAATAAGCTCTTTACCCATGAGCAGCTAAATTACCCTTGTAACAAGTATCAGACACCACTCACCGGAAGTTTGGCTCATGGACTGCACCATACCCTTCCAAAGCCTGTGGATTCAAGAGAATAAGCTATGTCAGCAACTAATAATGATGGTATGACGTAGGCAAATCCATTCCATATCCTCACTGTCCCACGGCTTTCTCTCATTGTTCTTTAAGGATGAGATGCCAGAGGAAAATGGACAATCACATGAGCCCTAAATCTTGTATATCATCCGATATAGGTTATTAAAAAGGAAACCACAATTACGCTGTTATTTTCCCATCCTTGCTGAAGACCATAGCGACCGGGATCCATTTCTTGCAAGACCTGAAGGCGTTACCCCCTGCAAAGCTCTTGATGATCGTTCAGAAATTTCAGGATTGGATGTTTGTAAACCTTTCCTGTAATGGATGCACAAACAGATATAGTTATACCACTGAGAACTTAGAAGCAATCCTCATAACTTGGCCTCCCCTTTTATTGGACTCCCCAAATATCAAAATCCTCCCACAAACATCCATCTTCAAACTCTCTTAACACATAAATTAAATGGTCTTGATAGCAGATACCATCAAATAATAAATCAATATATTATCTGCGTGATGAAGAGAGGTTAAACAATTTCAATAATGTCTACTCTAGATAAATGTAAGCCAGGCACAACATTCGGAATGAACATTGTCGCACCTGAGAAAATAATAAATTCTATATGAAGTGTTGTGTATATGAAATAACCATTTAAAAAAACTTGTGATACTTATTCTAATTTAGCATTAGAATTGAAATCAATAACATTTAATTATAAATGGAATTAGTAATTTTTCTTTTCTTGTAATCATTGGTCCACAAGTATTTTAAGAAATGTATAGTCATCCAATCATCGAGATTTGGAACATGTTTTGTCTACTGAGTGTAGATATCATAACGTGGCCCCCGACCACTGATCAAGCACAACGTGAACAACCCTGCAACGCTGAATAAGAAATGTTTAAAGAAGATATGTTTACTTATCAAAAAAAAATTGTATATGTGATTTGTATATGATACACCAGCTGAAGAAGCATAATAATAAATATTAAATAGAATTTAGCTGCTAACATGTGAGAAGGAAGCGATACACAGCATCACAAACTCTCAACAATGGATCAAACAATTATTCCTCTCTTCTATACTCTAAATCATTCCATCACACGTCTCTTGTTAAATTATTAAATTGTGAATAATAATGTGGTTGGTACTGCTGCTACAATATAAAAAACACACCATGGGACAAATTGGGCACCCAATCAACCCTTTAAGAAAGACATATCCAAACCCAAAAGAAAATAGAAGAAAGAAGGAAGAGAAAAAAGGCAAAAATATGAAAGACCTCCAAAATCAAAACCTTCAAAAATTAACTCATTACCCTGAGCAACTCTCAATAAATGGTAAAAGGGGCTAAACCATAAAACTGACCATCCATATCAGCACGTCTTCTGTCCCAGTAAAAATAATGATATTATGCAATTTTTCAAACAAAAATAAAACAAGCTCAAGTTGCACATCTCTAAAAGCTTCACCTTAAGACGATATCATGTGTTCCATCATGTTCCTACACCACAAAGTGGTCCAACCAAACCTCTTAATTTATTGGGACAGAATACAAACCCCGGCACTCCACCTTAAAAGCCATTCTCCCAATCCAAACAACCTCCCATAACTAAACAGGTTCGTAATTTAAAAAGTAGAACTCAGATGGTAAAAATGAAACTTTAATTGGAATCAGATCAGAACCCAAATATTGTGATTCAAAATAATTGAGATCAACCCAAAATTACATGTCCAGACGTTTGGATAATACAAGAAAAATATAATTTTTTATTGCAAAAGCCATGAATTTCTTAATTCCCTGTGATCTTCTCGCTAAAGTAACAGACCCCCAATAAAACAAAGAAAATAATCTACAATTAGAGACTATATACAAGAAGACATAAATAAACACATGGTTTTGCAATATCCTGAAACTGTACGGTAACAAAACATAAATAATTGACCACTTGCTAACGAATTATATCAACAAATAAACTACAAATTTAAAACAAAAATAAACACATGGTTTTGCAATCTTACGCTGAAACCGCTCAATAAGAACCTCGATGCTTCCCGATCGACACCGTGGCTCCGCCGTAAGCCGAGGAGAACGCAAGGCCAAAACACATAACAGAATCACAGGGATCGATGTGTGTGATGAATCAAGGCTTGAAGAGAAATAATTTACAAGAGGAATATAGATGAAGAAAGAGATTTGTATGGTTTGATAGGTGTAGATTGTGAAAATAGGCAGAGAGGGTATGCGAAGGTTGGTCAGAGAAAGAATTAGGGCATCAAGAAAGAGAGTTTTTCAGGTGGACTGTTACAGGAGGGAAGGTAAGATTGGGGATTTAACAAGTCCTCGTAGCTTTTAATTTTTGTCAATTCAATTTTTTGAAAATTATTTTTTTGTATTTTTTTTATTTTTAATTAATAATGAACATATATATAGTAATAGTGTTTTTCTCATATGGTATATTTTGAAAATTTATTTTTTCCAAAAAAAATAACATCATCATATTTTTTTTATTTACATATAAAATTTTATACAAATTCAATTTTAAATGCTTCTAACTTTTTAATTTTGTGAATTCAATCTTCTCAAAAAAAATTATTTTTTTGCATTTTTTGATTTTTAATAATGAATGATGTCATATCATATATATATATATAGTGTTTTCTTCTTGTTTATTAAAATTGAATTGTGAAGTGCACCCTATTTTTTGATTTTATTAAAATTTTATATGTAAATAATTAAATTATACTTAATTGTGAAGTGCACCCTATTTTTATTTTTATTTTTTTTTTCACCCATACATTCTGTCTGAGAGATCGTCCAGGTCTACCGCTGAAAGTTGGTCGTAAAAATCATCTCCCATGGCTGGTTCATCTTCCCATTGATTATCTTGGTCATCTTCTCCCATTACCGGTGACTCATGAGAGACGCCATGTTGATAGTTGGGATACTGACTTTCATCGACGAATGTTTCTTTGCTGAAGGGATATCCTGGGATAGCTATGTTACAATATATCTTCTGATTTCTATCTTCGCAAATTAGATGTCCATAATTTCCATTATACGCTAATAGAGGATTATTAGCAAATTTTCTCCATTTATTGAGCTGATCTCTGAGTGAAAATTTTGTGCATGGCCAGGGTCTCCGATTGAGAAGTCCTGGGTATCTTGGAAATGTCGAGGTTCCTCTGAGGTACATTTTATGTTTAGCGGGATTGCACCATATTCCTTTCTACTCTGGTAGTCTGCTATCAATTAATGCTTCTACATATGGATGATGTTCTTCCATTACACAAAGTACTGAATGAGCAAGTTTATTCCCAAAGCTATCTGTCTGATCTGGATCTGAGAAAATAATTCTAGAGACAAAGCCGTAATCTAACAATTGTGAGGCTATTAGATAACGTGTTTTGCCCTTAATCTCTATCTCCGATGGCTCGAACGTAGCTAGATTTATTTGGCAAAGGCAAATGCTGAAATCTAAATTACACTGGCATCGACCAAAATGTTCTAACCTCTTTATACATCTTTCCTTTTCTAAGCAGGGCTGCTCTTCATCTTCGTAGAGATAAGTCCATTGATAAGCTATACCATGGCATTGAACTCCTGCTATGGAGAGGTCTTTGAAGAAACTGCTGAATAGTGACTAACTCGTTATTTCTGCTATCTTTGGCTAAGGTGTATATATGGGGTTTGAGGTCCTCTATTTCTTGGCTTTTCTCACAAAAAGATCGAATGATAGAATGCCTGAAAAAATATATTCTAGCACTCAATTGTTCAAATTCTTCACTGATGAGTTGTCTGGTTTATTGGTCAAGAAATGGAGTGGGTGCTTTCTTTGGAGCTAATTTTTTAAGCTGATTGGTTAGGGTTCGAATGGTGGCTCTCAATTGTTTTTCCTCGTCTCAGAGCTGGTCTAGCTCTTCACTGACCCTTTTGCCTTTATCCATAATTTTCTTGAAATTTTTGGTAAGGCCTTCACAATGTTTGCACATTTGGAGAGGATTTTGAAAATCTGTCTGAGGGTTAGAACTACTGCTTCCAGTATTATTGCTTCCTATTATCTGGCTAACTAGAACTCCACTAGTAGCAAGAATGGTTGACTGCATCTTGCCCAATTTGTCCAGGTAATCTTTAGCTATCTGGCTGATACAATAATTGGTTCCTATTTGTCTTCGGGCATAAGTACTAGTTGACTCGAAATCATAAAATCCTTTATACTGAGGTGTGGGAAAATTTTTGACTAAGGGTTCAACTTCTATCCAGTCATAGTAAATACCAGGTTTGGTTCCTTTAGCTACTACATAAAAAGAGAAACTTTTAGACAAAGGTTTATTTTGGATTTTAGAAAAATACATACTAAGAGAGTTTAGGGCTGACAGACGTTTAGCTGAGTGGTCATGACTGTTCCAAAGGTTATCTAGAAGACACTGTTGAACTGGGTTTACCTCAATTCCGGTTAATGGTCTGAACTTGTTTCTGCCTTCATGAATGGGAATAGCGAATCCCCCAAAGTTCATGATTTTGCTGTTCTCCATTGTCTGCACAAAAATTAAACTGGTTATTTTCTTTTTATCTCTGCATGATTTCTAACCATGAATGCAGCGCTCCTTTGCGAACTATTACTAGGTCTAATTACTTCTAAATCTAGTAACTCCTTAATTTGTGTTCTAAATTCTTCTATATCTGTTGGCGTATGATCTATTTGTGCTGATGTAATCCTATAATCTTTATTTTTTATATTTATACTGGCTAAAACTTTATTTCTTTCCCAATATTTCATGGGCTGTTCTCCTAAAATCTTTATTGTTTCAGCTAATTTTATTATTTCATCTAAATTATTTTATGTTCTTCTGTATATTGGTTTTCTCTTTAATTTTCCTATTTTTGCGAAAATTAATTGTAGGTTAACTATTTGTTGAAAATCTTCTAGGTTCCAATCAAATTCTTCTAAATTCTCTAATTCATAATTTTCTATATCTAAATTTTCTAAATAAGTATTTGTTATCTCATTAGGTATATATTTTTGGGCTAGCTCGGGAAAAATATTTCTACTAGGAAATAAAAAACTAGCGGGAACTGAATCTACTCCTATGGTACCACCACGCTTCGCACGCAACTCTGAGAAATGGGCTATGGTGCTAAGGGCATATGCTGTGGGTGTATATACAGTTCGCTTGAAGAAACTAATGTTGTTTTGGTTGATAAACATGCCACCTTGTAGATTAAGTATGAAGTTAAGTCCTAAGATGAAAGGATGATTTTGTCAAGTATTTCCAATCCAAACTTGAGGTAATGGGAACTATTCTATATGTTGAGTTTGAGAACCTAGATGATGAAAACTAATCTGTGCGCCATTGATGCAATGTGTATATGTCTGTTTAGTGCCATCGACTATACTGACTAAAGCTGGGGTTGTTAAAGCTGTGCTCCATCCTGGTGGAACTATGTGTTGTTCAATATATGACTTACTGGCTCCGATATCTATCATGGCATCTATACTAAGGGTTTTTTCTACAAATTTAATTACACAAGAGATTTCAACTAAATTTGGTTTGGATATAATAGGGTAATTAAATGGTAAGTATGCATTATCTGACTGTGCTTGGGAGTACTGACTAAAGGGTTGAAAATCAACTAGGTTGACTAATTCTAAAGAATTCATATGTTCTTCAACAAGTTTATCTTTTAAAGGGTATTTATTGTGAAATTGTTCTAGCTGTTGTTTAAGCTGTTTATTTTCTAGTTCTAAACATTCTATGTCAAACTTAGCTTTAGTTTCTATCTCACGTATTTGAAGTTTAAGTTCTCTTACTTGTACTTCTAATTCTCTAATTGTTAGATATAATTCTCTGCTTACTACACTCTGATCTTCTAGCATTTTATTATTATTTCCTAATGTTATCTTGTGGGTCATGTTTAATTTTTCTAGACAAACTACACAATAGGTTATACTGCATAATAAACACTGAGCTCTCTTATCTTTGGCTGGAAACCAATTACAATAGTTGCATCTAGTGGTATCAAATCCTAGTCCTATTTGAAAATTATGCTAACATTCAGTATCTGCATTACATTTCATCATAAAGAAAGTATCATGAGAAGGAGTCATTCATATTTCTTGGTTGAGTTGTCCTAAAAGATAATCTACATGTGTATCATTTTCTAAATCACTATATGAACTTATGGCTGCTATTTGATATTCATAATCACTGACTATGCTATAGACTTCTGAATCGTCGCTATTTATGCTAACTATATCTTCTTCTAAGTCTTCTATAATATTTAGTCTTTCTATCTGTTTGTTAGTGTTAGGCCTTTGTCTTTTTGGGCAGTTTTTTGCAAAATGATTGGGTTCTCCACATATAAAACAATTGCATTTTTTACTGTTAAGTTTTCTAACATATCTTTATTTTCTTTTATCTTTTTCTTCTTTGGGTAGTTGCTTATAATTTATCCTGTTAAAGGTTCTACTCTTTTTAATGAATTTCTGTTTTTCCATGGTTTTCTATATTTTTTCTTCCAATATTTTTCTTTTCTATATTTTTCATATTTTTTGTATTTTTTCCTATTATATTTATCTTCATATTGTTAAGGAGTATATATTATACTGCTACAAAAATCATAATTTTGTTTTTTCAAATCTTTCTGTATTTTAACCTCTATACATTTTTCTCTGAGCTTGAGAAATGTATAAACTATTCTAGGTCCTATTCCTAAAGTTCCTCTTATTTTTACTTCTCTTGAGGCTATTTTTGCTAGTAAATTTGCATAATAAACTGATCATTTATTTTCTATTTCTCTTCCTAGTTTTCCGGGTAGTTTTCTAAAATATTTATTTCCTATTTCTTCATCAAAACTTTTTCCAGTTCTAGCTGCTATGGCTAAGTATTCTTTACTAAAGGGTACAATATATTTCCAACTTTCTAATGTTATCTGATCTAACTCAGCTAATGCTATGCTTTGAGTGTGATCATTTCTTCTAGAAGGGTCATATCCTATAAGTATTTCTTTTATAAAACTAGTAAAATTCCATGGGTTATCTCCTAGTTCTTTAAGCTGTTTGATTGTCTCCTCATACTTTTCTTTAAAAGTCAGATAAATATTATAAGCTGAATCTCCTAAAAGTGTCTCCATATATTCCCACATATCTGTTGATTCAAAGGGATTACTCATCCATGCTTTTACCGCATCTTTTTCCCATTTTTCTATCACTTCCTGCCATATCTGAGAGTCGAATCTGGCTAAATCTAAAAGGGTTCCTTGATTATTGACTGGCTGTAATTGTATACTCATATTTGGTTGTCTACGATTTCCATGAAATCTATAGCTTTTATTTGGATCTGCTTTACTGCGTCCTGAATTAGCTAATGGTCTTCTTCCTCCTACTGCATAATGCATTGGTTCTACGGGATCTTCTACAGTTGGTTGTGGGTTACTAGTTCCGGTGCTTTCTGTGTTCGTGTAAAAAGTATCTTCTAAATTAGATTGTTTTGGCATTCTAAATATCTTGCTAGGATGTATTTTATCTTCCATGATATCATCTACATATTCAGTATGAAATTCTTTGTCTAAAAATGACATTGCTTCATCATGGGTGTCTCCTCTGGCTAAGTATTCGAAGTATCTGGTATCTAATATTTTATTCATATCTTCTAGGGTGAAATTTTCTAAATTTATCTCGTCAATATTATATATCTTATTTTGTGATATTGTTTTTTCTTCTGTCATCACATAAAACTGATTTATGTCGCTATGATTGTCTTGATTTTCTTCCCTATCTATACTACTAAATTCATCATCTTCAGATTTTTCTGGTACTACATAAGTATACTGAGTAAATCTTACTGCACAGCTTCCATCTGCTCTTTGATATAATAAGTTATTTTGAGGGGCTAACCTTTTTTGTCCTAGAAAATCTCCTAAATTCTAATCTAATGCTGCATTATCTTCAGAATTAAAATTTTTAGCTGGTAGTGCCTTAATTCCTTTTGCACCTAACAACTTTACTATCTAATCATTCGTAAGTCTATAATGAGTGTTGCTTTCTGAGACTGCTAAGTCTAAAAATCCTGTGCAAACTAATAAATTCTTTTTTCTTTTTTTCATTTTGTATCCCCTACTTTTTATTCCTATTTTTATCTTTTTATGAAAGGTCAAGGTTGGTAATAGGAAATCTGGTGTAAAATAAACTATTCCTCCTTTTGAGTTCATATCTAATTCATAGCTGCCTAAAATACTTTGTCCTACATCATTAAACCAATCATCATAAAGACATACAAAAACTTTAGTTCCTAAATTTTCCCTGGTTAATGCCTTAACTCCTACTACAATTAATCCTAAGTGGGTCATTTTAAGGTGTTCATTTACTGCATATTTATAGCTTTCTCTGTCTATTAAATTTAGCTCTATTTTTTCATCCTCATGAGTTACACTAATCATTTGTTCACCATAGTGTTTAAATAGATATTGTTTTTTATGAACCTTACCTAGCTTACATACATATTTAGCTGGAATTAATTCTAACTTTTCCTTCTTAAATTTTTCTATCTGTTGTTCTACATCTATAAATTCTTCCATTTTAATATCTTCATCCTCATTACGTTTTTTGCTACTACTTCATTTTACTAGCTGTTTAAACATTTTTATTTTCTGTAAGTTCTACAGGCAGATTTCTTTGGTAATTTGAGCTTTTCGAAATATCTAGCTATATCTTCTTTGTTTACCTGAGATTGAGGTTTGTTTGTTTATCCTTCTACTCCTTTTCCTTTTTGAAGTATTATTTTTTCTAAAGAAGCTAAACGATTTTCTACACTGTGTAGTTGTTCTGATAGTTCTTCAAATTTTTCACACAATATGATTAAAAATAATATTTCTATATTATTTTGTCTTATTGATATTTTATCTGATTGATTTATTCCTTTATAGCTACTGATTCCTTCTGGGTTAATATGAAAATCTTCTGCTTGTTTTAAGATAATCTGGTAATCTCTATTAGCCTTTTTATCACTACTCATAAACTAAAATTTTACAAGTTGTTCTAAAATTTCTAATTTCTGTTTTAAATTATCTTGAATTTGGTTGATTTATTTTATTTGTTTAGCTATTTGATTTATCTGACTATGAATTTTTTCAATTAGTTGTTTAAATTTTAACTCTATTTGCTTTGAGCTGCTAGTATTTATGACTGAAATTAGAGTTTCTATTTCTAACTTAGTGGGAAATTTTTATAAATTTAAATCTATTCGCTTTTGTATGATAGAGCTACACTGATCTTGGATATAATCTAATTTTTTGTCTTGATCTTTAATTATACTGCGAGTATTATGAAGATGGTCTATAGATGAAGTAAAGAGATTACTAATTTTATCTACATCCTTTTTAATATTTTCTGCAAAATTAATCTGATAATCTATGATACTATTTAGCTGAGGATTATGTTCATTATGAAGCTGATATGTAAAAGTATCTTCAAAATTACAATGAAAATTATTTTTATCTATATTAAAACGATGATTAAAATTGCTGAGTTCTAAATCTAAATATTCTATTCTTTTCATACACAAAATTAAATCGTACTTTAAAATTATTAAAAGCTATTATAACATGAAATTTATAACTAAATTGTCAAAAAATAAAAACTACTCTGTTACCATATGCAAAATGCATAAACTAAACTTAAACTGTCCTAAAACCGAATACTGCTCTGATACCAATTTTTTGGGGTGATGAGTTAGTGGTCTACCACTATTTTGAAATTGGGCAGAGAATTATCTAATTAATTCTACAGTTATGCTAATAGGTCTTCAAGCTGTTGTATGGCTAGCTTTAAGGCTTCTTGTTTTACAGTTATCTGTCTATTTATTTGAGAAATTTTTAAATTGTAATTTTCTAGGGATCTGCCAGAAGCTAATGATAAGAGAAATTGATATTTTAATTTTTGATCTTCTAATTCTTGTATGAGTTCAGTATTGATTTTGATTTTATTCCTAAGCTTTTCTTCTAAGGGCATAAAGTTTTGATTTTTAAATTTCTTTTATGGACAATATTTCCTTAATATTTCTACTCGGGTTGCTCTCATTTTTATTCTAAAATTCTTTTCTTTAGCAAAAACTATTTTTAGACAATGTTTGTTTTCATTACATGTACTCTCACCTTGAAGCTAAGCCTCGTTCAACATAATATATTTTTATTTTCTATTTTTTACTTTTCTCTTTCTGCCTGCAATTTGCCCTCCAACGCCTAACTACGGCTCACACGGGCTTTTCAGCTAAGGTCACTTAGTAATAAAATAGAAAACGATAGATACTACGAAGGTGCAAATCATGTAATATTAATGAGCAAACAAGCATTCCATAAACTTAGTTTTTCCAAAAAGAAAATAAATTTCTAGAATAGAAGAGTTACCCTTTTGAAATATTTAAGGAAAAAGAGAAACTACTCACATTTCATATTAATAAGGAATATACTTACAAAGATTATATTATAGACTCTAAAATTCTGAAAGACTTAGTACACTTAGAGGTTTTTGAGAGGGGTTGGAAAATTTTTACAAAGTAGAATGAAGGGGAATTTTTCATTCTGCCTCTTCCGTTGGCATGAATGCTAATTTATACAACACAAAAGAAAGATAAAAACAAAAACTCCAAATCTATGCTTAACATCTTATGTCTAAACTTTTCCTAAAAGTCTAAGACCTATTCAAAACCTATTCAAGCCTAGACTTAGGCTTTTTCAAAATCTAATAAAGACAAGGCTATATGCATACAATTATATGCCTATTTTGACGAACCTTTTGCATAGATAAAAACAAGTAGAGGGTTTGGATAATGATGCCGGGTACTGCTTTGGATCCTATCGCACATCATTCAATCATCCCAATTTTGACACTATAATTTATTACAAGACATGTGTAAGGATTCTTGTAGACACCCCATTTTTGACCGACCTTAAGACTCAGACGTCACTGATTGAGCGCTCGGTGATGTTGTATACTGTGCTCGTTCAGAAGTCTCAGAGTCACGGCCGTGCGCCTTGCTTTCGGACTTCCGAACTCTCTTCAGGCTTTGCCGGTTTAACCGACTTCGGTTGCTTTTCTTCCCGAGGAAGAGTGGTCCCGTGGACTATCTCTCAATGGCCGTGGGCTACTATTCGTGACCGAAGCCCATTTTGCCCATTTCGAGCGGCTCCGCCGCTTCCCGGTTTTCGGGACCGCCCAACCATCTCCGATTTCTCGGTTTTGGCGGTACCTGCTTTATCATTCCGAGGAACACTGGGCTCGATACTTCCGTGGCGAATGCCACTTTCTTTGCTCAGCGGTTTCGGGACCCCGAACTGCGTGATTTGGGCCCCGAGCATTCATTTTGCATTAGTTTTTGTTTAATTTTGGCAAGTAACTCTGTTTTATCATTTCGAGGGACATTGGGGCCTCTGATACCCACTTCGTGGCCGAATGCCACTTTTGGTGCCTGCAGCCGGTTTTCGGGATCCCGAACTACGTGATTTGGGCCCCGAGCATTCATTTTGCATTAGTTTTTGTTCAATTTTGGCAGGTACCTCTGTTTTAGCACCAGGAAGATCACTGGAGGGTGGGAGGCCAGCAATTGTCTCAAATAACAGTTCGCTCTCCTCCTGCCTGTTTTGCTCACTTCCGGGCTAATGTTGAAGCCCCTAGGGATATTTTCTTCGAGCCGAGACCACATATTTGTGATGAGGGGACATGGGAGGACCCTAAAAAGTGGTGGTCGGCCAGTAATTCTTGTTTTCATTTTTGAGCCTCTCTTTCAAATGCAATGTTGTGCCTCCTATTTCAGAGTTGCCAAATTCCAACCATGGGGTCTTGTTCTACACACATGGGAGGACCCTAAAAAGTGGTGGTCGGCCATTAATTCAACTTTTCATTTTTGCACTTGGCTGGCCGGCCACTTGCAAAGAAAAGCACTGGTCGACTGCTTTCTCCTTTTGAGCACTTTACAATTTGTCATTTGTTTTTCAAAATATCCTAGCCTCCGGGGGATATTTTGGGAGGGAAAGCTTGGGTGCATTTCCCTCCCTTTTACACCCCTTTCTTGCCCATTTAAGGGGCTGACCTCCTTCTTTGTTGGGGTTAAAAAAATTCATCTCAAGACTTCATCTTCCAAAACCTCCATTTCCATAGCCAAAAGCTCCAAAAACCTTCAGGTTCTAGGCCATTCCTTCATCAACCCTAAGCCTCACCATCACCACCTCCATTCCAGCAGCAAAGGAGGGTTTTTCAAAGGCTAAGGACCAACAAATTGAAGCCAAGAAGCAACAAAAGACTTGTCTCCAAGGGTAAGACTCTAATTCCCTTTTTCTAGCACAATTTTGAATCAATTCTTTACCCTACTTGCTCTCAATTTTGGGCTCCGACCCTTACTGATTTTAGGCTTATTTTGAGCCCCTCTTCAAAATTTAAGAAGGGTTCAACCTCATTTGAGAGCCCCTTGATACACCTCTTTCAATATCACTCTTTATGCCATTATTTTGCATGCTTTATTTGGCTTATGAGTGATCCATTTTAGAGCCTGATGTAAACTGTTAGTGGGCTCATTTTGAGCCCCTCTTCAACATTGAAGAAGGGCTCAATCATGTTTGGTGTTTCTATCTTGCACTTGTTTTGTAATTCTTCCGATTTACCGTAAATTTGCAAGATTTGTCTAGCCTATATGTGATATGATTTTGAGCATTCTATAAACTGAGATTGAGCTTATTTTAGGTCCCTCTACAACATTGTAGAAGGGACCAATCTTGTTTGGTGCCTCCATGCATGGCTTCTCTTTATACCTCTCTTTGACCCCATTTTGCATGCCTCTTTAAGCTTATTTGGATTCTGTTTTCAGCCTTTATCAAGCTTGAAAAGAGCCTTATTTTGGCCTTCTCTTCATGTTTTGTTAAGGGTCTTAGGCCATTTGGTAATTTTTTTTGGTACTTCATGTTATACCCCCTATTTGGTTCATTATTTTGCATGCTTTGTTAGGCTTGCTTAGCTTCTGTTTTCAGCCTTCATCAGGCTTAGAAAGTGTCTTAAAATGACCCATTATTCATGTTTTGTTAAGGGTCCAAGGTTGTTTGATGCATGCTTTTGGTACCTCATGTTATAGCCTTTGTTGGCTCATTATTTTGCATGCTATGCTTAGCCTATCTACATACTGAATTGGGGGATGTAATATCTTGTAAATATGTATATTTTTGGCCCCTCTTTAATTTTTTAGAACTGTGTTTTTCAGTTTGAGCATTGTATATACCACTTGCTTTGTAATTCTCCTCTTTTCCCCCATTTTTGCAAGCTATTTTTACCATACTTGTGGTTGTTATTTATCCATGATTTGTACTGGAAAAATGCTAGTTTAGGGGCTGCCTTGATACTATTTTACATGTTATGTCCATATTGTGCATGTTTAGTAGGGCTGTAGGCCGTTTCGGGTGCATAACATTACATTTCGGGCATCGGGTGTAATTTTGTCATAATTCGGGGGCTATTTCTGCGTCATTTTAGCTACTGAAATTTGCATTTTTCATATGCCATATGCCACGTTTCATTAGCATGCCATTTCATGCCCGTATGTCGCTGCCTCGGTTTGCGTGCCGTATGCGCGCATTTCGAGGCAGCTTGTTTTCATCTCTCGGCAGCTTATGTGAGTGCGGCTGAGGTCCTCTCATGTTAGTGTAAGCCCAATTTGTTATTTCATGCCTGTATGTCACCGCCTCGGTTTACGTGCCCGAGGGCATGCATTCCGAGGCACTTCTTTTTTATCCGACGGCAGCCTATGTGAGTGTGGCTGAGGCCCTCTCACGTTGGCGTAAGCCCATCATTGCATTCCGTATGCCATTTCCTCGGTTTGTGTGCCCGTGGGCATGCATTTCGAGGCATTTCATTTTAGTCTCATTGTATATCATATTTCATGCCATTTTCTCGGTTTGCGTGCCCGTGGGCACGCATTTCGAGGCATCTCATTCCCATAACATTGTGTATGTTAGGATTGCATATTAGCTACATTTCATGTATACCATGCATATCGCATCGTGTTCGGGATAGGCGTTAACCTGCACGGAACGAGGCGCTAAGCGTTCGTACGTTTAACGGGTCTCAATTCCCAAGTCACCGACACTCCGGATTACCCATGATGGAGTTAGGTTTTATTATAGCATTCATATGCATTCATCCTATATTGAGTTGTGCAATCCGACTCCTCGGCCATCATGCATCGATATGCGTGATTGATGGCACGAGGATCGAGGCATGCATATATTTGTGAAATACATTGCTATGCCCTTTTCCTGCTCTCTGTTGCAGCAAAATCAAGGATCGAACTTTTGAGTCTCGACACGCATTTCGAGAAAATTGCAAGCAGAGGCTAAATGGGGCATCGATTGGATTTCAGCCAAGGCGACCGGCATATACTATTCATCCGAAGCAAGGCACCTCCTGGCTTGCATGCCAGTTTACAGTCTTTCTTTATTTAATTTGTAAATTAATTAGGTTTTTTTTTGTATATTATTCGGACTGTACTATTCTTTTATTCGGGTCTGTATTATTTATTCGGACCCTCTGCGCGAGGGCATAATTGTAATAAGTATGCGTGCGTGTGATGTATGTCTTCCAACCCCCACTTCTTTCTCCCTTTTATTTACCCGCTTATGATGGTTAGATATAGGGCATATTTCAATTAGCATACAGTATGACAGCATGTTTGCATCATTCATCTGTTTTGCACGCACCGGGCTCGGCGCATCATACAAACTGCATTTGTATTTCAATTCCAAATTGAATACATGTTAGTTGTAGCATTCCATGTGCCATGTTTAGAATAGCCGAGCCTGCTATAGTTTGCATCTTCGCATGTGTTGCATTAGGCAATTCTGTATACTTAGGATCCATGCATGGATTTCTAATCGGCTTTTGTTTTGGCTTGGAATACTAGGTAAGTTTTATGCTTTAGCATCCTTGCATGCGTGTGAGTGTTGCCATGAAAAGCATGCTTACCATGAGGCTACGTGCTTATGTGATATAACTGCCTTGGATGCCTGTGGGTGGAGGTTGAGTTATCTGAATTGGGACAATTCATCAAATGTTTGTTTTAAGCCCACTAGATAGTGGCAAAATCACGTTTTCTAAGCCCACCCGAGGGTGGCAAATCCGCGTCTTAGCCTACTTGCGAGTAGCATCATCAAACCATTTTCAAACAAACAAACATGAGATGTTCAGTTCCAATTCAGGCGATTCAGTCTATACTTGTATGCTGTGCGCATCACATAGTAACCTAGGCTAATAACCGGAATAAGAACTCACAATGTTTTTCAAAAAACAGATATCATGGTTAGTAGAGGCCGGTCTTTGACCGGGCGAGCGGGGGTGCTCACGATGTGACCTTCCCCAATCGTACCCAAGTTCCCGAGCCAACTTTGGTGATGACGGATATGTGGCCTTTTGGCACCGAGTCAGGGTTTCCTAAATTTCCCATTTTAAAATATTTAGGTGGCGACTTTGTTATCTGGCAAAGCAGTCCATGTTTGGCACTTCTTTCAAAAAAAATCTGTTTTTCTCAAAAACGATTTGCGGTTGGACTCTTTGGTTCAAGATTTGGAACCATGACAAAATCGAGTCGAATCAGGCGAGGCCCTCGCGGGCTTATTACGATTCTGGCGACTCTTTGAGGATTTAGAGAACTTGACTCGAACTCGTGATATCGGTTTTGACTACATTTGTGTGTTTCTTTGCATTGCATTTGCACCGTGCGCCTAGGACACCGTGTTTGCCATATGCCATTCTCGACGATTTCTTGGAGGCTTGTCTTGTCAAGTCATGTTCGTAAGGCCGATCGGCTCGGGCTCGACAAAGATGGGAACACAAACCCGGTTTCTGGGGCACCCTTTTTGACCATTCGACCTAGTGCATATTCGGATCCATAGTGACCATTCCGAACTAGGACAGGTTGCTTACCCGTTTATAGGTTGTTTGAAGCTGTTACGTGCGTAGTGAAACCCTAGCTCCTGACAAAATAGGACAGGAAAACCCTCCCCCAATATAGGGGTGTTTTTGGCTCTCACTTATCTGCTATGTGCTTGTTAGAGTGCGTCTCTACAGGGAATGCATGTAGCAGTCTATGAGTTTGGGCATCAGGCCTGCGGGCACCAGTTCAGTACTTTGGGATTGATTTACGAGGGTAGCAGTTCTGAGCGAAATTTTGGGGCGAGAGGCACACTCATTCAACTATGCTTGTATCTGTTCAGGTAAAATCAGGCTGAGATGCTGTCGGTTTTCTCTTTTGCTAGGGTAGTCTCGGAACTAAAGCTTCAGAAGGCTCCGATATCCCCCAGGTACATTGGACTAGTACTGATAGACTTTGTTAGGTCAGAAATCCAATTCAAGGGAAACCAGTGTTCTTTCGCTGAGGCAAGGCAAAAGGCGGTCGTGGCTCACCGGTTCATCGATCCGTCGATCACCAATCACATCACCTTTGTTCGGACCCAGATGAGTGATGGCACAGGTTCGAAGAATTTGTGGCCGTGATAGCGGCCAAATCGTGAATTGCCATGCGGTGAGACCCGATGTTAAACGCGATGCCCATCTAGGCATCTGCCTCATCACTTTGGGACCCAATAGAACTTTGACCCAATTCCGCCAACCGAAGATTTGCGGGGTCCAGATCCTCGAGAAGAGTTAGCTCAAGCCCGAGTTTTCGGACCTGGTGCGCCTAATGAGGCGTTATCCCTTGATGCTAATGACCTCGATCGACGCGGTGAAAATTGCGAACCTTGAGAAGCAATTCAAAAGCACAGGCCTTAACTCCATTCCGACATTGAGGATGGGCACACCGAAGTCTGTTGTCCGGCTCCCGACGATTCAAGATGCCACATATTGACCGTTTAACGGTCTGGGATCAATGATACATATCCGACTTTTCTTGGATGTCCTAAAGCCGATGGGTGCAGCTAAGCCACGTAAACTCTCTGTATGGAAGAACTCTGTCCGGTGTAGCAGCCACTTGGTACGCTAAGTTGGAGGACAAAGTGAAGCAAAACTGGGAAGAATTGGCTGAAGCCTTCGTCGATTAGTATTCCTACAATACCCAAGTTGAAATGACCATCCAAGAGCTTGAAGCAACCCGCCAAAACCCAAAAGAGCCTTTTGTGAAATTTGTTGCGAGATGGAGAGCAAAGGCAGCACAGATGACAGATCACCGCCCTTCTGAGAGGGATCAAGTGCAGATGATGGTGCGGAACCTCGAGCATGATATGTTGCAGAAATTGATAGTGGCTCCAGTATTCACTTTCAAAAGTTTGCATGAACTGGGGGTCCAGGTCGAGAATGCGTTCAACAGTGGGATCATTCCCAGAACAACTGAACTGACGAGGGGGATGATTTCAAGGAGTACCAATGCCGGAAGTAGCACTATTCCCGAACCCACTGAAATCGATACAGTCGCCACAGCCAACCCTTTTGCCAATCCAAGCCCGCAAATAGCCGACCCAGCCCGAGCTCAGGGCAGAACTTTCACCCCTCTCCATATGAGCTTGACTAGCGCACTAAAAGCCTTAATGGAAAGAGGGCATCTCAAACCCCTCGATCCTCAACCTCTTCCCAACCCACTCCCAGCCAGACATAACCCCGCCAAATACTGTATGTACCATCGCTAGCGGTCATGGCCTTGCTCATACCGCCTTCGTCATGAGGTCCAAAATCTCATCGACAACCGGACGATAGCTCCACCTTTCCAATGACCAAACATCTCACCTACCTCAATCTCATCCATACCGCCATCTACCTATGACTGCATATACATCACCCCCCATCTACCCAAGCCTAAGGTGTTTATCCGAAAGCATGGACTTATGTATGATGGGTGCACTAACCCAATCATCTCAAACCCATGAACCCACTACTTCTGCGCTGATGAGGATGATAAAAGATCTTCAAAGAACTGTGACTGATCTGGCCTCTGGGGCATTGGCTCCCTCATCGACCACCCCACATGCTGTGAATTACATGTCAAAAGGCTCCCCAGTCTTGGGGCGGGCTACATATGAGGAAGACCAATCCCTTGGCAAAGTGGGAGGGAGTGGAAAGAACAAGGCGAGGCATAGATCTCCATGAGCATCTTCTGTTGGCTGTTGAGGCTTTGAAAGCCGAGGGACTGAACAAAGAGGAAGTCCACACAGTCGTTCCACAAGCTGTGGATGACACTCTCGCTACCCAAGTTGGGGGTAGCTTGAATCAAAGGGCAAAGCGGGAAAGGGGCCGATATACGAGGCAATCTGTTAGCTCAAATCCTCCACTCAAGAGATCGGCAAGCAGGCCAGACTGCCAATCCTTTTTTGGTGCGTCGGCCCAAAGAAAATCCACAAACCCGAAGTACCAACCCCGAGGTCAAAGGGTCTTCCATGCCCTCCACATGCCTTTGTCCAAAGCTTTCCAAATCCTTGTTGGACAAGGCCATCTCAAACCCTTAAGCCTCGGCCTCTCCGAACCCTCTTAGGCTACACATGATGCTACCAAGATCTTGCGCATACCATCGACAAAGCGGCCATGCTACTAATAATCGCTTCGTCTTCGCCATGAAGTCTGAGATCTATTTGACAACGGGTCATCCTCGCCGAGCTCGGAAAGTCTATCGGCCTGGTCGATAAACTTGGGGATAATGTTATGTGAGCGGGATGAACCACCGCGCGGCGCCGATCAACTCGACGTGGGAATGGCACGCACTGCTTCGAGCAATGTGCAAATACCGGTTTTTGTGCTTTCGACTTGGGTATTGGGTCGGTTTGCTACTTTGTTTTGAGTCCGCCTTTTGTTTTGAGTCAATCTCTTTTGTTTTGGGTCATCTTGTTGTATCGAGTCGATCTGTTGTATAAGTCGGGTGATTCCGGGTGTTACCTCGGACATCACTATTTTGTTTTCTATCTGTCTTTTTGCTTTGTTTTGAGTCTGCATTTACGCTAGGGAGCCGCTTATGCCAACAGATTTTGAATGAAACAAAGATAATTTCCACGCCTCGCATTTGCTTCGCCATGTGCTAGTTGTGCCGGATTTGAATGAAATGGCAAGGCATTCCACCGCTTCTTATGCCTTGAAGTCATCATAATGACCTAAGTTTTTCAAAACTTTTTGAACATCATGGGTGAAAACGAAGAGGAAGGAATTCCTCGGCATTTGCAAAACTTTGATCAATTGAGAGAAAGATAGGCGTGCTAAGCCCTTAATGAATGAAATCATGCTTGTTAGTGTGGGTACTGGGGAGGACCCTGGCTTTGATCCAGATTGATCCTACATCGTCTTCAAAGACGAGCGATTTGTCGCTTTCTTAAAAACTTTCAAAAAATGTTTTGCGCGGTCCTGCGAAGACCTGTGTGGAATCGCTCTTGAGATTGTGCAGCCTAGGATCGCTCTCAGCCTCGAGACTCAATCCCTTTGCTTCCAAACCTTGAACTTGAATTCAGAAGGTTCAACGGTCAACTACGATGTGAGGCCTGTGTGGCCAGATTTGAAGCTGCTCCCGAACAAGAGGCTAGGAAAGTCGGATCAAGAAGATCAGAAGATCAGAAAAAGCTTGCGAAGTTAGAACAGAAGTACCCTTCGAACTAGGGGCAAAGATGTCAGAGGTGCTCGAAGAGCCGAAGATGAGTCCTCTTGCAAATCAACAGCCACTCTCTTGGATATGGATGGCTTCGAGATCCTAAAACCATTTGGCATTGACTTGTTACACTTTTTACCCTTTGAGAGGCTCGCTGGGTCGAAAACCCGGAAGGGCGACCCAGGCAAAAGTTAGAGCGAGACAAAAAAAATATATACGAAAAATGCAAAAAGAAAAAAAAGAAAAAGAGAAAAATATGAAAAAAAAAATGCAAAAAGAGAAAAGAAAAAGAAAGAAAAAGAAGAAGAAAAAAAAGCGAAAAGAATAGAAAAAAAAAAAGAAAAGAAAGAAAAACAAAGCTCGCAAGGTCGAAAACCTGCAACAGGCGCCTTGGCAAAAGTTAGAGCATAAAAATGAGAGGTTAAATACCCGAGTGTACCTTAACCCCGAACTACGTAAGGCTTGATTCCCATCTTTGGGATACGTAGGCAATTTCATTCTGAAGTCCAGCCGTAAAACAATTCAAATTTGATTGTGTCCATGTAATGGTTTTGATCATCTCGCCTTTCTCTCAGATCTCGAGTCTGTTTGTGTTCGTAGCTCTGAGGACTGACTACAATGCGCTGCAGTACCATTCAAACAAGGGGCAATTCTTCGTTGCCATTCAGTGTGCTGTGGCGCCATTCAAACAAGGGGCAACTTTCCGTTGCCATTCAATGCGCGCCTTGCCGTTTCACAAGGCAACTTTCCGTTGCCATGCAGCTCTCTTCAAGCACGGGCAGTTTTCCTTTGGATCCGAGGTTGTGCATCTCAGGAGTAGGTTTCATGCTCGTTGAGCAAGTGGCCGTTTACTGAGGTTGACTATTCTCTCAAAAATCTTTTTTTTTTTTTTTTTTTTTTTTTTCAAAACTGGACCATTTTCTTGGACCCAAAAAAGGAAAAATTTCAGTGCTTACAACCTGACTTGCATGATTTCAAATCAAAAACTGAACAAGCACGTTAATCTAACTCTCATTTTTGGTCAAAATTGTTTTAGTAGAAAGCCAAAAACAAAAAATGGTCGAAATGATGAACTAGGGGCAGCTTGAGTCAGCTTGTCTTTTCCCTGTTGTCAATGCATTTGCCAAAAAAAAGGGCACTCTACCTGCCAGAAGAGGGCACAACTGAAGCTAGAAAAGGCAGAGAGCTCTCGTATCCTCCAAGCAGCGAGGTATCAAGCCAATTGCGAAGTACGAACTGGAATGGATCAGGATACTCCACTCCCTCATCTAGACGGATCTGATCATGTCCAAACTTCCCAGCAGAGCATCGTCAACCGATGTCAGCTGCAGATTTGCTACACACCCAAATGCAGTGCAACCCCTCTGTGGGAGGAATTCACTAGCTGTGAGCGGAAGAAAGAGAATTGAGCAGAATGCTAGGGGCCCGAGCCTTCAACTTGCTGTTTATCCATCAACCACCCAGGGGAGGGATGAAAAATGAGAGGTTGAAGAATAGAGAGATGTGTGATGAGAGAAAAAGTGAGAAAAGGGCTTTTTCAAAAAAAAACAGAGCTTGAGGGCCGAGTGATGTGAGAACCGCAAATAAGAAAGGGTGGGAAACACTACCCGATGAAACAGGCTCCCTGTGCATGTCTGAGTGTCGTGTCTTTTTGTTTTATCTTGATTCTTGTTTTGAGTCGTTTCGAGTGTTACTCGATGTGTCTAGGTTGTGTGCCTTTTATTTCCTTGTTAAGTCGTTTTGCTGTGTTCAGTCGTAGGCTCAATACCTGGTTGAAAACTCATCTCTCGATTTTAAAAAATAAAATCGTTTTGTGCTCCGAGTGTCGTGTCGTTCTCCACATCTGTGCAAAACGAGATTCGTTCTTTCATAAAACCGCAGGGTTCAACCCAGGTCATGTCAGAACAGTAAAACAAGGACCTATCTGAAGCTATTTAGGTTCCGGACTGCAAAGCAAAAGAAAAGAAGGAAAATCAAAGCATCTGAGTGAGTTTCACCTTCAGCAAGTTCCATGATTGTATTCCGGATGTACCTCTTCAGGCCTTGTTAATACTACCGAAGTGTGAATGCGCCTCTACCTCAAGTGTAAGCCTGCTTCAAGTCAGAATGGCCCAAGCGGACCAGAGGGTTTCACATGCAGATGTTATCTCTCGCCAACATGAACAGGGTGTGCCCTTTTTGAGCTGAATGTGTTGTGAAGTCTTCTAAGAAGCAAATCAGAGGCACCAGAGTACATATTTGATGATCCTCTATTGCATAGAGTATAAACTTTCATATACACTGTTGTTGCATGCGTGCCGCGCATCGTTATGATTCTTGCAGAGAATATGCTTGCTTTCAATATTGCATAAATTGTGCTTCCATACTTGCATAGAAAATGCCCGTATCTTTTGCATAGAAAATGCCTCCATACTTGCATAGAAGACGCATTTTATGTTTAGCGTATCGCACTATCTTGTGCATTTCAAATCGCTCGCGCTGTTTAGCGTATCGCACTATCTTGTGCATTTCAAATCACTCGCGCTGTTTAGCGTATCTCGCTGTTTAGTGCATTTTAAATCACTCGCGCTGTTTAGCGTATCGCACTATCTTGTGCATTTCAAATCATTCGCGCTATTTTGCGCCCCTGCATTCGCACTGTTTTGTGTAATTTATCATTCGCGCTATTTTGCGCACCTCAATCGCACTATTTTGTGCAGTTTGCATTCGCGCTATTTTGCGCATCGCACTATTTTGTGCAGTTTTACATTCGCGCTATTTTGCGCATCGCACTATTTTGTGCAGTTTACATTCGCGCTATTTTGCGCACCACAATCGCACTATTTTGTGCAGTTTACCATTCGCGCTATTTTGCGCACCTCCATCGCACTGCCTTGTGCTTTGCATGTCACATCGCACTATTTTGTGCATTTCAAATCAATCGCGCTGTTTAGCGTATTGCACTATTTTGTGCATTGTATCATTTGTGACATCTTGCACGTCCCACCTGCACTTGTTAGTGTTTTACATTTCACCCGCGCTATTTTATGATCGCACTATTTTGTGCACATTACTTGCGTTGTGCATACATTTTATCGTGCTATCTTATGACCTTACCCGTGTCACATCGCGATGCATTCACCCGCAGACCGCGTGTGCCAAACTTTCAGAATCACATTGAATATATGTTGTTAGCATATTGTTCTTGTTGAATTTCTCTCTCTCTTTGCGACACGATATTGTATGTACGGTTCATTTGAGGTTGGTGCGACTGCATCGAATCGCGAAATCGTATCTTCTCCGTGTGAGACGCGACGAGAATTGAATAATTCTCCGCATTCCTAACTGCATGAAATGTAGTTGTTGCTTTGCATTCTTGCTTAAAACTGTTGCATCTATTTGTCAATACTTGCTTCATTACAGCTTGCTGCATTTGCATGATCACCTGGCTCTGTGCATATCATTTGCATTTTGCCCCCTTTTGCCTGCGGGCACACATATATCTGTTCACCTTGTATGATTGTCTGAGTCTTCGGCCTTGTCAAAAATGGGTCGTCTCTAGGCTTTGACATTCACTCCCGTCACTTCTTGACTTCCGAGTTTTGTCAAAGAGGGGCAACTGTAGACACCCCATTTTTGACCGACCTTAAGACTCAGACGTCACTGATTGAGCGCTCGGTGATGTTGCATACTGTGCTCGTTCAGAAGTCTCAGAGTCACGGCCGTGCGCCTTGCTTCCGGACTTTCGAACTCTCTTCTGTGCCTTGCCTCGGTTTGCGAACCAGACTCGATTTTCTGTTTTCTTTCCGAGGAAGGAGTGGTCCTGGACTATCTCTCGGGTCTGGGCTACTTTTTCGTGGGTCAGAGGCCATTTTGCCCATTTCGGAGCCGTTCCGGTTTCTGAGACCGTCAGTCAGTGCCTCGGTTTGGAACCGCCTAACCATCTCCGATTTCTCCGGTTTTTGGCGGTACCTGCTTTATCATTCAGGAACACTGGGCCCTCGATACCCACTTCATGGCGAATGCCACTTTTACTGCTCGGTTTTGCCGGACCCGAATCGCGTGATTTGGGCCCCGAGCATTCATTTTGCATTAGTTTTTGTTTAATTTTGGCAAGTACCTCTGTTTTATCATTCCAAGGGACACTGGGGCCTCTGATACCCACTTCATGGCCGAATGCCACTTTTGGTGCCTGCAGTCGGTTTTCGGGATCCCGAACTGTGTGATTTGGGCCCCGAGCATTCATTTTGCATTAGTTTTTGTTCAATTTTGGCAGGTACCTCTGTTTTAGCACCAGGAAGATCACTGGAGGGTGGGAGGCCAGCAATTGTCTCAAATAACCAGTTTCGCTCCTCCGGTGCCCGTTTTGCTCACTTCCGGGCTAATGTTGAAGCCCCTAGGGATATTTTCTTCGAGCCGAGACCACATATTTGTGATGAGGGGACATGGGAGGACCCTAAAAAGTGGTGGTCGGCCAGTAATTCTTGTTTTCATTTTTGAGCCTCTCTTTCAAATGCAATGTTGTGCCTCCTGTTTCAGAGTTGCCAAATTCCAACCATGGGGTCTTGTTCTACACACATGGGAGGACCCTAAAAAGTGGTGGTCGGCCATTAATTCAACTTTTCATTTTTGCACTTGGCTGGCCGGCCATAAGGGGTGGCTGGCCGGCCATAGGGGGTGGCTGGCCGGCCACTTGCAAAGAAAAGCACTGCCGCCTGCTTCCTTTTGAGCACTTTACATTTGTCATGTTTCTTCAAAATACCCTAGCCTCGGTGGGATATTTTGGGAGGGAAAGCTTGGGTGCATTTCCCTCCCTTTTACACCCCTTTCTTGCCCATTTAAGGGGCTGACCTCCTTCTTTGTTGGGGTTAAAAAAATTCATCTCAAGACTTCATCTTCCAAAACCTCCATTTCCATAGCCAAAAGCTCCAAAAACCTTCAGGTTCTAGGCCATTCCTTCATCAACCCTAAGCCTCACCATCACCACCTCCATTCCAGCAGCAAAGGAGGGTTTTTCAAAGGCTAAGGACCAACAAATTGAAGCCAAGAAGCAACAAAAGACTTGTCTCCAAAGGTAAGACTCTAATTCCCTTTTTCTAGCACAATTTTGTAATTTTGTAATTTTGTAATTTTGTAATTTTGTAAGAGCCCCTTGATACACCTCTTTCAATATCACTCTTTATGCCATTATTTTGCATGCTTTATTTGGCTTATGAGTGATCCATTTTCGAGCCTGATGTAAACTGTTAGTGGGCTCATTTTGAGCCCCTCTTCAACATTGAAGAAGCGCTCAATCATGTTTGGTGTTTCTATCTTGCACTTGTTTTGTAATTCTTCCGATTTACCGTAAATTTGCAAGATTTGTCTAGCCTATATGTGATATGATTTTGAGCATGCTATAAACTGAGATTGAGCTTATTTTAGGTCCCTCTACAACATTGTAGAAGGGACCAATCTTGTTTGGTGCCTCCATGCATGGCTTCTCTTTATGCCTCTCTTTGACCCCATTTTGCATGCCTCTTTAAGCTTATTTGGCTTCTGTTTTCAGCCTTTATCAAGCTTGAAAAGAGCCTCATTTTGGCCTTCTCTTCATGTTTTGTTAAGGGTCTTAGGCCATTTGGTAATTTTTTTTGGTACTTCATGTTATACCCCCTATTTGGTTCATTATTTTGCATGCTTTGTTAGGCTTGCTTAGCTTTTGTTTTCAGCCTTCATCAGGCTTAGAAAGTGTCTTAAAATGACCCATTATTCATGTTTTGTTAAGGGTCCAAGGTTGTTTGATGCATGATTTTGGTACCTCATGTTATAGCCTTTGTTGGCTCATTATTTTGCATGCTATGTTTAGCCTATCTACATACTGAATTGGGGGATGTCATCTCTTGTAAATGTGTATATTTTTGGCCCCTCTTTAATTTTTTAGAACTGTGTTTTTCAGTTTGAGCATTGTATATACCACTTGCTTTGTAATTCTCCTCTTTTCCCCCATTTTTGCAAGCTATTTTTACCATACTTGTGGTTGTTATTTATCCATGATTTGTACTGGAAAAATGCTAGTTTAGGGGCTGCCTTGATACTATTTTACATGTTATTTCCATATTGTGCATGTTTAGTAGGGCTGTAGGCCGTTTCGGGTGCATAACATTACATTTCGGGCATCGGGTGTAATTTTGTCATAATTCGGGGGCTATTTGTGCGTCATTTTAGCTACTGAAATTTGCATTTTTCATATGCCATATGCCACGTTTCATTTGCATGCCATTTCATGCCTGTATGTCGCTGCCTCGGTTTGCGTGCCGTGTGCGCGCATTTCGAGGCAGCTTGTTTTCATCTCTCGGCAGCTTATGTGAGTGCGGCTGAGGTCCTCTCATGTTAGTGTAAGCCCAATTTGTTATTTCATGCCTGTATGTCACCGCCTCGGTTTACGTGCCCGCGGGCATGCATTCCGAGGCACTTCTTTTTTATCCGACGGCAGCCTATGTGAGTGTGGCTGAGGCCCTCTCACGTTGGCGTAAGCCCATCATTGCATTCCGTATGCCATTTTCTCGGTTTGTGTGCCCGTGGGCACGCATTTCGAGGCATTTCATTTTAGTCTCATTGTATATCACATTTCATGCCATTTTCTCGATTTGCGTGCCACTGGGCACGCATTTCTAGGCATCTCATTCCCATAACATTGTGTATGTTAGGATTGCATATTAGCTACATTTCATGCATACTATGCATATCGCATCGTGTTCGGGATAGGCGTTAACCCGGGCACGGGAAACGAGGCACGTTTCGTACTCCGAGTGACGGAACGGGTCTCAATTCCCAAGTCACCGACACTCCGGATTACCCATGATGGAGTTAGGTTTTGTTATAGCATTCATATGCATTCATCCTATATTGAGTTGTGCAATCGACTCCTCGGCCATCATGCATCGATATGCGTGATTGATGGCACGAGGATCGAGGCATGCATATATTTGTGAAATACATTGCTATGCCCTTTTCCTGCTCTCTATTGTAGCAAAATCAAGGATCGAGAACTTTTTGGTCGACACGCATTTTGAGAAAATTGCAAACAGAGGCTAATTGGGGCATCCCAGTGGATTTCCGCGCGAAGGCAGCCCAGCATACACTATTCATCAGAAGCAAGGCACCCCCTGGCTTGCATGCCAGTTTACAGTCTTTCTTTATTTAATTTGTAAATTAATTAGGTTTTTTTTTGTATATTATTCGGACTGTATTATTCGGACTGTACTATTCTTTTATTCGGGTCTGTATTATTTATTCGGACCCTCTGCGCGAGGGCATAATTGTAATAAGTGTGCGTGCATGTGATGTATGTCTTCCAACCCCCACTTCTTTCTCCCTTTTATTTACCCGCTTATGATGGTTAGATATAGGGCATATTTCAATTAGCATACAGTATGACAGCATGTTTGCATCATTCATCTGTTTTGCACGCATATGCCGGCATCATACAAACTGCATTTGTATTTCAATTCCAAATTGAATACATGTTAGTTGTAGCAATCCATGTGCCATGTTTAGAATAGCCGAGCCTGCTATAGTTTGCATCTTCGCATGTGTTGCATTAGGCAATTCTGTATACTTAGGATCCATGCATGGATTTCTAATCGGCTTTTGTTTTGGCTTGGAATACTAGGTAAGTTTTATGCTTTAGCATCCTTGCATGCGTGTGAGTGTTGCCATGAAAAGCATGCTTACCATGAGGCTACGTGCTTATGTGATGTAACTGCCTTGGATGCCTGTGGGTGGAGGTTGAGTTATCTGAATTGGGACAATTCATCAAATGTTTGTTTTAAGCCCACTAGATAGTGGCAAAATCACGTTTTCTAAGCCCACCCGAGGGTGGCAAATCCGCGTCTTAGCCTACTTGCGGGTAGCATCATCAAACCATTTTCAAACAAACAAACATGAGATGTTCAGTTCCAATTTAGGCGATTCAGTCTATACTTGTATGCTGTGCGCATCACATAGTAACCTAGGCTAATAACCGGAATAAGAACTCACAATGTTTTTCAAAAAACAGATATCATGGTTAGTAGAGGCCGGTCTTTGACCGGGCGAGCGGGGGTGCTCACGATGTGACCTTCCCCAATCGTACCCAAGTTCCCGAGCCAACTTTGGTGATGACGGATACGTGGCCTTTTGGCACCGAGTCAGGGTTTCCTAAATTTCCCATTTTAAAATATTTAGGTGGCGACTCTGTTATCTGGCAAAGCAGTCCATGTTTGGCACTTCTTTCAAAAAAAATCTGTTTTTCTCAAAAACGATTTGCCGGATTTGGACTCTTTGGTTCAAGATTTGGAACCGCGACAAAATCGAGTCCGAACTGTAGCGAGGCCCCTCGCGGGCTTGTTACAATTCTCACAGCTTTTCTTTAATAAAGCAGGGTAGGGGTCATCTGCTTTATTAAAATAGTGAGTGAAGGAGAAGCGTTATTATTGATAGACACAAATAATTACAGACATAGATATTTACAATAGCTATTTATCTTTTCTTGGCGTGTTTATCTCTGACTATTAAAGAAAGGCTTTATCTTCTGTAAAATTTGTCTTTTTCCTTTAGAATGCCAATAATTGATGTCGACGCTTGGATGCTGAGTCTTCAAAGCAGATTCTTTGTGAAAAATTTTCAAAATTTGAAGAGTAAAAAATCTTGGAACTATATTTTCAAAATATTATATGAGTCTTAATTGTGAAGTGCACCCTATTTTTTTTTTTTTGGTAATTTAATATAAAATTTTATTTTTAATCAATATTCGCAGCAAGCAGATGAAGAAAATGGATAACGAAATCAAAGATGATTAAAACTTAGAAACAGAAAAGATGGAAAGCACTTAACCAAAAATCATTTAACATAAAACTTTGTAATTAAAATACATGAAATATTGTAATTAAAATACAGATAATAACTTGAATAAAACTTACAATTACAATTACAATTATAGCAACTGCAAAGAACTTAACTTGGTTACAGAGGGATTAATTTTCTAAATAAAACTGAATTCTGAAAACTGAAGACTGAGTTCATACATTCAATGGATTACATTATATAGAAAAGAAAAGTAGCATGTGATTGATGAAGGCAGCTGGCAGCTCATGAGGTAAAGCAGATGCTGTCGGTTGCTTTGAGTGGAGTGATTGCACGGATGAGTAGCTTTAGTAACAGTTGATTGAGTGAATAGTGACAATGAATAGTAACTTTTACTATTCATCACTTTCGGTGGAACATGTGAATATAGGAATCAATATAGATACAAATTAGCAGCTTTTCTCAGAAGAGTATTAATTGAAGCTAATTTGTATTTATAGGGAATCCGATGTTGATTAGGCATATGGGTCCTGAGCATCTTGGAACTCAGCTCTTCCATATGAGATGGGTTGAGTAGTTGAGCCTTCAGAAGATTGTGACTGTTCTGAACTATCTTCTGAACTTTCTGAACTGGTTGACTGAGCTTCACCTTGCTCCATAATTTAGCAGACTAACTGGAGCACTTCATCTTTGGATAATTTGGACTTGCTTTTGGATTTGATTTTGGGCTGAGCAAGAGGTGAACTGGGCTTTGATTGAGCCTTGGATTTGGATTTTGATTTGGGCTTTGATTGAGTCTTAGGCTGAGCCGGTACTGTAGGAGCTTTGGACTTGGCCTTGGACTTTGATTTATCAGTATTGGACTGAATCTGAATTTTTGATTTGGATGACTTGGGTTTGGAACCACTAGATGAGGGGCTTCCAAGGTTGATTGGAGGAAGGCTGGGCTGACTTCCTTGGCTGATTGCAGCAGTTGGGTTCTGCTGGGCTTTAACCATTACAGGAGTAAGAGCACATTGATCAGTTGGGAACTCTTCTTGAACAATTTCAAATATACGGGGCATATTGTACTTAGCCCACCATTTGACTGAATGATGACGGATGATTATGTTACCATTAACTCCATAATGCCATTTAAATATCCAAGGAATTTTATATTTGGATATAAAAATTAACAATAATGGAAATGATCTTTGATGAGCAGTGCATGGGTAAACAGAAGCAAAATAGTTGATTAATTCAAGTAGATCATCGGGAAGGATATCTGAAATGATATCATAATGAGTCCACCATCTCAGAAACCAGGAAGGTAATTCTGACTTGAATTTTTGATCAAAAGAAATGAACTAGGAGTGACTGAAAGTTTCATTTTGGTACAAGAAGATCTTGAACCAAGCATCAATGTAATCATGGTAATTGTATTGAATAGAGTGACCAGGTAAATCATGAAGCTGATAAGGAGGACCCCATTCAGCTAAGGAAACAATGTTGTGAATGTAAATAGAATGACACAAAACCTTGCTAGCATAGGTTCGATTATAAATGGGTTTGATCAAAACTGATTGGTGATGAATCAGGATATCCTTGTAATATGTGAGTGTTTTCTCTGGATGTGAAAGAATGAAATGGCATCTAGAGCCAAAATAGGATTGAGCAATTTCATGAATAGTTTGACTCTTGGGGTGACTGGGTTCTTTGAAGAACAGATTGGTGGTGTGCGATTTAACATAATCAGATTGAGAAGACCTGATTGGATTAGCAGGGAATGGAGTAACTGAAACTGCTTGGCTAGAAGAAACAAAAGGATTAGAAGCCAAAGCAGAAGAGTAATTGGGTCTGGGAATGTTACCAAGAGCTTGGTAACGATTGACCATTTCAATTGGGTGGTACTGGGTAACTAATTCCAAAGGAGGAGGAACAATTTGTTGATTAGGTTTACTAGATGGGACCAAAGCCTTAGAAGGAGGCCTTGGACGAGACATCTGTTGAATCAAGAAACAATGATTAGTAGCAGAGAGTTAACAACCAGATAAAAGATCAAGACAATTTTGATGATGATTCAAACAATTATAATTATGAGCAAGTAAATTGCGACGAGCTTGAATCTGATTGTAATTGATAAATTGGGCTCTTTTAGCAGTGTTTCGGGCTAATTTGAGGCGGTGAATACGGTAGGTCAATTGTTTGATCAAGGTTTTGAAATGGGTAATTCGGGATTTGTGATAAGAAATAAATGGTGTAGCAGGTGCAGTCATCCCTTACCCCCCTGTAAAAATTCCCGGGTAAGAAAATCAGGGAGGGAATTTTGACAACCAGGTATGTACTCAATATCAAAATAAAAAATACTTAAAATGGATTGTCAACGAGCAAAAATTTGCTTATTAGCAAGATTTTGAACATCTTTTTGTAAAATATATTTAGCAGATTTGCAATCAACACAAAGTAAAAATTTTTGATTTAAAATATCATCTTGAAAGTTACTAATATATAAAACAATAGATAAAATTTCTTTTTTTAGTAGTGCTATAATTTAATTGTGCTTTATTCCAGACACCAGAATGATAGCGAACAATTTGTTCAGATGAATAAGGAGTGACTTTCTGAAGAAGAATGCCACCATAACCAATATCAGAAGCATCAGTTTGAATAATTTTGAATGAGTTCTCAGTAGGAATATTAAGACAATGAAGAGTTTTAACATAGGACTTGATTTGTTGAACAATAGCAGTATGAACAGAAGACCAAGGAGGAGGACTATCTTTTAACTTATCAAAGAGAGGTTGACAGACTTTCCTAAGGTCTTTGTAGAACTCAGCAATATAATTAAGGGATCCTAGAAACCGTTGTAATTGGGTTTTATCAAGAATTTCATCAGGAAACTTAGAAGCAAACTCAATAGAGCGACTAATTGGGAGAATAGTATTATGGTGAATGTCATATCCTAAAAATCTAACTTTAGTTTGAAATAATTTAATTTTAGAAATAGATATGACTAGACCATGACTTTTGATTGTATAAAAGAATGCAGTTAAATGTTTCCAATGTTCACAGATGGATTTGGAGAAAATTAATATGTCATCAATGTAAACAATAGAGAAATAACTGAATGGGTTGAATATGTCATTCATGATATTTTGAAATTCACTAGGGGCATTTTTTAATCCAAATGGCATAACATTCCATTCATATTGACCAAAAGGTGTATTAAAAGCAGTTTTATATCTATCTTTTGAGTGAATTTGAATTTGCAAAAAACCACTTTTTAAATCAAATTTACTAAAAATATGTCAGTTGACTAAGTCTTTTAATTAAATATTTTTTATTAGGAATAGGATATCGAATCCATTCTAAAATAGCATTTAATGATTTGTAATTAATAACTAAGTGAGGGATACCTCGTTCTAATTCAGCATTTTTATTAACATAAAAAGTAGGGTAAGACCATGGTGATTTACTAAGACTAATAATACGATTTTTTAATAATTCATTAATTTTTTTTTACACATTTCAAGTAGTTCATGATTCATTTGCATAAGTCTAGATTTAGTAGGTATTTGTCTTTCATTAAAATTTTTGATATATGGCAAAGTAACTACATGCTTTTTCCCATGCCAAAATGCAATAGGTAAAGATGAACAAACAGTTGATTCAAGTTTTAATTTAAAATCATTGATTTGAGAAATGATAACAGGATCAGTTAATTGTTGATCAATTCTTTTATAATTAATTTCTTCTTTAAGAAAACTGATTTGTCGAGTTAATCTATTAATAGTATGGGAAATAGAACAATCTTTTAATTGATTTAATTTTAACATTTCTGGTGGAGATAAAAATTTAAATGTAACAGGTTGGCCTAAAACATGAGTAGTAATACCTGTACTAGATGTAGTAAATGGATAGAGTAAATATATAAATGGGGTACCTAAAATGATTTTATCAGTCATATTTTTTAACTAAAACAAAGGAGGTTTTAAAACATATATTATCTTGACAAATATGTACTTTAGGTAATTTATATTTAATATGCATTTGACTACCATTAGCAGAGGTTAATTTCTCATGACATTTTTCATAATATTTAGTAGGGAGCAAACCTTCTTGTACGCAGTTTAAATCAGCACCAGTATCAATTAGAGTAATTAATTATAATTCAAAATCATCAATGACTAGTTTAATTTGTGAATACCATTTTTGCATATAAATTTTATTAATTAGATTGATTCTCTTATTATCAAGGTTATCAGTTTGAGAGCGATTATCAAATACTAGATTGTCAGGATCAATTGGATCATAATCATGATCATAATTATGTACAGATTCATGGGGAGATTCTTTATTAGTTTGAAAATTGTCTAGGCTTTTATTAAGTTTTAGGGTAATGATTTTATCTTCTAATTTGCGATCTTTATTTTATAATTCTTTAATAGTTTGTTTAATGTGATGGATTTCATATTGTAAATCTTGAAGAGTAATTTCTTTGTGTTTATTCTTAAATCGATCTAGAGTTTTGGATAGACTAATGATATGTTTATCAATTTTAGGTTTATCTTCAGGATAAAGTAATAAAGATTTTAATTTATCAATATATTTTTGTTTTAATTCTGGATCATCTAATTTACTAATTAATTCAATAAGAGCAGATTCTTCTTGGCTTTGTTTAGTAAGAACAGAGATTTGTTTAATTGGCTTATAACAAACATCATTACATCCTAATTTAACATTATTATTAGAATCTTCACTAGATGAATGAGAATCAGAGGATGTATTTGGATGATCAGAAGAGGAATCACTAATAGATTGATTTAATTGAAAATTTTCATATAATTGATTTTTGGAATCATTATCAATTTGAATTTGATTGACTCGATCTTTGAGTTTTTATTTTTCTTTACATTTATTAGCATAATGTCCTTTTTTACCACAATTATAGCAGGTAATATCTTTATTAGATTTAGATTTTGGATGTGATTTAGATTTATAATGTTTCTTTTTGGGTTTAGTATAAAATTTATCATTTGATTTAGAGGGTGAATATTTGGTAGATTATTTGGATCTATGTTTATGTTTGGAATATTTGTGGAATTTCCTTTGAGAGGGTGCAACAGGAGGTAAACCATATTGTTCACAGAAATTTCCTAATTCATATTTAGCTTTATGTTTATCTTTAGTAGCTTTTTGACTAAGCTTAAGATCAATACACATTTTTAATCATTCTTTTTGAATAGTGCTAATTATATCACCATATGTTAAATTATCATATTCTATAACACCAGTAGGTTGACTAAGAACATCTCGAATTTTATGGGCAAATAAACTAGGTAAGCCATTAATAAATTTTTCTTTCCAAAATGATTTTGTACAGTCTTCTCTTAACATAACTCTAGAAGTAAAAACATCTTTATACCATCTAAAATCACTTAAGGTTGGACAAGTAAGATTACTAAGTTACCATCTAAAATCACTTAAGGTTGGATAAGTAAGATTACTAAGTTGATCATGTATGCGAGAATAAATATTAGTAGGTGTGCCTATGAAATGTCTAACAATTGTGTAGATTAATGTATTAATACTGTCAGGGTGACAACTGCCAATAGTTTCATCAAAAATAGGTAGATCATTTTCATCAACTTGGTTAGCATAAATAATAGAGTCTCGTTGATCATTAGTAAGATATTTTTCCCACCAAGATTTGAGCATACCAGTGAAACCAGAAGTAATAAGAGTAACAATTTTAGGTTGTGAATATTGCGGATAATTCGAAAGATAATTATTTGAGACCATGGACAAATGATTTAATTTTTTGAGAATTTGATTTTCACTGAGACCGTCAATATTCCACTCATATAATCGTTTAGCAAAAACAGAGAATTGATTACTAATATTAGTTTCTTCAAATTGGAGATCAGGTGGAGTAGGTTTGGAGAATTGATTACTAATCGTTTAATAAATTTTTTATTATAAATAGTATTAATCAAATAATTTTTTTGAAAATATAGTTCCAAGTTTTTTTTTTCGTAATTTAATATAAAATAATATTTAATATAAAATTTTATTTTTAATCAAAATTGTTGAGGATTATGGGCGAAAATAAAATTTTAATAAGATTTTTATTATAAATAGTATTAAAAAAATTTAATAAATAGCATTAATAAAATAAAATCAAAAAATAAATAAATAAATAAAATAGGGTGCACTTCACAATTAAGTATAATTTAATTATTTACATATAAAATTTTAATAAAATTCAATTTTAATTATAATAATGAATTTTATTTGAAAAATACTTATTTTCATATATATGAGTATAATTTAATTATTATGATATTCAAAAAAATTATCTCAATATACAAATAAATAAAACAAAATGTGCTTAATTACATGTACTGCACAGATTAAATTAATTTTTTTTATATTTTTATTTTTTATCTATCTTATTGATGTCTTAATATTAATTTATATTTAATTTTTTATTTAACATTAAATTATTTATTATAAAAATATTTATATTTAATTTAAATTTTATATGCCTATATACAATATGTATGAATAATTAAAAGAAAGAATATTAAAGAAATACTAATACTCTACATAATTAATTTATGTATTTTCTTCTTAATCCAATCACAACATATTTATATTTAATCTTTTAAATAATTTTTGTGTAATTCTATTTCTACATATTTTTATTATCCAAATAAAAATAAAATAAAATAATTAGAATCACTTTTAATTTTATATTACTAATTCTCTTTTAATTTAACTATTATTTTTAATATCGAAATGAGTATTTTATTTTATTATCTTATAATTTATTATATATCATATAAAATTATTATATGATAATTACACTTTTATAGCACAATCTATCTACTACTATTATAATCTATCTACTACTATTATAAGAGTATGAAGAGTCTGTCATTTTTTTATTTTTTTAAATCACAATTTTATTCTCTCAAATCTACTATATTTTCTAATAATCATAAAGAGTCTTATATAAACCAACTATCTTTTATTTTTTGAGTTGAACACTCAAAAATAATATTTTTGATTCCAATAGTCCTATATAAATAACAAAAAACTGTCTTCCTTCTTATGAGAAAAAAAAAAAAAAAATAGCCTCTCTATTTTTTCCATTGATGATAATTGAATAATTAAAAATAATTACTCTTTCTTATTTATTGTGTCTGCTTATGTACTGATATACATAATATTTACAATTATTTATCATAGATCAAATCACTATAAATAATTTTAGTTGAATTTTAAAGTTATACGCATTCGTTTGAATCTAAATAGAGGAAAGCACATGTGGTTTTAAAACAGAGATTTGTACTGCATCTCAAAATTTCGCAAGTTATCTTCATACAATATTTTTTTGTTTAAATTATATTTTATGAACTATAATATTTTACATGGTACTTTAATAATTAAGATATGATATCAAAATTCTAAATAATAACTACTTTTGTTGATTTTATTTTTTAAATCTATTTTTTAATTTTTGATTTTTTATATGTTCTCAATTTTGGTAATTAAAGATATTGAAATTTATTCATATTTTACATTTTAATTATACTTTTACATGAAAATCTAATATCTAAAAATCTAAATAAAATTTAAAATTAAAATATTAGTAAAAAAAAATACAAATTCAAACATGTACTAATTTATTATTATTATTATTTTTTGTTGTTATTTAATATTAATGTTTTTTTTTTAAATAATACACAATAAATTATTTTCTATGTGTATTTAGATTAAGTCAATCTAAATCTAAAAGTAAACTTTAAAAAATAAAAATATATGAAATTAAGCGAATATAAAAAGAAAGTAAAAGGGTTATCAAAAGAAACAATGTCAAAGACAAGAAATATGAAAACTAAAAAATTTGAAACAACAAATCAAACCAAACACTATATAAATTTCTTTTTTTTTTTAATATTTCTTCACCAACCTCTAAATTTTACACAAATTATTCACAAATTTCTTTCACTTTTTACGTGAATTTAATAATCTAATTAAAAAACAGTGCATACACACAAAAATGTAATGCTAAACATTGGCCAACTGTTTAATTATGAATAATTAATTTCTCATTGTTAACTGCATTATATTGTTACAAAAGATTTCATATATTACTTTTGTGATATCTTATATATGCTAATGTCTACAGATATAAATATATTTAAAAAAATATAAATATAAATATTAATCTGTAATGCTATATTACCATCGGATACTTTAATTTTCTAATATGTATTGCTTTAGTAATATAGTTATATTTGTTAGGACAAAATTACAGAATTGTGTATTATTATTCTATTAACTTGTGTTCAATACATAAATATGTACATGTCATATAAATAAGTGTCCACAACAAACACTTTTAATAGCAAACCAAGACTTTACAAAACACCTCCATCGCGACAATAATTGTACTTTCTTTTCTTCTCACAAAAAAAAATCACATTATCACCAATAATATACAAATAATATGCAATAGTAGGTTTAATGAATTTGTATTATGAGATGAACTATTAAACAAAATTGTATAATTGTATAATTGTATAATTAATTTCATACCTTCAATTGTATTACAAATACAGATTATGAAAATTTGAAATGAAAACTTGATAGAAAAATATTTGTGTAATACTATATATTTAAAGGAATGTTTATTGTTAACATAAGATTGTGATTTCAGCAATTTAGGTATAAATTAATATTTATGTTTATAAAAATTATTTTATATTATTTAAATTCTTTAGCCGAGTATGTATTCATTTATTGCTTAGTTGTATTTTGGATACAAATCAATTTATCCATGCATTTTTTCATACCTTGTATACATATCACATATTAATTTAAAAGATACACAAAATTACAGTATTAACAGTTGATGAAAAATCACACACCATGTGCAACGCACATGCCCAACCATTGGTATAACTAAAATTATCAAAATTAAAAAATAATTTAACCAGGTTTATTATATATAAGTATTTAAGTAACACTTTTATATAACGATAAGGCCAAGATTATTAAAATAAATAATTAAAATTAAAATTTTATTTTATGCATGAAATGTGAAAAATTATTATAATTTTACTGATATAAGTATAAATCCTATATTGAGTCAATCCACCCTAAACACTTATTTCGTGTAATAAAATACTTCAATATTACAATATTATCAGTTGATGAAAAATCAAGTAACACGTCCAACGCACGTACCCAACCACCAATAGAATTGAAATTATCAGAATTAACAAATAATTTAACTAGATTTATTATATATAAGTATTCTAGTACACTTTTATATAACGATAAGGCTAAGATTATTAAAATAAATATTAAAATTAAAATTTTATTTTCAATTAAAATTAAAATTATTTTTTATAACACATATCATAATATAAAATATCATTACATTAATTATGTTAACTCTATTGTGATTTTATGTCATACATGCAAGGTCTCGGTGTCCTACATCAGGAATGGAAGAAGAGTTCCTGGGTTATAAAAGTAAAAACCTATATCCTTATATAGCATTAAGGCCTTTTCCCGAGTGGTGAAATCCCTAGCAGAACTCCCCAGTTAAGCGTGCTTAGGCTGGAGTAGTTTTAGGATGGGTGATCCACTGGGAAGAACAAATCCGTGTAGGCGTGGCCTAAAGCGGACAATATCGATGACATGTGAATGGTTAGGGCGTTACAAATGGTACCAAAGCCGACTTTCTGGAGTACCAAGTGTGGGTCCCTGTCATTTATCGGTGCATGTGGGCGAGCTTGCGAACTGGCAGGCTACTGCACGGGGACGTGCAGCCCTAAGGGAGTGGATTGTAAGGGCCCAGTGTCCCACATTGGGAATGGAGGGGGAGTTTCTGGGTTATAAAAGAAAAAAATTTGACCCATATATAGTATCGAGGCATTTTCCCAAGTGGTGAAATCCCTAGCAGAACTCTCCAATTAAGTGTACTTAGGCTGGAGTAATTATAGGATAAGCAACCCTTTGGGAAGAACAAATCCGTGCGGCGCGTGATCCAAAACGGATAATATCGATGATATGTGAAGGGTTGGGGCGTTACAATACATCATATTTCTAGAAGTGATTTACATACATGTGTAACGTTTAATTTGATATTGATTGATTAAAACAATTAAACATAATAAATTTTTTTGTTAAGTTTTTAGAAGATAATTTGACAAATACTAAATGATAAATAGTGTGGAGTATTATTTTAAAGAAGAGTTAATTATCTAAACATCCTATTTACAATTTTTATGGTAACTTTGGTCCTATCTAAGATTTTTTAAACCAATAAGTCATATTTAGTAAAACTGATAATATTATCAGTTTTTATCAATTTTTAAAACCAAGAATATTATCAATTTTGCATGTTCTAGATAATTATTTCACTAACCAATAAAAAAAATAGCATGAGATTAAACGTTTTTGCCTTTCTACTTATTGGTTTAATTTAAATATCCAATAAAACTAAGAACATTATCAATTTTTTTCCAGTTTTAAAACTAAAAACATTATCAGTTTTTTCATTTTTAAAGTTATTTATTTATTTTCAGTTTTGCATATCAATATTCCATTATCATGCTCCTTTATAGACACAAAATTTTCAATTTTGCACAAAAAATAATTCAGATTTTTCAATTTGTTCAATGCACATATATTTTTATTTTTTTTAGTTTTTTCAATTTAGAAGTTGATATTTTGAAGTTTTGAAAATCAAAATAAATGTTTAATCATCATGTTCCTTTATAGATAATCATAAATGACCAACAATTATTGTTTGAATGGTAATTCTGACTGTTAAAAATTTAATGGGACTTGAAGGTCCAAAAAATCTTAATTATAACTTAATGGAGTATAAGTTCATAAATTAGAACGTGTGTGTAAATGCCCCTTTTAAAGAATAATGATTCATCGAAAATAATTGTGTATATTTAAGGCATTTATTAACGTTTCTTGAAAAAAATTTAAATAAAAAATTTGAATCTATAGTTGTCACGACCCAAACCCGCCCCTGTAGGTTTAGCACCGTAACCGGCCAGTAATTCATAGATTACCCAAGGCCTCTGTACAGATTAGCAATTAATAAGGGGCTGTGGAAGCATTAATACATAATAGACAAGGTCCAATGAGCTGTGATAACGTACATGGGACAGAAGATTTAAAACTTATTTATATACTTAAACATGCTAGTCAAAGCACACCAATATGTACAAAGTATTTACAGAAAGTACTCCTCGAGATCTGACTATACAGTGCATACACTAAGACTAACATGAGATACAAAAACAGCCATGGCATTAGACTTCGATCGGAACCTCCTCGGGAGGCACAATAGTTGGCTGACAAAAAGCGAATCAGATGTCAACTCGCCCCCGTCAGGTGCCGTCTCATCTACATACATAATATAGACTGTGAGCGAAAGCCCAGTGAATAAAAACAGAGTAAAGGGATTTTAATGAATGAGTCCATACAGATTCAGAAATCATAATTCATGTATAAGCATACATGATACATTCATTAGCTCTCACAGATACAGTTGACCCACAAAGGGACGGCCATAAAGGCAAATAGTTAACCCACAAAGGGACGGCCATAAAGGCAAACAGTTGACTCACGTGCACGGAGACGATACAGTTGGCTCATGAGACGTACAGTTGGCCCATAAAGGGACATAAAGATCCATAAACAGTTGGCTCATGAGACGTATAGTTGGCCCATAAAGGGACGAAACAGAACATATTTGAGGCTAAGAATGTCACGAATACATTTCAGAAACAATTGGACAACCATTCATTCATACAGAAATATCATTTCAAAAAACAGATCTTGTTTCATCACACAGAAAGTAAATACAATTGAACATAACTTTACTAAGTTATTACTCACAGTTGATCTTAAATCAGACAGACGAAGCGGATAGGTCAAACAGGACGCGGCACGTGACCTACAAAGCACATAACAGACACACACTTGAAACGCACGTTCTAATTATACAAAACTTACGTCATTGGTTCTTAGTGTGTTTCTACCATTTAATCTTCACTATAGAGTCTTAAACATGACCTAGGAATGCCTAGGATGGAATGAGGATGCAAAAATGCTTTAGAAAATATTTTTCATAATTTTCAGAAAATAGGGGTCACTCTCGAGCGTGGGTTTACCAGCTCGAGCGGACATGCAAACAAGAGTATCCGCTTGAGCGTAAACCTTCCCGCTCGAGCGTTCTGCAAAACGTGACAAAAGTACTAGATGGGTGAAAATCACACTCGACGGGCGCTCGACCCCCGCTCGAGCGTGTGACTCAGTCCTGCCGGCGTGAATTACCTTTCGGCCGAAAGCGATTGCAAATCTTTGGATGGTCAAATTCCATGCTCGAGCGCCACTTTACCCGCTCGAGCGTGAGTCCAAATTCTGGAAATTTCTAGATTGAACCTTCAAGCTCAAAACCAAGTTTTAATGCACCAAACTCGATCCTCTTGGGCTAATTTTCTGGAAAACTCTTATAAACTCATAGTACAACATGTGTCAAAGCTCAATTTGAGAAATCAAAGCCCAAAAGTAAGTTAATTAAATACAATTTCAAACAAATTTCCAAGAAATATTAAAGAACAAAATATGCAAGTGTTCATTTGAATTCAATGTTCCAAAGATGTAACCAAATGCAAGATTACACTCAAAATCATGATGAACTCATAGACTATAACTAGAATATGGCCTTGCATGCAAGAATTTCCATGAAAACACTTCAAATTGTTATAATATGGACATGCATGCATGATTTAAGCTTCAATTCAACAACCTAGACCAATTCTTGACTTTAATCTCTAGACTTCCATGTACCATGCAACATAAGACTAGAATTCATAAACAAGAAGGTAATCATCCTACCTTAGGTCCTCAATGCAAGATATACAAGCTCAATTTGCAAGCTATACTTCAATTCTTCAAGTTCTCTAAGCCAATTCACAATGAAATCAAGTTATCTCCTTTCTCCCTCTCTCTAGTCGGCTGTGGGTCTCAAAATGGCTGAGGAAATGTTGTGTAATCAAGTGTAATACAAGCCTCAAAGTGTAATACAAGTGGCCCACTAGATGGCACTAAGATAAATAAGTCAACCTATGTAATTAATCATTATTTAATCTAATTTAATCATACCAAATCACATTTCAATTAAACATGCCATAAAATCACATGAATTCTAACTAGTACATAACACTAATCAATTTCGAAATCGGGCGCCGATAAGGTTTTCAATTCACAGTTTAAAGTCGAATCCTGAACATATCATTTTACACCGAACAGATAGTAACACATAAATAATGCAATACTTATGCAAATTAATCTCAGATTCCATCTAAATTACTGTCAGGCATAATTAATCATGTTTTAGCATTAATCTGAGGTCGGGGTTATTACAATAGTATTACTGATAATTCGCCTTCCTGAGTTATGCCATAAGATATATGTAAAAATAATTTGGTTGTAATGAAAATTTGATGGTTATTATAATGTGTCATATAACTAATCAGAACCTTTTCGAAAACTGGAATTTATTAAAGTTATAGAGATTTTGTGTCTGATTCCATTTGAGGATACTGTTTATTATTTGAATTTGTGATTTTTTATGCATCAATGCGAATAACTCTTATAATCTTACTGATATAAGTATAAATCATATATTGAGTCAACCCACCTTAACCACTTATTTCATGTCATAAAATACTTCAATATTGTCATATAAAAGTATTATAATATATCATAATCAAATATTACAAAGCATAATTAAAGACCCCATGCACCACTTTAGACATAACAAAAAATATTAAAAAAATTAGTAAAGCCTTTTTCGATTAATAACCAAAATAATACACTATGAGTTATAACCAAGTCATATATTTTTATATTATAGAATTTTTTGTTGTTTTTATTTTTTTTTCCATTAAAAAATATTTTGATACAAGTGAAATTCATGATTTTTGATAAATTTAATTAACACTAATGAGAATTGGTTTCATATTGAGAATACACCCTTTTTTTTAATCTTCGAAAAAAATTATTTTTATGAGCCGTTTACATATTAACATAAATTTTCATCAACTATTAGGAAATTTTTTGTATTTGGTTTTCAATTGTTAAATTTTTCTACACATAAAATATTAAGACTCCAAATCAATTTTTCATTTTAAAAATGGGTAAATTACAAGTATACCCCTGAGATTTGCTTAAAATACGAACTACTCCCAGTGATTTGGAAAATTACAAATATATTCCTGTCAGAATTTTTTATTTAACAGAATTAATTGAAAAAGTGAAATTTCTAATTGTTCACCTATACAATAATAAAATTATCTAAATTATTAATTGAAATAAAATTTTAACATTATTAAAAACTGTTAATTAACTTGATGATTTATCAATAAAACATCTATTTGTTATGAAATTGAAAGATTATGAGGCATAATGTAATTTCTAGAACCACGTGGGGTAATTTGTAATTTAAGTAAATTTCAGGAGAGGTGTTTGTAATTTATTCTTTAAAAATAAATTATCGTGTATCACACGGGTCATCTATATATATAAATAGTGTTTTTCTCTTGGTTAGATGGCACATTCTAAAGTTTTTTTTTTTTTTTAATTAATCTAAAACATCCATATCAGTATGCATTTTCCATTTACATATAAAGTTTAACACAATTTCAATTTCAATTATAATAACTAATTTTATATGAACTCTATTTGAGATATATTTATTTTTCATATATATAATTATAATTTAATTATTACGATATATGAAAAAAATTATCTCGATATACAAATAAATAAATAAATAAGACATAATGTGTTTAACTATATACATTGTATGGATTAATTATTATTCTTTATTTTCTACCTATTTCATTGATGT